>JBAWJQ010004377.1:600000-1002364 GCA_037783105.1 Bactrocera zonata
AGCACATTTCTGTACAAATATGATGTACACAAATACACTTGAACATATATACACATATGTGTAAATACATACAAACATGGTTACATGCCTATGCATATGTAAGCGATGACACGGGTCCGAGATATGCTTGCATGCACTTTCAGGTGTATAGATCGCAAGTGTTGTTTCTTTAACAATGTGTCAAGTGTGTGAATTATTCATATAAATAAAATTAATAACGCTGTTAAATTTTACGAAAAAATAAGACTTTGAAAATTTGTCGCCCAAAAAGCCAAGAAAGATCACCCGTTCTGACTTTAGGTCCTTGGTTATGCTAAGCGAATCGGATCCATTTGTAACTTCCACAGGAATCAGGGCTCAGATAAAGGAAAATGACCGGCGAAATATTGGAGAACAATTTAAACGGTAACTATCTGGACAATTTATCGTTTGCTTGGATTTTTCAACACGATAATGACCCCAAGTACTGCTCGCGTGTCGTTAAAACTTGGATATCTAGTCAAAATATTAAACTTCTGGATTGACCTGACCTAAACCCTATAGAAAATCTATGGGCGATTATAAAAAGAGTATCTGTACAAAAACCTAGCAACAAACATTAATGCAATAACGGATATCCAACTAATTCTTATCTTTAGGTAAGGTAGAACTTCAAGAAAATGTTATATACTTCGAATGACTATAACTACACATTTTTTCAGGTGATTTATTATATGAGCATAACATTTTGGATGGGCTAAGCGAATGAACGCAATACTCATGAATTCTTGTAAATTGTAAAATTGTGCATTTTGGATTACAGTGCATGAATTTAATCAGAACTTGACTTCTTATCGTTGTCACACACCATCTCCTAGTACTACTACTAAAAATTTCACCAGGAAAGGTTTGAACATTCAGCTCACGTACATTCTGTATTTATCTGCAAGTAATGTGAATTTCCCCCACCCCGTTCAAGGTTACTCCTCGTCTTATTGGCGTCTCGAAAAGCTAGATGAAAAGGTGTAGATTGAATAACAGACATTTACAACGCTCATAAAAAATAAAATGTTCATAGTTTCAGATTTATTTATAGGCATGCATATAGCGTGGTATATGTATAATATTCTACCTTAAAGCTAAATATGAATTTTCTTGTATGTACATACGTAGATTTGTATATTTTGTTTAATTTGTGATATCTATGTATATATACAAATATCGTATATACAAGTACATAATATTTGTGTGCATAAGTATGCAATTGATATGTTTGGTTTACAATTTGTTAGAATCGTTTAAATGAACCTATACATGAAGAGTAGGTTTGTTTTGGTTATATTCATTTCTGATTCACTTATCAGAAATCAATATCTTTACGTGATACCGTTGCGGTACAAGCGTCTTTAAAATTAGTTGCGTTCAAAGACGCAAAGTAGTCTTCGTGAAGGAATCGAATAATATTCTCGATTGGACAAAGATCTGCCTTATTCCCACGACTATCACGTGTGACTCTTAAACTCTTACCACCTTCGCAAAACTCGATTTGTTGTGTGACATCTCGACCATTGTAGACTATCCGAAAATAATAGTCTGTATGTGTTTCGCTTTTGTATAATTCAATCGCTAATCGAGTGGCATAAGGTATAAATGTGTTTCCAGTTCTTATTCCCAAAGCAGCAGTTAAATATTGCAGAGTCCAATCGTGGCCTGAGTACAGAACAAATTTAGTTCGATCGCCAGAGATCATTCGTAGCATATAGCTAACGATATGTCGAATCATACCATATGATCGTAGTAGTCCTATTCTTCTGTAATATATATGTGCTACTTCGTATGTTGATTGCCAGTTCGCATACGCCATAAGAGCTGTGACGTGAGTGTCTTCGACACATCCCATCGAATTTTCACTGTCAAGTTCTTCATTAAATATATTTTCTGGTACGAAATTAGGATCTGCAGCGTTTTCATCTTGGTCAATGTTAATGACATCATTCAAATCGGTTGCACTCAGTTGGGTGGAAAATAAACGCGAATTATTTGAAATCATTTGTCGGCAAGGTAGTGGCGCATCGTGACATAAAATCATGTTTAGAACGTCCATCACATCTTGAACATTGTTGATACCATTTGGTGTATGTTGAAGCAAAGTCCCCCCCACCCATTGAATAACTTTATTGATATCCGGTTGAAGGGTCAAATTCAATTTTTGTTCATTTTTCTGACGCTTGAATAAAAGTTCCGCTTGATGGCAGGTACAGTCTGTAAAACAAAACGCCATGCTCTGTGACTCGCGAATATTTAAGGATAACCACTTATCATTTGGCAAAAAACTGAAGAGAATTGCGAGAGCTGATTGAAAAGTTCTCCTATAGCGCGTAGAAAATACTACCACTTCGTCAGAGGTGAGCAACGAATTAGGAGTCGAGGATCCACCCATTGAGGGTTTATTTGATGTTGGTTTAGTAAGCAACCCCAATGCGTGAGCGTAAATTTGATGCAAAATATCACCCACATGTAACATTTGAGCGACTCCCCTGTCCATTTGTAGAAATATAAAATTAAAATTTATACAATAATGTAATACATACATATGTATGATTTATGTACATATGTAAGGGGTTTGTTTACGCACTTAAATGTCAGCTGGCCCAAAAGACATGCGCGATCGGATGCTGGCAACAAAGGAAATCCATGAAACGGTCCCATTTTATTCCAATACATGTGATTAGAACTCGCAGACGATGTGGAATTGTATAGGAAACTGCGATAGCTGTAAATGATTTTCAACACTCAGGAAGTGTGTAGCAATTTTTATTTGCGTAGTTTGTACGAACATTTTACACACACATACATATGTATGTACATCTGTATAAACGTGCATGTACATACGGGGCTTAGAGAGTAGTTTCCAATAGAAGTTTGTAAAAATATTAATTATTCACTCACCGATTGACCAAGCCGTTGTTTTCTGCACTGCAATCGATACCCATAACTCCTCGCATATGTGACATGGGACCACGGTCACCGTGCCTTATGACCATTAGTACACCTTGCAATTTCCAACCGTCTAATATGCCACCTTCATCGCGACGCACTAAGTGTTCTAAAGGTGCACAACGCTCCTTAAATTGGCTATATTTCAAAATTCTTTTGTCTAGCCTTTGGGGATAAATTTCATCCGTATATTGTGCGTTGACATCTCCTGATGGAGAATGTAATTGACCATTGAAAAATTGTATTGTATTACTAAGAGAATTTCCGTTATGACCAATATATTTGTACATTCCTATAATAATTCAATAAAAATTAAGCAATAATCATTAAATTGAATGAAATTTTATTAAAATGTTTTTTACCGGCGATTAAGAGAAAAATCCATATACTCAGTACCAAATAACAGTGCAACGTACGATGTTGCGTCGAAAAACGAATCAACTCCTTTATCAACATGCTTTTAAAAGGCTTAGTTTTTTAATCACTCTGACCAAATATTACTCCATTTTTTGTACTTGATTTACTAAAAAGTTAAAACTATGTTAAAGCAAATCGTCAACTTAATACATAACATACAAATACCCATATAGTTCCTATTTATTGACATGCGCATTCCCACTCTGAACAAAGCTTATTTCCTGCGTTCTATTGAGAACGTACTTACTTTTTGATTGAATGCGAGATTTAAATGTCCGTAAAGCTGAACAAATTATAAAACCAAACAATAATTTTTTTTAAGCCATTGATATCCAATTATTTTATTACCACCGACGCAATTCGTTTACAATTTCAATATAAGCATTTAAAGCGAGAAATTTATGTTTGTGTTATTGGTATGACAAAATTTCAAAATTATATTAAAACTATGTATGGTATGTATAAGCGAAAAGCAGTAGCACAAGTTAATACTAATAATATAGCATATTAAATACAAAATTCGTATTAATTTGGTGACGCGGTTAATGCCATTACGGTAAAGCGCATTTCTTCTGGGTCCCTAGCCATGAATCCTTTACAGACTTTAGCTGCGTCTTGCACAAATGTTGAATCGGAAGTCGAACTATGCTTGATTGGGAATTGTTTTCGACCATCTAACTCATACAAAAAGCCTCCGTTGTGAATTAATGATATAAAATGGTGATTTACTTTTTCTTCAGGATTAGCAACGGTTTGACCTTCGTTGGCAAGTTCATAATGGCCCTCTGTAAATGACACATCATTTTCCAAAGCTTTACCACGTTCTTCTGGTGTTAAATCTTTAGCATTCTCAAGAAAGTTTTTCAATATTCCATCAGAAAGTGAAATGCTAATAACACAAAATATAACACATTATTCATTAGACTTTTAAATGCATACGGCACCTCTTGTTATTAGCCACACTATGTATAATAGCAACAGTGCCACAAGCATTAGAAGTTAGTTGTCGCATGTAGAAAAGATCATCAGGAAAAGTTCCAGGATCTGCAGCTAATTGTTCATGTTCTTGTGCTCTATGCTTCTCATACTATATTGTAAAGAATATTTCCCAAAGCCAATTTACATAACAAAAAGAAATATGTACCCACATTTTCTGATATAGGAAACAGCAAAATAATTGCTTTGACTGGTTGCGGTATCCATTCGAGCATCTCCGGTTCTAAGCTGACGACATCAGTAATTGACCACTCTTGAGACACCCCCAATTTATGAATATACTTTGTAAGTACCTAGTGAGCAAAGGCAGTAGAATTTAACCAAATGCGATGACTCATCATTACTCATTTTAATTTAATACAAAAATATCTTTTATTTGTTTCAAATCGGTAAAAAATATGCTTACATCTGGATTAGATTCAAGCGGCAGCCAAGCAGGCATTTCTTTATTATACTATATAAATAATTTTAGGAGCGAGACTTTAAATGGCTAAATTATTTCCTAACCTTTACACTGGTACTGTTTACTAACTGCCGGCAATCAGTAGTGCCACTTATTTATCCACTATTTTACTCTTAACGTTGCCCATGCGTTGAAAGAAGTCATAGAAATAATAAAGCTCAATGTGAATAACCTTAAATCTGGCATCCACATCATTATTTATGTTAGTTTTGATATGTAATTAAATATACATATTTATACTATAGGCTTCATAAAAAAGAGGAAATATTTGACGTTCTCTGCAATATAGTTCCCTATTACATCTTCCGTATTCCCGCTCTTTTGACTAAATGCAGGACCTTAACACTCCCGTGCCTTCTTCACTTGGCGTACCTGCCGTGCGTTTCGATGTAAATAAAGAATTTCAAAATCGCAGTTTGCCTCCTGATCGCGATAGTTCTATTGCAAGACTTCAACGTAAGTCATGGATACGTTCTAATAATGAAAGGCGGTCAAATCGGGAAGCTCTTACGACTTTACTCTCATCTCATGGTGATAACTCCAATGATTGTATAGAGAGGTTGTTAGCAGAAGAAATATCATATCGGGATTTGGCGTCACTCTCAAGCTCCGATTTACAATTGATGGGTTTCAAAGACTCCAAGGAACGACAGGAGCTTATAACGTTTTTTTCAGAACTACCAAACCAGGATCCAACGTATAAAGAGCAAGTAAAATTGTATAATTAATTATTTCAATATTTTGTAAAAACAATTTTTAGAATATGTGAATTGCCTGAAGCAAAGACATATAATTGTGAAATTTTGGGCAAGGCTATTGACCATTTGGACAACATGCGTTCAGCTCTATCCGCTATCAACTATAAATTGAAGATTTTGCCTCCGGATGACATAATCGTAGGAGAAAAAAGTTTTGCCAGTCGCTTTGTGCTGGAATCACTAGCAGAGTTAAAAGCCGTAACTTTTGAAATCGATAAAGAGATTGACGACTTAACTAAGGTGCTGAATAGATGCTGAGCTCATTTAGTTGGCAGTTTTTTTCGAATTATAATTTTGTTTGTTGTAATAGGTTCAACTGGGCAAACGTTATATGCAGTTGACTGACATTAATGTTAAAAGACGTGGCTACAGTTCTTTTGGTATTTGGGCATTCATTGGCACGATGACAGCGGCCGCAGTCTTTGCCTCATTTTACATTCCTAAACTAATCAGAAATTAAAGAATCATACTTTTTACAGAATGTACATACTTATTAATATATTTCATGAATTTTAAATTCAATTAATTTTGCATACTGAAATATCTTTAAACTTTATATTGTTCCTAATGATCCTAGAAAATGATCAAAGTGTTTAAATGACTTATTTGTATTGCACATGGAAGTTGGTTACGGCCGAATCATTAGTTTAATGCATCATTTGTTAATCTAGTGCATATCATATTGAATGACTTTAGGTGAACTTCGAACAAATTTTCCAAAACTAAGTTTTATTTTTATTTTCTTCTTCCATAAATGCAAACATTAAGGATGTCCATTCATCGATGTATTGTGGGTATTCCCATGCCGCTGTACAACGAATTAAATCTGATCTGTTCATACAGTGCGGCAATTCACCTTTTTTAAATTAATAAGCTGAAAATTATTATATTTTGAGGTTGTTCTATAATATACTCACAAGCAACCCGTTGTTTTATTTTGTTCTCTTTGTTATAAGAAGAATATAATTGGTCGAAGAAGTTAATATATTGCGACAACGGCCACGACTGGTAAAAAACTTTATCTGTATTGCCAACTAATTTGACTAACTTTATCAATTGTCGAAGAGATTCTTCTGCATGTTTTGTTATATCTTCGAATATGGTCAGAATTATATTCAGTTTTTCTATATGCCCTTTTAGATCTCTCGGATAAAGTGTCTCCTCGTTTTCCTTAAGGTTACGACTGGATTCCCTAGATTCTAAAGCACGGGTCTTAATAGACTCAATTGATGTACAAATCGCGAAACCTCTTTTTTGAGCTAATTGCCATTTGGAAAAATTACTTTTTTGTTGTGAAATTATATCATCCAAGCGATCTTTGCATGTCTGGACGTTAGAATCTTGCATACACGATTTTCCACGCGTGTTATCCGAAACTGTTTAAAATATATATAAAACATAGTATTTAATGAAATGTATGAGTACTCACATCTTACAGGGGTTAAATTCTTCATGAGATTTATGTTGTCTTCCTTTCCAGGTGTCAACGACATAGTTTATTAAAAATCCTGGCAACTGAGCAGAGAACACCAAATATGTCCAATGATTTCCTAAGTAAACAGATTCAAAACAAACTTAATTAACTATTGGGTTGTGCACACTGTACGATTGTTGTGTATTTATTACCATATAGACTGTTCGATTTTGTTGTTTATCAAGATGTTGACAAAAACCTTGGATATTAAAATCTATAGCAGGTTACATGGAGGTGGTAAAATGGTACAGCAGCAATCAAATCAAAATTTTCATTTTGACTTAATAATGGAAATGATAACGTAATATATTTTTTAGTTAATATGGTGTTATGCATTCAACACTTTTTGAAAGCAGCTTATTAATATTATTAATAATTAGGAGAATTGTATTATTAATTTAATCCTCAAAATTTATAATATTTTATGTAACATATCAGTATAATTTTTCTTGAAGAAAGTTAAAAAATTGAAATTTGCCAAAACAACTACGCAATTTGGAATTATCAAATAATCAAAAAGTATGCAGCATGATATTGCTTTCGCAATAAAATGTATACAATAAATCATACATTTTAAAAATATTGAAAAAAGTTAAGCCGGCAGCTTTGGTTCTGGTTGACACAATCAATGTTGACATTCATTAAATTCGTGTCTCAATTTTGGTAATATTAGGTATTAAATGTTAAGGAAAATAATAATTTGATCATTTAGTAAAATACTTACTAGAAATAATATAACAACATTCAATATTGAATTAATTGAAAACAATCTCTATTCGTATATGTGTCTGTTTTGAATTTAAATAATAGTTGTCTATAGACAGAAGTGACTTCACTTAATATACATATGTACATAACAGTCGGGTTTAAAATGCCATCAATTTTAATTAAAAATATTATTGACGTTTAAATTTCAAATTCTTAAAAAAAAACTTCTATCAAAGTGTAAAAATATATGTAAGTTTTTACCGGGTGTGCGGGTATCATTATATCAAATTGACATCAAAACAACGTGGTCGGATTGTTTCAGTTTGATAAGTTAATAAAATAATTAATTTTTTATCAACTTAAAATGGAAAAGTGTATTTTAGAGTAATTTTTTAAACCCTTTTGTTTGTGAGAGTGTCCTCGAAATTAAATATGTACAAGTTTAACGAAGTACATACCGCAATCTGTGGATTAGTAGTTCAGTCAAACTGGTTTGAAAAAGACTGCATGTATGATATGCTTTATACACTATTCTCAATGCAAAGTGATGTACACATTCAAATATTAATCCAAGTAGTATATTCATTATGTGTATTGAGGCAAAAATCCGTTTACCTTTTACCTTTTACTTGGAATATCGAGTGAAGAAATATACCATAATTCATTTAAAGCAGAGTGATCAAAGGAAAGTCATTCCTCAAAATTCATAAACGATATCGGGTACATTATTTTGCATAATGAAATCGCAGTTTCCCAAATTAAAAATATTATAAGTCGGTATTCTTATCGTCAAGGTCAATCGACAAAAATCTTTAAATTTTACCCAAAATGTATCTTTTGATAAATAGAATTACACTATATCAATAGCAATTTCACATTATGTCATTTTACTAAATTTAGCGATCTCTCGTTTCGTATACGTAATTTGGTGACGCTTTTTTTATTTTTCTTTCGAAATATATGCAAACATATATATATGAGTGTGAATATACATCTACATCTAGAATAAATTTCTCAACAAATTCAAACTTTGAAATATCTAAGGGAGTATGTAGTTTTCTTTCGCCAAATCTGCCTTTATGTATATAAAATTGATGAATTTGTTGAAGTTCGTGGTATATTGACTTGAATAATAGATAAATTCTAAATACCGGGTTTTAGTTGCACGACACACATATATAAGTATATATGGATCACATTGCAGATCCATACAAAACGTAACTGCGCTAGCGTTTTTTAAGTAGTCATGGACTTCCTATATGCATGTGTAAAATAAAACTGGAAAGATATAGTGAGATTCATATAAAATACATACAAACATTTCACACAGTACCCTTAGGCAGTCAAAAATCCTTTTAAACTATGTATGTTAGATACTCAACTGTAAAATTTGGGAAAAATTTCTTAAGAAAATATAAATATATTTTTTCCAAGTGACAAAGGATGTAAATAATGTAATTTTCAAAAACTTTTTTAGGGTTGAATTTTTTATTTAATACAAAACTTGTAAGATGCTACGTCACAACGGCCTATCTGGTATGCCCATTTATAAGTTAATCCTTGGTTTTGGATTATGCACTTTGGGTGGCGCTATGTTATATACCTACTTCAAAAATCGGGATGAAGATAAAGATGTGCCACAACCAAAACCCGTGGTAAAACAGAAAAGAAAACCACAAAGGATTGACGAAGAAGTAAAGATTAACTTTGAAATATTAAATGAGCATATACCACTATGTGTGGGTCGTGGAGGATCCAATTTAAAATCCATTGAACAGCAGACGAGCACAAAAATACATTTAAGGTAAATGTTATACCTACAAATACTATATCATCTAAGTAATATATTTTATTTTCATTATTCGACTTGGATGGACGGGCGTGTAGAGACAAAAATGATAAGTACAAAAGCTGTGATATATACGGAACGACAGACGGCGTAAAACAAGCTCGCGCATTACTATTAAAAGAAATAGAACGGGCGCCAATTGTCAAGGAAGAAATCTTTGTCCCACAAAGTGTATGCGGAAAAATTATGGGACGATGCGGTGAGGCAATGCAAGAAATTTGTCGCATATCTTTGGCAAAAGTTACTGTGGACTCAGGTAGTGGTCGCAACGGAGGGGCTATGGATAAAAGGCGCATTCTTTTAACTGGAAACCAGCAACAGGTGCGACAATATACATTTTTAATATTAATATTCTAAATATTTGATTAGATATTAATTAAGTAGTTTTGTTTCTAAATGGGACATCTAAATATAATATTTATCTGTTAATTTATCATAAAAAATGTACAGGTAAATATTGCTCGAAAATTGATTGAGGAGAAAATTGAAGAAGATGAAGACCTTCGGCGGGCCGTTGAAGAAGTCGAACATAGACGCGAGCCGCGTCGTTCGCCTTCGAACAGCATCAATTCAAGCATGTATTCTTCACAAACGTCTTTGAGTTCCTATTTGCCTCCCCGTGAAAAACTTCTCGCTTCTCGTAATGAGGATAAGCCAATGGAGGTTTATGTATCTGCCATTGCATCACCTTCCAAATTTTGGGTACAAATTATTGGTCCTCAATCAAAGAAACTAGATGATATGGTACAATCAATGACAGAGTACTACAGTGAACCGGAGAATAAAGCCCGTCATCAAATCGTGGAACCATATTTAGGTCAAATCGTGGCAGCCGTATTTAAATATGACGGAAAGTGGTATCGGGCCGAAATTGTGGGTATTTTACCAAATCAGTATAACCCTAACGACGTAGTACTAGACCTTTATTTCGTTGATTACGGCGATAGTGAATATGTGTCGCCCCATGAGGTATTTGAATTGCGTACCGATTTTTTGACTTTAAGGTGAGTAAGCCAGTTTTCAATGTTTGGCAACTTTTACATTTTGTAATAATTGATTAGATTCCAAGCAGTAGAATGTTTCTTAGCTGGTGTTAAGTCTACCATGCTGCAAGATGCAGATACTTGGGATGCTCTATCAATCCAAAAATTTGAGGAGCTTACACAAGGCAAGCTAAATTATTTCCTTTTTTATTTTACTTTAATTATATATAATTATCTTATGTTCTAACAGTTGCTAATTGGAAGAAACTCATTTCTCGAGCAACAACTTATAAAGAGCGACAAAAGGGTGCATCTGGTGCTGCCCGAGAGAGTTCACCCATACCAGGTGTTGAACTTTTTGATTTGACAGAAGGTAGTCGAAAATTATGCATATTATTCTCAAAAATTTATATTAAGAAAACATGTTCACAATTCAGGTGTGGAAGTCAACATTGGACATATTTTAATTTCACACGGATTTGCCTTGCCTGCCGATGATCTACCACGTCCACGTTCCCCTTACTATTTAAACCCATCTGGAACTTTTCACCGAAACGAGAACTTGTCAAATGGTAAAAGGAATAAAAGCACTGATGATGAGCATTTTCTAGAGGATCAGTATGATAACATACGAACAAATAACAATTTATATGCAGATAATGCTGATAACAAAATTACCACATTAATAGACGAACAAGCAGCAGATAATCTAACAAGTCTGTCCGCACCCTTGATGAATAAGAAATCTACTGAAGTGTTGGAAAATAGTAATTTACATATCAAAAATGGAAATTTAAATCGATAAGAGCGGAATCGGTAATGCCAATTTAATTAAGGCATTGATATGATAACTTTTCATGTTGCTACTTCTGTTATAATGTATCATTTAATTTTACATTTAGTGCTTAATCGGGTGGAAATATGTATATATGTAGATGTTTGAATGTTACAAACATATACATGGACTGGACAATTCCGAAACATATTTTAATAGATGTTATTGCTTCAATATTGTTATTTAGCGCCCCTAACAAAAAATTGCGGGAAACCCAATGATTTAAATTTTATGTAGGAATATGGCGTTTTTTAGTAACTTAAATTGAAAACAGATTGTTAAATTTTAACAATACCTACTTAAAGTCTCTCTGTGTTGTCAAGATCTATTTATTTTATTGAGTAGACGAAATTGTCTCAATTAAAATTATCGTACAAATTAAATTTTTGGTTACGTACTACGTATGTTACGTTTGCAATACAGCAAGCTAAAAATATATTTTTTCTAAGTCAAATACCAAATCGTATTTTTTCTTTTACAGAGCAAACAAATTTAGTATTAAAATTTTATATTCGTACTATTGCGACAAAAGTGGTTTAATACTGATGGTAATAAATAATAGAAAATATACAATTTTTTTGTAAGGAATTTGTATATTTTAGACGTGGTAATCGCCAATGAAAACATTTTTATTTTTGGGAAGACGATGTCTTTAATATATATACAACAATAGCATGTGGTGGCACCGCACATAAGACTTGTATGGCTCATTTGGTGGTTTGGCGAGTAAAATACCTACCCTCTACATGGCATGAAACGTTTTCATTTTTATAATACATTTTTATTTTTATTTTTCTGTTTAGCAATAAAATAATAATTATAATAAATTGTTTCTTTTTTCACAATTTAGCAACTTAAATATTATGTTTATAGTTGTGTTTTGTTTAATTTTGTGTTTTCATCGTTTTTGTATATCATTTATTCTCTATTATTTAATTTTTATATTTTTTTTTGTGTAAAGCCCTACACTACAAACTCTTCTTTCATCTTGCGTTCGCTAATCAGTTCAGTTCCTGCTCCAATTGTAATGTATAGGCCGTATTACTGTCACGTCCCAGTTAACGACTGTGTATGTTAGTTATGTGATTTAGCATCCAATTTCTCTGCTTCATACTTGATAATAAGTTAAATGTGTGACAAGGCTATATCTATGCGCGAATTCTAAAAGTTACATATTTAATAGAAAATTTCAATATTTATTTTCTGCGAAAAATTATTATTATTTATTTGTTTTAAATCGGCTTTATTTATCCGTGGATTTTTAAATAATGAATTTGTTTTTTATATTTTTTAGCGTTGATCACATCGCGTTTACTGTTAAATTAAATGTAAATCAATTGTAATTCTGTCCCAAAGTTCATTTCTTTTTATTTAACTAAAGTGTGGAAATTGTTTGTTTCAGATTTGCATATACTAAAATTTTCGCATTTGGCTGCATCTTTTTTGTAAGCCTTAAACTAATGCCTACGTTTTAAACATATACTTTTATGGGGTTTTGTGTCGGCTGTTTCTTACACAATAACTTATTAGTACTCCTACTAAGTTGCCAATCGCAGCCGTCCCTCGTCCATAATTATTGCTGCTAAGATCTGGTGTTACCTCCATTTATATACTTTTACATTCACTTCAACTATATTGATTTTACTTATTTATTATATCTTCTTTCCATGCGATTGGAATTCGATTTTTATAAATAGTTTAGTATTCTTTGTTTTTTTCTGCTGTTCTTTTTGCATTTATATAAATGTATGTATAATATATGTAAATGGATGAAGAATTCTCTTATAGGAAATAATCCGGTGTTCTTCGTGTAACGTGAGGTTCACCACGACGAGGTGCTGGGTCAAATTGTAGGCTGTAATAGATGAAGAGAAAGTCATTATATTTTATTCCACGTAAAATGGAATTTAATGTGATGTATGTATATGAAAAAAGAAGAAGTCTGATATGTTAGATTTACAGTTGTTAGTGGCTTTCTTTGCTTTTTCCTAAGATAGTTAAAGGTTAAACCTAATACTCTATACAGATGGTAATTACTCAAAGATTTCACGGTTCTCGCGAAGCAACTCGATCCCTTTGCTGTTTTTAGGTTTAAGTTTATTTTCGAGCTCATAGAATAAATGTCTATGTCAGACGCCTTAATGGTGCAGAAATCACAAATAGTGTTGGAGAATTTCTCAAGATGGAAAAAATTATAAAGTAGAGGAAATCACCCTACGGCACCACCTGTTAAGGTTTTTTTCGTAACAAATTCTACCAAAGCTGTCACTTATCAGATATTTCGTAGACCATTTCTTAAGCAGTCTTAAGATAATAGGATTTTTTTTTAGTGAAGCATGTTTTGGTTGCCTAATGAACTAAGGGAACTTTAGATAATATTGTTATCAAGGGATCATCGCCCCGATGGTGTGTTCATTGGTACTTACAATGAAAATTTGAGTGAATCATCTAATTCCATTAGGGCCGCTTGATTGCCACAGCGATAGCAATAATTAGGCGCTGAGAATATTGTAACAACGTTGCGATCATGGCACCAATTATATCCTTCCATAACTAACTGATGAGCACGTGATACAAGTGTCAGTCCATTTGTGTTGTTAAACGTTTCCGAAATATCCTGTTAATTTTTGTAAAAATATAATCATGTATATATAATCCCGTATATAAAAGAAAAATACGCTTATATACCTGACCAAATGTGTAACCGGCGCCACGGGGTGAAATGCCCCAGCCACCCCTATCGTCGGGGTCGGACCACAGTAAATCACACATGGGACCCTCATGCGGCACTTCTTGAAGTCTATCCAAAGCACGAATATGGTCCAAGCTATCAATAGATGGGCTAAGCCCTCCATGTAAACAAAATATTTGACCATCGACTAATGCCGTTAGTGGTAAGTAATCAAACAAGTCGGTAAAATATTTCCAAACGTTTGCATTGCCATATTTTCGCAGACATTCATCATAGAATCCATAAACTTGAGTAATTTGTCGCGATTCGTGGTTGCCGCGTAGAATCGTTATTCTCTCACGATAACGAACTTTTAATGCCACCAACAAAGTGACGGTTTCTACTGAATAGTAACCACGATCAACATAATCACCCATGAACAAATAATTAGTGTCAGGAGATTTGCCACCTATCCGGAATAATTCCATCAAATCATGAAACTGTCCATGGACATCACCACATACTGTGACTGGACATTTTACCTCCTGAACATTAGATTCCTTTGAGAGAATCTCCTTCGCCTGCAAATCAAATTAAAATAAACTTGCATTAATATTATTATTTTCATATATATATATATTGAAATAAAGAATATAAGAAAAGTTTCTTATTTCCAAACGAATAGCCATTTTTACATACTTTTATTTGAATAACATTGGTATTAGATAACTAAAATTGATCCACTAGAATATTTCTTGGCAGATATCAAGGTCAAGCAATTGTAAAATAAATAATAATTTTTTCAAGCTTAATAGCTCAGCATTTTCATTGTAAACATTTTAATTCATAATTATTCTGAGCAAATCAAATTTTAGCCAAGTTCCGCTAGAAACATTGAAGTGTATTGTATCAATAGAGAAAAATCTCCATTACCAGTAAGAACAGAAGTACATTTGTAATATTTATAGTATATTCCTTATCATAAGTTGTTTAAATGACGGTCCCTATCATTTGTTTTTGGAAAAAAGTGATATTATACTTCGGACATGTAAAATATTATTTTGTTTTTTAACATAGAATTCTTCATACTTGTCTTAATATTTAATTACACCAGCAAATAGAAGGATAACGTTAAGCGAATTTCCTTTCAAAACAAATTATTAATCCTTTATCATGCACATAAATAATACACGGTAGAAAAATATAAATATACCTACATTGTATCTATGTACATATGTATGTATACATATGCATACGGAAGTTTGCGTGGAACAGTATTTGTAAATGTATAGTGCTTAATCTTTTTGGAGGAAATGCATTTTTCAATGTTAAAAATCAAATTTTTAGTTGAATATAAACAAAGAATGCAATGACTACTAAACAACAAATTATTTATGTTTGACTTAATGAATTATAACTAAAAGCATAACATGGCATTATGTATATGTATGTACCTATAGTTAGAAAAAAACAAAATCAATGAGAGAGAATATAATATATTTTTAGTTGGTATTCATTTTACCATCATTAATGGAGTTTCTTAAATCATTATTTGAAAAATTTTATGACTTTTTGTTTAAACTCTAATATTTTAAGAAATTGTGCGTTGCATGCAGTCCACATAACCTCAAACATGTTCCACAGCAATTATATTATCCCTTAACATATTCAAGCAATTAACTAAGTAGTATCTGTGTACATAAACAGCATATGGCAAAATTTTCTATTTTTAAATTTGCGCTGTGGTTTCAGAGAAACACGGTTAGGCCATCTAGGCTATATTACATCGCATTACTTCACTCTAATGCAAAAAAAAAAAAATAAATACATAGTTTCCGTATTGGGAATCTAATTCAATCAAAAATTATATTCTAAAAAAATATATGTACAAACAAACCTTATAATACTTAGTTTTTTCCCAAAATTATAAACAATCTACTATTTTTTTTTTAACTATTATAGCATTATTTTAATTATTAAATTCGTTTGATTCTATCCCTCATCATCATCTAATATCTTAACTTTCGGTTTACATTCTGCTATCGCTTGTCATCCCTTTCATACTACTGCTTGCATCCCGCACTTTTATATTCTAACTATTTTCAAGATGGCTGACGCACTAACGAAACAGTTGCGTGAACGAGCAAGCAGTAACTCCAACAAACATAACTAGGCACAAATAAATACGACAGACAAGAGCAGGTAGCATGTATGATTTGTAGGAATTGATTTAAATGTTTTGTATGTTAACCTGATCGGAACTTAAAACGGCGGCACACTAATATTAATTTTTTCGGTATAAATTTCCTTCAACGTATTTCCTAACAAATCACTTTCATCCAAACATACCTTATCACACAAGGTTCGCACTTGCGTTTCCGTCAATTGATTGCATTCGTTCAACTGCTCAATCCATTGATCCAGATCTTTTGTTGTTGCTTTATCCTCCATCGCAGTCGAAGAGGAGGAAAAAGTCTCGTCAATCTTCGTGGATTCAATTTTGACGGCTTTTGATTTACACGAACCAAACAAAAATTAGATTAAATTTATAAAATATTTCTGGCGTGACGGATGTCGTGGCTATTTAAATAAAATCAATTTAAAGCTTTTATTTTTCACTTTCAGAATACAAATTTCAACTAATATATTAGACACTAACTTCTCACTTGGACTCTAACTCAACCGCACGAATGAAAAATAACCGATGACTGACTAAACGAAATAAATGCACGACCGACACGCACTATCCAATGTAGCAGCACAATTCGAAAAGACCGAGCTGCTTCTTCGCTCCCTCTTTTCACTCTTTCTCGCTTGCTTTCCACAATCTCGTAAATATGTGGAATCGTTTTCCAACTCTACAACGAATCCACTCGTGTTTTACGACAAATTATGTGATGATTCAATTAACTACTTGAGACCACAACTCCAAAAATGCATTTAAAAGATGTTAGATTCAATCAGTTGTATTTTTTGTTTATCTTTAGTACTAAATAAACAGCATTTTTATGATCTCAATTTAATTTCTCACTTTTTTAGAAACACTGTACAGAAATTAGCCCTTTTCTCTTTAAAGGCCTTCATTTGCCATAAATCAATTTTTGGACCTTGCTAAAGTTCGTTATAAATTTTTACAAAATCACACTTTAGTTTGTAAAATGTGAATTGTTAATTTTCAACTTCAAAATTTTATTCCGATTGCAGTAAAATTTTTTCGAGGATGGATGAAGCAGAGAATGTTTTTAGTTTCTCTGGATGAAGTGCGTTTAGGTATTAAATTGGTGAACTTATGATTGAGAAGATCCCATCGATGCGAGCTCACATTCGTAAGTATTGCCAGTTTGAGATATTTTATGGCTTTTTTATTAAATGTATTTTTCTGACTTTATTTAAAAACGATATTTATTTTCATCACTTAACTAAAAAATATATCTGGTAAAATTACTAGCTTATTTTTTGTAGATACTTGTTTGTTTTTGAAAATGATTTGATAAACATTTTAAGCTGTGGCAATAAATGTATTTCTGTAAATGTCTTTCTCCTCAATTCTTGGTGGGGTACATTCAATCGGTTCACAGGTGACGTGGGGCAGAGAACGTCTAATTGTGGGATTGATTAGAAGAAACAGAAAAGAGAAATTTACGAACAGGTGAAATACATAAGAATCGTGAAAGATTAACTAATAAATTTCTTCCTAAAAATTAGTGAAAAAAAAGTATAATAAGCTCTTAAGAAATTTAGTTTTTTAATTATAATCTATTCTAATAATTGGATTGTTTACACGTATTCGTGCAAGACTTTTATTATACCTAATACGTGAAGATACTTCACACCTGGAAACGAATTTTATTCAGGAGGCTTTGTTGGTTTGTTTCATACCCAATTGAAAAACGGAAATTGTCTGTATAACAATGCTAGAGTATTTGCATGAGAACAGAATATATTCACTGATTTTTAAACAATATCATTTGTTCTAAAGGCCAAAAGCTCAAATCAGCTGTAACACATATATATAAACGAAAAATTGGGTTCAATATAAAGCGTTTCGAATGGCAAGGTACATAAGCAAGGCAACAGGCATTTTAAAAATATACAATAAACTCAATAAAATTGTCCAAAGTTTGTTAACAAATTATTATTTTTTCTACAGTAGTTAAGGGCCGTTACCTGGAGTTTTTTTTAACGAAATCGATCAACAAAAGGCGAGCAAAATGTAAGTATTACAATATTTTTACATCAGTTTAGTTCAACAGCTTATACAATTTTTATTTCAGAAAGAATGGCTTCTGGCGCTGATCTCAAGGAAAAAGAAAATGGCACTGAAAGTAAATACATTAAACATGTGAATATATCTGATGAATTGGAATATCAGCATAAATTAATTAACGATGCTTCTAATGTAACCAATCAACATTCAGGAAATGGATTTTCACTTACAGAAAATAAATGCAAAACAAAAACTCATCAACTTAATGGAACAACCTCATATACACATACCGCTTCAAGCAAAGGCACATCCACTGGCACATTCATGAAATTGAAAACATACTTACATGCATTGCGTCCATGGTCATTATCTGGCAGTTTGGTACCAACATTGATGGGTTCTGCGCTGGCTTACCGTTCTCAATGGGCCTCTGATTTTAGTCTTATAACATTTTTTTTAACTGCCTTCACAGTAGTAACAGTGCATTGCGCCGGCAATGTAGTGAATACTTACTTCGATTTCGTTAAGGGTATTGACAAACAGAAAGCCGATGACCGAACTCTCGTTGACCACATTCTCACAAAGGATGAGGTAAGTAAAAGTTTTTCACTTCCCTTGCTTACTTTTTCTGAAAAAGCTACCGAAGAAAAACATTCTTCAGGAAAAAAAAGTAACAAAGAAGCAAATTTATAACCGCACCTAAAAGTTATTTTAAAAAATTCATATACTCGGAATCTCTTATTTATCTTCATTTTGAAATCTTTTACGGCTTCTTTAGAGCATTCCAAAATTCGTCCTTTTGCATACTGCTGCAGCGTTCTGTTATCTGCATTCACAAAAAAATTTAAAATCTGGTGTTATTCTCTAATTTTTTTAGGTAGTTTCCTTGGGAGCAATCTTATACATGGCTGGTTGCGGTGGATTCATTTGTTTATCATTTCTTAGTCCAGCGAAAATGGAACACCTAGCATTAATTTATTTTGGCGGCTTATCATCTAGCTTTCTTTACACTGGTGGAATCGGTTTCAAATACATCGCTCTTGGAGATGTCGTTATATTAATACTTTTCGGACCACTTTCAGTATTGTTCGCATATATGTCACAAACAGGTCATGTGGATTGGACCGCAATTTATTATGCTCTTCCTTTGGCACTCAATGCGGAAGCAATATTACACAGTAATAACACGCGAGATGTTGAAAATGACCGTAAAGCTGGAATCGTAACATTGGCAATACTTATTGGACGCACTGCATCACACGTCCTATATGCTTTGCTTCTCTTCACACCCTACAGTGTATTTGTTGTATATGGCCTGAAATACTCGCTTTGGTTTTTATTGCCGCTTGTGACAGTACCACAGGCATTTCAGATCGAGAAACGTTTTCGTAACGAACATACCATGAGTGCTGTTCCGCGACAAACAGCTAAATTAAATTTCTTTTTCGGTATACTCTATGTGGTAGCAATATGTTGTGCTAGACAATTACCCGACTTTAGTTATCGCAAACATTAGTGTGTTCAAATTGTTTATAAGTAGTAGCGAAAAATTGTATTAATTTACAAGTCAAATTGAAGTTTATTAAATAAAAATAAATTTAATGACTACATTTAGATGCAGAATATGCAAGACTTCCACAAAATAATTTATATGAAATCATAGAAGAACTAAAACAAATACTACAATGAAAACTGACTGTACAATAAATTTTTGTAATAATTAGAAGCAAATATTAATAACTTTCTATAAAAATGAGAACATGAAAGTACACCTTTCACAAATAGAATCTGAAGTTTTATTTATTATAATAAGCCGAACGAAGTTTTATAAAACGATTAAATTATTAAGGTAGTTTATGATGGAAATAGGGAATTTTTCGTAAGCGTTATAAACAAATACAATGTATATGTGCAACATGTGCAGGAATCAGAATTAAATGAGTATCGATTTCTAAATTTTTATATCGAGATTTTTTGCAGTTATAATCACAATTCAGCACTTTAACTTTAAGTACCTCATTGACTTCAGAATTTGGAAATTGTGCATGTTTCCAATTGAGCACAATAAAAAATCGGCAATAAACGCCCCGTATCCCATAAATATTTTTATTTTTAAGCGTAAAAACATATTTTTACCAAAAACAGTTGACAGTTGTTAATGCCAATTTTTGCAGTTTTTTCATTTATTATGAACAGTGGAAATGTACTATCAGTTAATTGTAGCGAATTTAAGAACATACTCATCGATTTGCATGCTATGCGATTTTCGAACTTTTTAATTTATATTAGCATTGTTTTTTTTTTAATGATTTGGTAATCTCATAATTTCAATTTAAATTTCATGTAATATATTTAATTAATAAAAGTGCTTTAAAGAGGAGGACGAATGAAAAGTTGGTTTTTATTTCATACTAGTATGTAGATCCGACTTCGCGTTGCTGCGGGATGATATACGTTAAATACTATTATAATAAACTATTTAATACAGTGATAACATTATTTGCGAATAAAAGCGAAACCGTTATTGCCGGTTTAAGAATCCAAAGTATTGTACTTATTTCATTTATTAAATAGTGAGTTAACATTTTTCATTTTACTCAAAATACATATATATGTATGGGCATACATATACGGTGGAATTTAATGTTCTGGGAACGCCAAACCGTATGGTTTGCAGTTTTTTCAAGATTTAGTTTATTTATGCATTATTTTTAGTTCAAATAAGTTTTAAATTAAACTTTTATTTTTAAAATATTAAATATTGTGAATTTTAAAGAAAAGGCATGCCACAACCATCATCTTTTCGATGAGTTGAGTTCGTCTCAAAACTAATGAACATACGTACTCCAAATAGGTTTAGTTAGTTTAAATACACATATTGCAGATATTCATAATATGACATTATTTTGTGTGTAAATGTGAGTATACACATGTACATATATATATGTAAAGGGTGTTAACATAGTTTTAGTTTTAGTCATGGTGTCTAGGGACAATATAAGCTCTAAAGGGTTTCACTGCAGCTGTTGCCCCATCCAAGGGCTCATCATCAGGCATTTCTCCCTGTAGTGGCAGAAAGCGAAAGTGTTGGAGAACGGTCGTAATGAACACAAACAGATTCTGCCTACCCAGTATGTCTCCCATGCAACGGTGTCGTCCGAATCCAAAAGGATTGTAGGCCTCCGGGATTTTTAATTTACCATCCATTAAATAACGTTCTGGGTCAAATTTACTTGGGTTAGGGAAATCATGCGAATTCATCAGCATACCTCGAAAACAAGCGATTACCATAGTATCTTTCGGAATAGTAAAGCCGCTCAGCCGTGTGTCACGCAGTGCTCGATGAGGGATACCAAAAGTATTACCCATAAACATACGTACAGCCTCCAAAACGATAGATTCACAATATGGTAATTTCGCTCGATCACCCCAATCCGGTAAACGATCGACGCCAATCATTTCCTTAATCTCTGCAAAAGCCTTTTCTTGTATTTCTGGATTGCGGACCATATGTAAATAGGCGAACCCCAAACTTTTGTTGGTAGTTTCTGAACCGGCTAAGAACATATCGAGGCACACAGCTAGTAGTTGCTCTTCACTGAAAAATTCGCCCCTTTTGGGATTGTCAAATTCACGCAAATAACTGTCCATCAAATCACGTGGCATGTCATAATTTCTGTATGTTTTGCGGTGATTTTCAACTTCTCTACGTAAAAATGTATAAATTCGTTGGTGACTTTCTACGAATGCATTGTAGCCCGAATAATTTGGTGCGATAAACCTAATAAAGGGGAAATGGCTGAACAGCGCCCCTACCATGTCCACATTTTGAAATAGTTCAAAAAACATGGTCAGTAGATCGGTTATTTCTTCACTTTTGCGGTCGTAGCGTTTGCTAGCCATCATGGACCACAGTGTATTTAATACATTTACTTTGAACAAATCATGCATGGAGACTTCGGCTTGCTTACCACCCTGTTCGCTAACGATTTCCTTCAATTCTTCCAACAAAAATGAGGCTTCATGTTGAATAATATTCACCATACCAGCACGCGAAAAACCGAAGTCCTTAAGATGTCGCAATATGAAACGACGTTGATCCACCCATAAGTCCTCGTCCGTAACCAATATGCCCTTCTTCGAATTAAACGTTCTCATTCTATAGAATATACCATCGGGTTTGCCATCTAGATCCTCGTTAGTCATCATCTCGTTTATGGTATCACTATAATATGCGATCACAACTTTGTCCCTACCGATCTTTAGACCATATAATCCATACGGATTTATATAGTACTTGGCTAATTCGTCAACAACTTTGCAAAACATTCCACATTTTAATCTCAATTCGGATATCTGCAGGGCGCAACCGACAATTGGATACCATTTTGGTCCAGGTGGAAATTTCGGCGGTTTCTTAACATCCCACAGAAGAAAGAGTAAAACGAGTACGCTAAAAAATATAACGGTATAAAACATTAAACGTTTTCAAGAGCGCGCAAACCCTGATGCTTATTTATTTATTTGTTTTTTCCGCTTTGGCTTTGGCTTTGCACTTCCGGGCAAAGAAATCACAAACAGCTTTCACTTTTTTACAAACGTTCGTTTGTGGATTTCACTTCGCGGCGTCGCTACAAACCAACACTTGCACGAAACTGTCGCAATGACTTTCTGTTGCAGTTGCAATTCGTTTTTACCCCGTATCGCTGGCGCTAACTATTCCGCATGTAACCTAGTCTGTGAGTTTTAAATAACTGAAGTTGTCCCGACTGTTGCGTCATAATTTATAGTGGGTCAGGCGAACAAAATCTACGTAATGCAAGTGTGATCACATGTCCGTAGAAGCATATATGTATGTATATGTAGATGGAAGTAAGGTGACTTAAAATTTCGCGGGCTTAAAATTTAAATTTAAACATTTCATATACTCTCACAACATGTATCAGGCGAATATCATACATTTAATAAGGCTTAAAATAAATAAATTAAATATGTATATTTTTTTTTTAAATCACAAGATACTAGTTTAGGATCCATCCTTCACCAATTTTATACGAAATAGATATACAAAAATGGAGAATTAACGGTCATCAGATTTCCAAAATATTTGCATATCTGTCATTCTCATATTTAGTACGACCAATACCATTCAGCCAATCCACGTAAAATAAGATCCGTTTCATAAAAAAAGGTATTTCTTCTGAACCATAAAAAATTATATTTATGTACTTTGGCGTTTAAAAAATATTGAATCACCTCATTCGCTCGCCTTATGTAGTGCAATCCCAATTGTTGCTTGCACACATCACAACATTTACGAACCCTCCCAAGTGCAGAAGCATGCAGCTTATATTCATGAGCATCTCAAATTATAACGGTTTTATCTACCTTCAACACAGCTATTGGAAATGAATTAATCAAAAACTCTACAAACGGTAGCAATAAATATATAATCTAATAAGGAAATGTACATATGTACATACATATGTACGTATGTATATTTCCATGCGAATAGTACTTTAGAGGTTCAGCGCAAATCACGTTTATGTAATCCACAATTCGTAGTTGTTTTCCAATATCAATCCGTGTTGTGCGTATACATACATATGTACGTACACCGGAATGGATGTATTTAAATACATATCTTCACTTATATGCAATCCGTGAATACGTAACTATGTATGCGTTTGTTTTATATGTTATAAATTTTTGTATGAAACTGGTTTCGCTCTTTCAGGACTAGCGTAATTTTGACTAAAACAGGATAGTTGTCCATCGCCCACATATTTATCGCCATCTGGCTTGCATGAACAACTGGTATTAATGGAAAACAGTGTGCGCACCTAACGATTTTGAACGAATTTTCACCTAATCTCTTTTTCCTTTTAGCTTGAAATCTTCCAAGATAGAGGACAGGATTATTTGTGAAAAGCGTGTTTTCATTTTTAAATCGCACGCTTTTAAAGCAGGTGGTCAAATATTGTTTAAGCTTTGAAAACGATAATTATTGCATTGAACTGCGCCTAGTCTACACATATTTCCACAATGTTGAAGTAAGTGGCTTTTGTGTTTAAGGAGCAACGTGTGGCCGATAAAGCGTGCCCTTGGGATGTGGATAACCTTTGATAAATATTTGTTGTTATTTGGTGTTTTAATATGTTTAAAATATGTATACGAGGTTGCACTGCGAATTCATCAAATACATTTATTTGTATGTATGTACACATCGTGTTGAAAAAGTGTAAAAAATAAAAAAAATTAAATTTTCTTGCAAATTCCCGAAATCACATACAAAGGAATAAAGCTCTGTAATATCTTTAATCTATTTGATACAGATGAAAATAATTCAGATTTCTATGTGGCGATGGCGTAAAAAAATAAGTTTAAATCAAAACAAATGGGATTTTAATAAACAATTTAAAACAAATTTTAAGGATTAACAAAGCTTATTTTGGGTTACATTTAAATTTTAAGTGGACAGTAATCAAACAACGTTTTTTTTTCCTTCAAAACATATTAGGAAGGGCTAAGTTCGAGTGTAACAGTAACAGTAACATTTAACATTTGTAATTTTATACTCTCGCAATTTTCAAGGCTCAAAGTCTGACAAATATTTTTGGGTGTAAACAAAATTTTAAAATTGATTACTCGGCGTGACCGTAATTACAAGCATTTTGTCATCTTGTTTACTTTGACTGTATGTCTTAGACACACTTAATTTCATTACTGTTAACTTTCTGCCTGAGATATTTAGAGCTCTTGGTATTCGACTAATCGTCTAATCGGGTCAACCGGTTAGACAATTATTGGAATAATAATATTTGGCTTGCAGAATTCAGATAGTCGTAAGTCGTCGGCTATTAGATAAACCGCTCGTTTTTGACTAGCCAGTTAAACGTTCCTTGTCGACTATTCGAATAGTAAGTGAAACACTTTTACAAATTTTTCTACGTATTTGTATAAGTTTATAGAAACTTTACAGTGTATGCATGATTTAATTATAAAAGTTTGTGTCGATAAAGCTGCTTGGATTTCAAATAATTTCCGTTTATTCACATACTTACAGCCGCACTGTTACGACTATTCGAATAGTATTGATCGGTTAATAGTCATACGAGCGGTTACAAACCGGATATTCGAATAAGCGGGTTTCAGATATAATGCATGTGAAAAAAATTCAACCAAAGTGTATGACGGTGAGAGCTAACGTTCCCACGTCAGTCTAAGTAACCGGAACGGACCGGATTTTTATCCGTCCAAGGGCTGTCAACCCGGCAACATGCTTCAAAACTACTTCCGGTTTTCGACCCTTTTTATAACAAATATGAAATTTTAATACTACATATCGCTCATTTGCTGCAAGACCGGCATAAGTCAAAAAGCGTGATTTTTGAGTTAATTCAGCAGAATTGTTCGTTATATCATGTACTTCATGATGAGTGAAAAATTCATATGAATACCTCTTATATGCTCCGCTTGAGAAGAGAATATATTTCCTGTTTTCCGTGTAAGGTTATAGTCAGTTGAAAACTTTAAACGCGTTTTCTGGCAAATCGATTTTTTTGACTTATGCCGGTCTTGCAGCAAATGAGCGATATATGTATATATAAAAAAGTGAACTCAAAATTACATAATTTACAATATTTTGCTATTTTTTAGACTTATTTTACTTATGGCCATGGGTTTAGGTGCTATGTATATGGTACACTTGCTTGCTCAGGACTACAACAAAATTCGGCAACCGGTCGCTGCTGCCGCTCGAGCAATTGTAAGTGCTAGCATTCTGAGAACTCGAGCGAAGCGAGATATTTATGAAAATGTGACAAACACAACTACTCTCAATATTGACTGGAAAATAATTTTGTCACGAGACCCATTTGAATGCCTGCAATCGCTGATATGCCAACTAATGTCAGGCGCAGACACTCATTCTCTTGAGGCCAAGTTGTTAATGGAATTTCTCAGAAAAACGGTAGTCTCGGCACCAGTGGAAGTTCAATTCGCCTTTAGTAGAGGATTAGCCCTGCATGGTTCAACCGAAACTTGCTACAATGTATATCCATTCTGCATATATTCTGCAAAAACTATGTTAAGAGTTCTAAGATGGTTTGCGGAGTCGCCGATTGAAGACAACCCTTAATTTAAGTTACAAAGAAAGAAAAATCAATACCAAAAGTATATTTCTAAACGATTTCATTAATATTTTCTTGTTGAAGTGAATACATACATAAAATAATATACTATGAAAATCAAATTGAAAAAATATATACATTACGTTTGACTCTTATTTATATTTTAGTTTGTATTAGAGCTCTCCACTTACTTATAGTGTTTTAAATGTCTTGAAACAATTATCATGCCATATCTCAATTTTTCTTAGTTTATTCCAGTTTTTTTCGATATTGGTGTATATGCATATCAAAATAATTTTTGTTTTTTATTTTTTACTTTTTTATTACATTTTAATTGTGCTTAAATTGAAGATAGCTTAGGTTCTATATGTACTATATGTCAGTTTTACTTCACATTTATCGGAAAAATTTTAAAGCTCAGCCATACAGCCTCTTTTCTTTCGGGACTACAATTAGTTTTAAAGCACTGCAAATATGTATGTTAGTAACAAAATATTATGTTATATGCATGTATGTATGTAGGCAAAATATGTCTTGACCAAACCTAAACCACAACGCTTGTTGAGGTATTTTTGTAGGATTATTGTAGAATAGTTTAAATGACTTATTATGTGGATTTAACATTTTTGGGAAAATAATTCTTGAAGAAACTAGATATTATACAATTCCCATGAAATACAAAGTAATTATCCAAAGTAAAAATCTTTCAATGTTGAGTTTTGTCGACTATTTTTTCGAATATATTTATAAGAAAAAATATTATAATAATAATAAAAATTTTAATAGCTACAATTGATCAAGCATTTATTTGAGACAACAGTTTTGCTATGAAATCGGTAATTCCTGATTTTATAACCGGTTGATTGTTTTGTGCGATTACAATAAAAATCATAATAACTATATTTATTACATGGTTTTTATGGCTAAGTCATATACTAATTATGCACTTTGTAGTTCAGAAAATTACAAATTTTTACTGATATAAATAAAAAATTAATACAATAAAAACATGAGTATATTATTGGCTTGGTATCAAATATGAAAAACAGCCTAATTTATAACTTTAAATGATATAAACTATAAAATGTCATTTTGCTCTTTACATTCCACAAATATTTCAGATTAACTTTAATTTTTTAAATCTACGTATGTTCAACATAACATATACTTATACATGTTGTTCCAAGTGAATTTTTACTGTTATATTTCGTTAAATTTTTATGATCTTCTGAATTATTGAAACATAAGCTCTTGTAATTCATATATACACTTACGAATATAGTGTCTCTACAAATTTTTATTGACTGACAACATACTCTGTGAGATATTCCCTTTACAAATTTTGACTAGTCAATCATTAATCGAGATTTAATAAGCACTTTCAAGTGCAAGTAAGAACTCCAAATATTTCTCTAAAGTAAGTGAACTTAAAGTGCACAAAGTAAATACAATGTTCTAGTATTTGTCTTCGTTCTTGTTGGTATAAGCTGGAGTAGAATTTAATGGATCGTGTCCTAGAGTTACACTTGTCACATCCTTAATTATCATTTCTGCAACTTGCCATGCAATTTCTTCTTGAACCTTTTCTTCTGGCAAATGAACCAATTTTCTCATCGCGTTTTTAATCCTGTTGCCACTCAGTCTTAGTGGCCAATTTGGTTTACTACCACTCGCCGCTTCAGCTCCAACATCATCAATTGCCTCGAAATCACGTTCATAACGACCTAATTCGTTGATGTGACCAAATTTAAGAGCTACTCCATCTACTGATTGCGATCGACGCCATAATAAGTTTGGATTTATTAAATGACGTGCATCAATATGCAAAGCAGAACCAGTCGCTTGTTGAATACTTTTTATTTTTGTTTGTGGTAATTTGTTACCGTCCATCGCCAATAAAGTATTGTGTCTGAAAACTTCACGTCTCCTTCCATCACTACAATCTGAAAGTGTTTTTCGATGTAGTGCTTTACTAAAACGACCACCAGCTGCAGCAGAAGACGTTACTTTATCGTCATCCGTTGTTCTTGCTGAAACATTCATTTCACGTATTTTGAACTTAAGTTCATTTAAGTAGTTCTGAAATAGTTGCGATTTTAAGAAGTCTTGAAAATATTTACGCTCCAAATATACCGCCACCAACTGTAGAGCTAAATCAAAACAATACGCCACTTGATCAGCAGCGCAAATACGTTCTTCAACTTGACTTCGGAGCCGATCTGATAACCAAAAACGATCCTCGGATTGCAGCGAGAAAAATTTTTCATAGATTATCATCGCGTCGCCCTGAGCTTCTAACTGACCAGTGCTTGGAATGTTAGATTTATCTTTGATCTCACCAGTGGCATTTTCGGTATCTCTATCGGCAACTATGTAACTTTTGCGATAATTTATGGCTGATGTCCAGAAGTCAAGGCATTCACGCTCATTGTGTTGTTCAAGAAATTCCATGAAGAAGAACAATGTAGCTTCACTATAAAGAATATCATATATGGACAACTCCGGGTTACCATTTTCTATCAATTCAACACTGTATTTGGCGTAAAAAGAGCTCTGCAAAAATTCATTTAAATACACTCTTTCTAAATGATCCAAAACATAACGTTGTGCTTCAACGAAGCAAGTTGCCGAAATAGTGGGCGTGGATTCAATTTTTGATTGATTTGGCGAAGAAGCTTCTTTTTTAATTTCAGCTCGTTGACATACAATTAAAGATATGTCAGACAAAATATCGACAGGTAATGAGATAAACTGATTTGCGTCCGCAATTAAATATTTTTGATATATTGCAATTGCATCATTGACACTAGCCGGGTTTATACATTTTTGAGTACCACTTGGAGCACTGGATACATCAGAGCACAGCTTTTTTTCACCTCCTTCACATAAGCAATCGGAATTTTTCTCCTTAAAATTTTTTGTACGATTACTATTTTTATTAATTGTAAGCGTGTTTTCTGCACATTGATATATTTGCTTATTAGTTTCGGCATAGATTTGACTTTTTTCATCATCCGTGAGCGGCTGGCGCATAGATAAATCGAAAAAGCTTTTCAATTCAGGTACTTTATCATCATTTTGAGTACATGTAGCGTTTATTTCTTCCTTATTTGCTAAATCTTTTCGAGACGGTGTTTTAATGTCCTTACATTTCTGCAACACTTTCTTACTTCCCAATGTTCCTCGCTCATCACTTTGTTGTTCTGCATTTAAGTGACCAAGTGCAGCAGTTTTAAAATTTTCAGTATCGAGGTAAAATTTTAAGAAAGGGAGTGCATTCATAGTGTCCAAAAATTGTACAAAATAGGTTAGACAATTTGGATCACTTACTATTGACGAAATTGACATCGCCAGACGAGATTTATATTGAAAAATATCTGGGAAGGCAAATACACGTATAAAAATATAATTTTTATATCTGTCATACTTTATATATGTATATATTTACATATACTTACCATCATTTGAAATCATGCTGCTTCCCCAAGAAATTTCAATTCCGTCATTTGCGTCGTTCTGCACCTATTTGCGATAGTATTTCGTCGCAAAAACTGGAAGATGAATGTAATGAGTGCCGTTTACTTTCGGAATCACTGTGGCCTAATCCTCCTTCTGTTAGATCGCCACATGATTTTCCAAAAGGGACATCAGTCCCCATTGCTTGGCGGCGCAATCCTATAAAATTGGTAATACTTAATGAAAAACTATTATTAAATGCGCATTTTTATGCTACCTTTTCGCTTCTTAAAATATTTCAGCATTTTAAAATGCTCTATCTATATCCATTCATCATTCAATTAATCAGAATTTTTAACTCGTTTTTTGTCTGCGAATCTTGTAATCATCTGTAATTTCCACTGCCTTTTTCTTTTGTATAAATTTCTCCAAGTTTGTTTTCATCGCCTCAAACGTCAACCAATTTCATTCATTCAAGAGTATTCAACAAAAATAATGAGAAAGAGATTTACACAGATGTACGGAGAGAAACCGTTCATAACATGTGGTTTAGATGGTGAAATTTATTTCTTCAAAAAAGAAAAAAACAACAATTATGGACGTTAAAGCGGAGAACATTTTTAAACAGAGGTTTTTAGGTGGAATAGATTACGATTTTAATGAAAACTTTCTTACTTGTTGCTGTTCTTTAAGATTGCTAAGCAAATCGTGCTAGTGCCAAGTAGCTCGACTATCCTTAACTCCAATACATAGAAAGAATTAACACAAAATAGATAATAATTATTCCAACACATAAAAAAGGGACGAGTGAGGTTCTAACCTATAAACTTTATTAACAGTTAAAGAAATTTGTTTAAACTTACCAAGATTCAACAATATGAGGTTGTCGTTTTCACAAAAACAATATTCCCAAGTTAAATTTTAAGTATTTGTTCTCTAAATAACTTCGAAAACGTTACCCAGGATTTAACTCAACTAATAATTTTTTTGCTTATTTTGTTATTTTAAAAACGAAATGAAATCAGAATAATCACGCTCATGTCAAATTAGTTACGTAACTCGAGTCTATAATAAAGTAATGAAGTTCTATTTTTTTTATTTATTAAGTATGTATATATATTTTATTTAAACTATTCAATTATGTAAATTTATTTCAACGTACTCATTATCTTGCATTCAAATTTTAAAGATAATTTAGTATTTATGTTACTCATTTCAACTTAATTTAAATATGTTTTACATATGTATGTATGTATGGATGTAGTTCGAAAAATGCAACTAGTAATATAACGGTGTTGCACTGTGTTCACTTTACAGTCATTATATGTATTAGGCTTATATATGTATATATATATATGAATGCATGTATGTAGGTTAGTAAGTTGCATGAGGATTGCTAAAAACGTTATTTATATATATATATATATGTATGTTTCTACTTGTGTACTTATACATTTTTAATTCGTGATATACAAATGTACATACATACATATGTACTTATGTATTTATATGTACAATATAATCGGACACTAATGAATCTCTGCATTTCATAATTAAATAATGCGGGCATATGTTTATGTACAAGCAGAAGTATTATGTATTCTTATTTGCTACTTGAAATAGTCGAAGCGATTTTCTTTTTATTGTGTTTGCTGCTGCGATTGATTATACATATATGTAGCTTAATACGCAAATATTTAAGCGCATAAGGATGTATGCACTTTGAAGCGGACTATGCTTGGGCGTATGCATGTATGTAAGTAGATACTTTAGTTATAATTTTATTCCATTAGACAGCGCTAACACGGCCGAGCACTTATATTTTTCACAATTAAATAAAAATGTGCATTTAAAAACATAATTATTAAACAATTGAATTTTCCTCTTTACCATCTTCAGATGTCATCCGTTAGCTATGTATGTACATATGTATGTATGCGAATGGAAATTAGGCAAAAATACAACTTTCTTGTAAAAAATAAATCGGTGAAAACATAATAGTCAAACAACAAATAATTTTCAAAAAGTATTTATTTAATTCCTTAAATAAAATTGAAATAAGGTTCTCTTGTTTTTGTAGGCACACAAAATGGATAAAAAATATACGTGTGAAGAAAATAAAATAATTCATTTATTTTTCATACTTTCGCTTCAAGCTAAAAAATTAGCATAAAATTACACACATAAATCTTACATAACCCCTATATAATATGTATGTTTGTATATACTTCTTTTTGTATAGGAAGAAATATATTTCCATCCACACATTACTTTTATGTTTGCTTTTAAATTTTGATAATATTTTTATACAAACAGTCAACAAAACATAAAGATAAACGAAAATCAATTAACTTAAATTTAAAGGCATATATAACATTTATTTCTACATATCCTTTCACACTTTGCAATGTCTAACATCTGTATGTATATTAGTTCCTATTTTGTATCTTCTGATAATGGTTCCGTATTTGTATTTCAAGAACATTTTGAATGGTCAAACCAAGGTGAAGCAAGGATGCAGCTAGGGTAACTACCAGTTAAATAATTACTATTATCGACGAAATTTCTTTTGTTATAAGATTTTACAATAACAAGTTGTAAACTTTATACGTCGGGTATTAGATTGAAGCGGATACACACATGCGGTAACTTAACTAATGCGATGGTACTGAGCGCTTACTACTAAAATAAGATTTTTTATCATAAAATTAATAGCATATTTTTTATGTGTACACCCACCATAGGGTTATAAAATGATCAGTTGTGGCCTTTATACTTTCAATATAATTTAAATAAAAGGTTTTTTGAACAAAACTGTCTATTTAACGTATCGTGAATGCAAATGCTATTCATTTTGTATACATGTGTATGTAGCTATTTTTTGTACTTTAATATTATTTGTATTTAGTAATTATTGTTTATTGCTTGTATTATGTAAGATATAGTCAAAATGGGATCGATTTGGTGTGTACTTTTAAATGGTGTAGTTGCTAGTGGTATGTAGTTGACACAAAGAGACTTTCTAAAGGCTTCATCACAACACAACAAAGATTGTAAGTCCGAATACATATTTGATTTTATTTCCATTATTTTTCATATGCAATGCTCTTGTATAAGTAATGAAGAAATTTCTAGGTAATATACTTGAATTACAATGCGAAGCACTGATTGTAAGCCCAAAGCCATCACCAAAATTGAACTAAAAATGTGTTTCATTTTAACTCATTGTTTATTTTTAAAAAGCACTATGTAATACGTAATTGTGAAATTTTTCGATCAATTTCTTAAATTTCATTACTCACACACCCACATATTACATAATGTTAGAAATTTTTGAAATGTTGATATAATAATTTATCTAAATACAAATTTTTCTAAGTCATATTTTCTGAGTTAAATTTTACCCTAAACAAGTTTATAAAGTCATATGACATCTAACAAATCTCTAATAAGGCTGTCATTATATGAAATTAAACTTAGTTTAACTTCTGCGAACCTTTATTTATAAAAGTCTTAAATTTGCTGATCAATTCACTTAAAACAAATATATACATTATGTACTGTGAAACATTGAAAGTCTATTTGCATAAACTACATTAAAGATCTAGCAGACGAATTTCGTTGACAAATTATGAATGCATGAAAAGACGTAAAGTAACTGCAAGAATTGAAATGCTACGATTCGTACGTTTCAGAAGGAAATTACGATGGCATTCATGTTGAAATTTGGTTTCAATGTGATTAGGAAATCAATCGCGATTCGTGACTATACATAGCTAAGCGAAGTATAATTTAAGTTTGGTTTAAATTTAAACACAATAAACTAATATTTTGTTTTTCGTTCGAATAGTACTATGTATGTAGTTATAAAGTTATATACATACATATGCTTATAAGTATTAATATTTCATTAATATTGTTCTTTATAATATATAATTATGTTTATTGACTAATAAAACGTTTCGCACGAACGACTAATCAATTTCTTTTATTCCCTGTATCTTTGTTAGATTTTGGGTAGGTATTTGTTCTTGCATATGCATTTACTCGTATATTATTTATGAATTTTTGTAGTTTTTAGCATTTATTACCATTAGCAATTTTGGTAGCAATAAGATTTTGCTTGCTGACGTTTCATCACCTTAAGTCAAATATTACAAGAACTAATATTACTATTACAATTATTATTCTATTGCTATTTTATATTTAAAGTAGTAGTAGTAGCATTAGTAGCATTTGTAATTAGTGTAGGAGTAGTTGCAGTTGCTTTTACATTGACAGCAGCAGAGTTCCCATTTGAAGAGGTTAAATAGCGAATACATTTTCCAGATTTTGCCGCTGGACCAGCTGTTGGCAAAACATGAATAGTGGAGAGTTTATTGGTAGCCTTTGTTGGTGCAATGGCAAATTTGGTATTATGAGCAGTCTTTGTACATTTTTCTAAAGATTCCGGTTTTGATGGATGTGAAATTATCTTAGCAGTGTTATGGATATATTTGTTGCTGGCGAATTTTTTATCAACTGTTAAATTTATTTTTAAAGGTTTGGTCAAGTTTTCATTTGCAACGATTTTGGACTTTTGATTTGATAGTTTTCGTTTAACGCTCAGTCCCACTAGTCTGGTGACTAGATTGGTTGCAACCTTCGCCGACGATTCCAATTGTGACCTTTTTTCTTTAAATAAATTTTTCCTCAGGAAACCATCAGTTGCTACTGCATTGGACACTGCTAAATCTCCTGCCTCTCGTGACGCGTTAGCTGAACTTCCATTCACTTCTATAACTCTAGTTTTTGTATTAGCGGTCTGAGACGCTTTTGCTGTTGAATGCAATCAAGACAGCTGCTTGGCAACAATGACACCTGGCCGGACCTGCTTTAATGCCGTCGTTGTGATTGTTACCTGTTGAGCACCTTGGCCTGTACCTATATTACTCGCTCCCGCTGCCGTTGTTTGCACTTTGTAAATGGCGGTGGGCATGATGTTTCCACCACTCTCTTTTTGTTGATTTGGTTGCTGCACAATAGTTACTTGTTTACTGCCTTTAATTTGCAGGTAAGGACTCAATTCTGCCAACGTGGCTCTTTGAACTTTTGTTGTCAGCGCCAGAGGAGCTTCCTGTGCTCTTTGATTTTGCTGATGTTGTTGTAACTTTTGTTCACTACCGTCAGCAAATAAATGATCACCTTCAAGATGTCTTATTGCCTCGACAATAGTTTCCAGATTTTGCCTCGAACGTGTTAAACCACTTGGTTGATCAATTTTCTCTGTTTTTACTTTAATTATCTCCTGTATACGTTCCACTTCCACTTTTGGCGTTGCCTTGATGGCAGCCTGAAGTATTGGCTGAAGAACAGCTGCTGACGGTGACGAACCCTCAGCGTAAGCCTTGGCAATCGCATTAACTTCTTGTTCAGATTCGGTGGATGAAGTCGATGAAAGGATAACCTCTTCCTGTACATTGTCTTCAGTGATAATTTCTGCTGCTGCAGCTGCAGCCTCGCTCTCCAACTCTTCAATACTCGAACAAACAACAACCTGCCGTTGACCGGTCATTTCATCAATTTCAACGTACGACACGGCTCCAGATGGCAGTTCCTCTATAGATTCGCGTACCAAATTGTCTGTGTGTTCGATAACTTCACGTGGAATGTATGTGGATGTGGAAGCTGCAGGCGCTGTTGCCACTGAATATAATTGTCGCTTTATCATTTGCAGTTCTTCCTCTAACATGGTGCGCATTCGACGTTCTTTTTCCAGTTGCTTTTTCATTTCGCTTAGTTCTTTGGAGGTGGCAACATTATGTGCAATAATCACTTGACTCTTCGCATTGACATTACCACCACCTGCATTCAGAAGTGTAGTTGGTTCCGGTGACATTGAACCCAAACCTTCATCGGAAGAGTCACTTATCGTCTGAAGGTTGATTATGTTATCAGTGAGTTTGCGCTTTTTTATGGCAACATTACCACTGTTCAATGTTTCACTACTGCCAGGGGTAGAAACTTCTCCGGCCCCAGATGACGCGCCCGCCGTACTTGACTCATGTAAACCAAGCTGTCGCTTCAATTGACTATTTTGGTTCAAAAGTTGTGTCTTCTGATTTTCTAGTTCGTATATATATTGGGAAGTTTGTTGTAAGATCGCTGCCTGCAATAAAAAAGGATAATGTTATAGATTATATAGATTGGAACAAGCTGCATACATACTTATGTACATAAAAGAAAGAAGTTGTAATGCTAGTTTGCTAATATCAAAAACGGATTAAGAGATAAATACTGTGAATAATACAGGTACGCATAAAAGTTTCCTTCAAGAAGGGTTTTCAATAAATTGAAGATCAAGAAAAACGTAAATTCTTCTTAATGATGGTCAAATTGATTAAAAGCAAATATCAAAATCCGATGGTTGCGAAAATTCTGATTTGAAAACAAACAAAAAATACAATAGATACATACATACATACCTACATACATATGTGAACATATAGTATTAAAATTTGCATGTGTAACTGTTATACCTTTAACCAGCCAGTTGGCCAAAACAAAACGAATTGCGAACACACATACATATGTACATATTCAATGTGTGTATGTGTGTATTATCTGCAGCTGATTTAGTCAGCTGAAAAAAGGTAAACATCAACGATGGAGGCCTACCCACACTAAAGCACTATGCATGCGAACAAAAATAACTGCAATGTAAACAAAAACAAAATAGTGCTGTCGATCGACTAGTTAGTTGACCTGCCAATGAGCTTGTAGCGAAATGCGGGAATAACGATTACTCTGCTCTTATTCAAGTTGTTGTAACTCGGCCTTTGTTGTTTTGTTGCATACGCCTCGTTTGGATGTGCATGCAACGCTGCATTTTGCCTTCTTAGCCGTAACGATATCATAGCCACGACTACGCGACGGCTTACGTTTTTGTGATGACTGTACTTTTTTTGCCGCCGTCTCGTAAAAAATTTTTCGTCACAAAGTACCAAGCAAATTTACCAAAGAGCACATAAGCGAATTTTCTCCGTCTTTCTCTCTCTCTCTGAGAAATTTAATGTTTCGATTCCTGAAACGTTTCGTTAGAAATACTGGAAGTGGAAGATGAATAGTGAATTTGAAACGGAAGTCCACACCAGAACCACATGTAAAAACAGCAAATGAGCGATTGAACAGCTGGCAATCAGTACTCTCATTTGTTAATATGTACATACATACATGCGTATATTCATACAATCACACGGTGTATGTCGTGTTGAATGCTGCTGGGAGCAGCTGATGGAGGGGGCTAGTAAATAACTTTTCTTTACGATTGTGGGTGGCATTGACGCTATACACCCATTCATCCACTCATTTTAGGCACAATCCAATCCATATACACATACATATGTACGTAAAAGATTGATGCAGGAATATATTTACCCTCCAGAAAATCGGCATTAGTGAGAAAAAGTGTATAAATAAAAAAATAATAATAGCAATTTTTTAAGCTTTAACAACTGTTGATAAAATAAATTTAATTTCCTATAGTTATAGACTATAGTTACAATACGAACAGAGCAAAACGCGCGTAATTTCTCGCTGACGCGACCAATGGCCTACGTGATTGACATCAGTTATATAGAAAACGTATTAAATATGTATGTATATATTTGGAACAAAATAAAGAAATTAAGAACTAATTTGCTTCGCATAAATACTTTTAAGAATAAGTAACCAGGGCACTGATTTTCAATTTTGTTGACTACAGATGATTAGCAATCATATATGTAAGTATGTACATACATACATACATACTTATGTATGCAGGCTATAGCTTCAGAACAGCTGATTTTAATTTGTTTTATTTGTTTCGGTGGTGTGACACATACCTGCGGTATTTGTTTTGCTAAGATTTTACTTTGATTATGGGTATCTATGGTACAATTTGCTGGCGTACTTTTTAGTTTTTCTTGCTACCACTTTCAATGATTTCGCCTTGACAGCATGTTCTGTTTTTAAAAAGATTTCTTTTTATAGGTTCGTGTGTGAATATCCAACAAAGAGAATAAATTTAAGGCACGACGCAAAAAGCTACAATCAATGAGTCAGACAACCGCAATGCTAACTAGCAGCTGTTTCAACTTGCCGGCGCTGTAAAAACAGCTGAGAGAATGAGTGGCGCGCACTCATACACGAAACCAAACACAAACAATTTGAAATACGAATGTATGTGGTTTTAGGGCTGGGCCACCGCCACTGACTTTATCTGCGCCACATGGTTTTTGATTGCAAACAAAACTATAGTATTGGTCAATTCGTTTCAGCTGATCAGCTTAGATCAAACTTTAAACGTCACAGTGCTGGTAAACACAAACATATGATGTACATACATACATATAAGTATATGCAGGACAAAGATAAGACTACTTCACATCTTTCGTTAGAAGTAGGTGTTGAGGTCATGTGCTTGGAATGAAGACACATATACACCAATAATTGCTAATATTTGAATAATTTACTAAACAAAACCAACGTAAAATTTCAATAATTACATTTTATAAATATAATTAATATGTCTACATATTACCGTCAAATCCAATTCCAATGAGTTTAGTAATGAAAACAAATGTGCCGAAGATTGATCGTTCACAGATGTGTTAAAGAGCTGTTGATATTTGTTTGTTTGTGATATTTACTTCTTAGGCTCTCTTCTGGCCTTTTTTCTATATTTGCAGAAACTTACTATCAACAGGTAAGTGTTTAGAAAACAGATCCAACCTTTTGTACTCCACACTATCTACACGTACTTATGGAAATAGCATGTGAATGCAAGCGATCGTTGACAAATCAGCTGTTTTCGCAACCGACATATGAATACAACTTACATATACAATACTCGTATGTACATATGTACATACATACATACATACATATGTGTATCTGCGTATTGTGAAAGTTTCCATGGATTGGTTGTATTCTCTTTAACGGTTGCCGCTACCTTGCCGAAGGTGGAGAATAATTTAAATGTATGTACATAGAGGTGTATAATATCTCTGTGAATACACACAGATTAATAATTTACTAATCAAGTAATAATAACAATATTTTTATATGTATTTACATCATCTAAACTATTTACGTGAAGAAATTTAAATATTTGTACATACATTCTGATGTAAGTAATCAGGTGTCCAAGACGAGTTGAATTCCTGGTGACTGTCTGTCTGTGCAATCGATAGCTTTGATTAAAAACTAAGGCCCGAAGAAGTGCGCGAGCGAGGAGATCAGAGTGCCATCAACAAAGTAAAGACCTCAAATTCATCTATCCAGACATAATAAATATGTATGTTGATGTTAAAGCACCTAGGCTCGACGGGAGCAAGCTATCTCAGCAGGGTCCTTAATATGTCACTCGCTCACGTACCCAATGTGTGGAAAATCGAAATGGTGTTCACACTACTAAATCCTGCTGTCCGATAACTCCTATTTCTACAGTAATGAAAATGTTTGAGGCTTTGTAACTCCCGACCTTCCCCCATCAGCTGAACCTAACCGAACAGTAGGCATAAACGCATAGAAAGCTCCTGGTCTCAACCAGAAACCTCCTGTGAGAGGACTGTTCTCGTAGCGTTGGACTTGTCAAAAGACTTTGAAACCAACTCACCTAACATACAGGGCACATTGTTAAAGAGATTTCAATGACCGTTAACTTATTGCTTTCCCTCAACAGGTCTGTTTAATGGCTATAACAACAAGTAAAAATTAAGACATATTTATCAAACTTCACATGTTCCTGGGTACTATAAAGTAATTGCCATGCCCACAAAGAGTCTTTAATTGAAAAATTATAAAATGTCAGAACTAAAAAGCAAAGTCAGAAGTAAAAAGTGAATAAAATATGACAGCCTTAGCTGAGAATGTACACGAAGACCGTGGAGAGTCGATTCGCGATATCGCTTTGCTCTAAGGCTTTTGAAAAGTTCCAAAAAGATACTGTTTTCTAGCGAAATTTTGTTCAGCAAATAGGCCCATATCTGCCTCCATGGGTATGTAAACAAGCAAAATTGCCGCATCTGGGACGGTAAAGCAACTTTAAGAGTTGTGGGCCGGTGGAATCAACGGCCATTTTAGCTTTAGGTGAAATCCTATGTCTACCCGACATTAGTATGTTACATTGCGAAAATTAGACTACAACCACGCATTATTTCTTTGTATCCTAATTTTCAGTTCTTATAAATCTTTCTGTTAGTGATTTCGCAACTACGCGGTTATTGACCTTTTGCCATTTCCCCCAGAAGGGATGTGAGGTAAGTTGGCATATGTATGTATATATGTAGGTACGTTCGACAAACATTCTGCAAGCCTGTTGGACTCCAAAATAGTAGTTTTACATACATACATAAAGATGTATGTACAATTCCATTTCCGAATTCCAGCAGGACATATGTACATATGCACATTCCTACTCTATTCAAAAAAAAATTAAAATTTTACAAAATTCAACTAAAAAGACCGTAAATGTTAAAATAGCATAGAAATTGTACAAGTGTGTGCTCAAATGCAACAACTATTTATGTATGTGAACTAGCTAACATAGTTCCACATAACTTATGTTGACTTCTTTGCGGCAACGCAGAAGTGTGCCGCGTAGCATTGCTGGAATATATCGATCCACTTTCCAGCCACCCTAGGAGTACAAACTCAGGTTTAATGGAAATACATACGTGCACTCTTTTAAAATACACATACTTACATATATGCTTAAGCATAGACCACTAATAGACTATAGTATTACGATTGCCAACCATTTAGGATGGCTTTCAGACGTTTAAAGCGGGTCAAACTCCACTAACTTACTTGTCCCACTACTAACCACCCAAAGATAAATATTTTCGAAATTGGTACCCAGTGCCATATTTGAACTATATACCAATTATAATAAACGAATAATTAAGAACAATTGTAAGTCTTTAAAACAAATTCTATAAACTGCGAATCCATAAAAATAAACCCAGTCATGTACATTTATCCATACACGATACATGCGAAAAGTCCACAGATGTATGTATGTGCTTTAGTACAATTGTCATAGTATAGCATAGTACGAGTGTATTATAGTACCGTATAGTGTAGTATGGTGTGTTGTAGAGTGGCGTAACTTACCTTACTCAACTTGTCGCCTTCGTGGCGCGGTAGGAGCGAACGTAAATTCTGAAAACCGGCATTGATACTCTGCATTCGTCGTCTTTCGTTGCTGTTGGCGATTTCGCGCCGCATACGCTTCTCACTCTCCAGAAGATTTTTATTGCCGCCGTTATTGGTAACGTTGCTGCTAGCTGTGATGCCACCACTACCACTTTTTGTTGTTGCATTGCTCGAATTCATCCCGGAACTAGAGTGACGCTGACGCTGTGGCAGTTGCGGCTCCGCCTGGTACTGAATGTATTCACCTCCGGAATCTTCTAATTGTAATCTGAAAGAGTGCAAATATTGGTTAATTATTATTGTATCCAATATAATATAAGGACGGACATAGAAAGATTAATGTTTCGTAAAAAGAAGAGTACAGTTGGGGTGAGATTCAATGATCAGATAATCTGGACCTGTTTCAGGTGCATAGACCGACCTACTAATGACTTTGTTGCTTAAATTACATAAATCATAACCGAGAAAGAGAAAGCTTTCCATAGCATCGCAAAGACAAATTAGGATAATACTTATTTACAGTGAGCTTATTCGTCGAATCAGTTGTCTCAAAATATTTTGTCCCTTTTCTGTTTGTCGAAACTAAGCCGTAATTAGAAAATAATGAAACTAATTAGGACGAATGTTATAACCAGTTAACATAGGGCTGTTCGAATTATTTGATTGCAAAAATCCGAAAGATATATAATAGCTATGTAAATATTAGTGTTTTGCAATTTCGCTCATCATGTCTATAAGTAATCCCACAAAATTTTAACTTCGCGGTAAGTGTAAAGTTAACATTTTTTTTATCGAATTCCTGTATTGTTGTCGGAACAGCAGTAAACATTCCTGAAGTAATTTCAAGGCATGGTGCCGAGCTGACAGTACTTGGCCGGTTATTTAGATCCGACTGTCTGGCAACCGTTTAAATTTCCTTTAATAATTCCTATTGGTAGACCCTTAAATATTTATAAATTGCCGACTAGGTATGTACGTGTGGTTTGCTTGTTTAGATTCTCGCGCTCATTCATAAATTTCGTACTCGTTGGCGACTCGGTTGCCGTCACAATTTCATTTCGTGTTGCTGACATTGGAATGCAGTTTCATTCACCTTAGTGTAGACTAGTAATACGGCCAGCTACATACATCCGTGCCTATGTTCATATATATGCCAGTGCAAATGCATTTAAAGCAACAAATGTTAAGATAGTCAAATGTAAGTATATTTCCACATATTTTAGAGCGTGCACACATTTGAAGACAACCAATGTAAATGTATGTCTTCTGAACGTACATACATACATATGTATTGTTTTACATATGAAAACGGCATGGAATTTAAAGTTGAGAAAACGTTTATGATTGATACACCCAAAGCCAGTAGAAAACCAGAAGTTGTTGCTAAAAAATTTGAATAACGCGCAACGTTTATATAGAACTTGCCACAGCTACTTGTTTATAATTTGAGTACCGATGTACAAGAGAAATAAGGCGTGTTTTCTTTCTATTTGTACATACATACATATATTTTAAAACCGACAATTTGATATTTGTTAACCATGGTTTTTAATATATGATACATACATATGTATATTTGAGCATTTCTTTTATATTCGAATTTTTTCCTTTTTACTATAGTATTAAAAAATTGTGTATATTATCATATTGTATTTCGTATCGAGCACCAGTCACTCGATGAGTACCGGTAGTTGTAAATATTGCGAATGATGATGACGCAAGCACTGACCTATTAACCAGAATTGGCAAGTTGGCGAGGTTTACCCACATATTGACATAACCCCATACTACAAGAAAACAAAAAAAAAAAAAAAAGAACATACAAATATTTTAAACAGTTATAAACGTGTATAACCTAAAATTTCATACCCTCGCAATTTGCGATGAATAAAGCCAGTGGCACAATTCGAGCAAAGTTTCATCCCGTTATATTAGGTGCTTCTTGATGAATATTTGACTGAAATCGGTCAGGCGGGTCTAGAGATATATGATTTCAACTAAAAGTGGGCGGTGCCACGCTCATCGTGCAATTTCGCTAATAGTATCGTTATATGAAAAGTGAGCGGGGATATCATTCGGTTTCATCCATATCATATCATAGCATATATGTACATTAAACCTACCTTTCTCAAACTTTTTTGCCCACACATAACAAGTTTTATCAAGATACATATCTCAATTTTTACTACACCTACAGCTGGCACGGACGGACGGATTTGGCTGCAACGGATTTCGAATCGTCTCATCATCCTGATCATTTTACAAATATGCATACTATATGTACATATCTATCTCGGTTTAGGTAATAAACCACCATCAGGTGAACAAAACTATGGTATTATACTCTGTAGCAACATGTTGCAAAGTATAAAAATGTCACAAAATCAGGCACACATATGCACACATGTATGTATGAATGAATTTAGGAATTTATTAAATAATTAAACTTGGCGTAAATATTGAGATTTAATACACATAATTGTACATACATTATCGATTATAGTGTATTCAAATTTTCCGAATTCGTCATTCACTCACGCACCATCCCAGCGCCATATAAACAAGTGGCTGCAACGTAAACAAACAGAAACAGCTGCTTGAAATAGACAGCAAGGGATGGTGGGACTAATAAAAAAAAACAAAGAAACTACAAAAGGTGAGCGAAGTTGTGTTGAGGAATAAGAATGGATGGAATTTCATTGGCTTAGTATTATATAACTGATTATGTTTTTCATTAATGAATCTGCTTGACTATTGCCATAGTTGGATTTTAAGAGTACTTTTAGTAGATTCAAAAATTAATTAAGAATACAAATGGAGATCTAAACAACCATGTGTTTTTAAAATACCCACGAATATGGAATTACCATAAACACATCTCTGTTAAGATTTGTAAAAAAAAAACATCAGTTTAATAACAAAAAAACGTATACAACATCTCAGTCGTCATCCGATTTGGATAAACTGGCTATGCTCATACGCGTATCGCCTATACTTGCAGTTCAACTCTCCGCATAACATACATACGTACTATTTACATAGATTCAGCTTCGTGTCAGCTACCTTCCTAGATATGTATGTAAATATGTAAACAAACACCTTCATCGTAGCCGAATAAAAAAGAGAGCGGAAAGACTACATGCCAGTGGAAGCTCACATATGCAAGCATACATATATGCATACTGTACAGTAAATAGATATTCATGTGTAGAAATGAATTCCGAAGCGATGCTGCAGTCGTAGGTGCCGGTTGTGGAATGCGGCCCCAATCGTTAGCTCCGGCAATGTCGATTTCATTCGTTTCTAGCCCCTTTATGCACCGAAATGCCAACGAAACTTGCCGACATCGTTGGGTTTTCTCTGTAGTGGTTTAGGCCTACTACACAGAATGTAGACAACGGTTCCTCTTTGCTACCGCTCTCTTCAAATCGGAATTCGGTCGGAGCTCCCAGTGTTTTCATATATTTACGAATGAAGTTGAGCGCTCTAGCATGCAAAGCCCCAACCTCCTCCGTTCTCCCAGCGAAGAACATTTCCAATTGGCAAATCAGCCGTTGGTAGCAAACACAGAGACAAGCAAAACGGAAATTTGTGCACAGCTGTACGAGACCATCGTGTTGAAACGCTTTTGAATCGAAATCAATTTGTACAGCTGATATATTAACGAATACGTTGCCTAACGCCTTACCTTACAGTAGGGGTAAATATAAAATTATGAAAATGTAATATTATGCCTATAACAAAAAATTTTGACCTTTCCGTTTTGTAATGATGGCATCACTAACCTCTTTAGATTAAAAAAATCTTATGGAATCCTACCCGCGATAAATATAGTAAGTGCTCTTATTTACGGGTTTTCGTGTTCATATGTGTGGTGGGCCGGGACAAATTTACTTCTGAATTTATTATTACTATTTTGTTTTAATAGCCTATAGTCTTGATTTAGTTAAGTTTGAAAACTACTAGAATTTGCGAGAATTACTTTCACTTTCAAAAATTCACACATTAAATAATTTATTTCACCGACCAAGCCGTTGTATGGAAAAATTCAGTGAATACTTTAAATGAGATAATGTTAAGTGCAACCTTCCCTCAACTTACTCCAGCAACTCTGCAACAAGATAGTGATGCGAAGATTTACATATTTTTAAAGATAACATGATGTATCGAGTCATATTTAAACCTTAATTAAGAACTCCAATATTTTGCTTCTCAATGTGAAATTTGTATTACACTATTTTAATAATAAGGAGCAAATTCTGGAAAAGTTGGTATCTAAAGAACGCCAAAATTGAACTGCAACCATTACATTTAGATCCAATCGTAAAATATCAGAAATCGGGTATTTTACTTAGCATTTTGATTTAGATATGAATTTGGATTTTAAAAGGAAAATTTTCTCTCGCTTAATAAATCACTTTGACCCACGGTATGTAAAATTACATCTCTGCTTGGCATAATGAGCGTTTATAAAGTCAATTTTGGGATATGAAACTACTCATTGTGGATAAATTTGTAATATGACAAAATTGTTCCCAACTTTAAAGCATGTTTGCCGTTTAGGCGATCTACTGTTGTTTAGGAAAGAATAATTAAATCAAATGACAAAAGCATATGGACATCACCTAGAAACAACTAAAACGAATGTATGCATAAACATATATATTTACCCCTTTAAACCTATTGAATAACAGTATTATGTAAATGACAATTTTTGCACTGATTCAACTTTTCTATACAAATGTACATACACATGTAAGCGCAAAGAACCTAATTATCCTATCAGCCTTTTATCACAAAGCAGTTGCGAACTCGTCATAACACACCATTCTACATCAGCTGCTGTACTTTTGCGCAACAACACGTTTCACGCAAATCACATGTAGCTTGCCGACTCGACCGCCACTGTAAACAAAAAATCAGCCGTTTTCAATATGGACGCCAGAAGTAACGCGTCACTTCATTTCCAGTGAGCGTACGTGCCAATTTGCCTCCGGCTCTCGCTGGAAGACAAGAATGCTGGCGCGGTGATTGGAAGCATTGCCGAATAGTCTGGCTGAGAGAAATATGCCGAAGACGAGAACACAACTCATCATCTGTTATTTTTGTATTACGTCTGCTTTGTGGGATTTTCGTAACGCGTCAATTTCATTTTTCTCTCCGCCCTTTTCAACTCATTAACAATTTTCATTTGCATCTGTACGATTATGCACACCTATTTATATATATATAAGACATACATGTATGTAAACATTGAGTTTCTATTTTCTACCCCCAATGAATCAAATGACAGCAACAGACGAGCCAAACTAACTTATTCCAATAGCCATCTGTGTGTGCAGTGGCGGACGCGACCTCAAATGTAAATGTGTGAGAAATACTCTCCGCTCTTTGTCACACCAACGGCACAGATGTTTTTCACCGCTTTGCTTTCGCTAATAATAAGGCAACTGACGGTACAGAAGGCACATTTAGATACATGTTTGTGCGTATTTATTATATATACATACATATATAGAACCTGTATGTACATATGGTTTTTATGGTCGCTTCAATGAACATGCAAACGAACATACACACACATGAGAAAAATCAATAACTAATGTGGCAAAGGTACAAGTCTCAAAAAGCCAATTGCAATTCTCAAAAACAAGTGTTTACGAATTAATTTCCTGCGAACTTACTGTAGTTCCTCGTCCAATTCCTCTGCGCTGTTGTATTCGGTGCTCTCCAAAATGACTTCCTCTGTCTTGATTGCAACGGGTACAGACATTTTTGTGGAACGAAATGTTTAAAATTTTTGTGCGAACTGCTACAACGATGTCTCTTTTTCACTTTTTTTATTTTGATATAACTTATTTTTCGGCACACACAAACACACTCTTTGCAAAAACCGTAATTTCGCAAATATGTAGACACGTGTTTTAAATCTTTATGTATGTATTTTGGTATATATTTGCGATAGAAATTGTCTGCTTAGACGACACTTTTCGGCGCCTTTTCTCACACCACTTACGCGCTGCAAACACCAACTCTGGTTCTGATTGCTCTTCACCCAGCACTTTTACCGTAGTTTTGGGCTGTTGCTAGATAATTGAATTTTAAGTAGTATTTAGAATTTCACGATCAGAAATAGATTGCAAATTGCAGCAAAGAAAGCGATAAATCTAAAGCGCGCAATTACACGTACAAATATTCCGTCACTGACGTTTGTCGCCTTTTCCCAACTTTACCGGACTGCGAACCAGAGAACTACAAGCTGCGAATTGACAGCGACGCTGCTCTCATCTTTTCTCTTTGTACATTATTGGAAGTCGGCATAAAAACGAACGAATGAGAGGGTTGCCAGACATCAAAATGCACATGTGCGTCTGCTTTGAGGAGAGTTTGGCTGTATACTACTCACGAATCGACAAGTTTGCTGTTGCTATGATAATGAGAAATCGCTTGTCTATTTAAATTCTCTGTTAAGTTATTCCGGTACTTGGGTTTATTTTATAATTGAATAATTGATAAAATTTTAAATAGAGTATTATTAAACCAAAGCACCCAGTCAGAATGACATGTTAGTGGTGTGTGCCTCGAATAGTGGGAATAGATTCATGGTTGAGACCTGAACTACTTTTACCACTTAGCAATAGGTGGTGCGAAATGTCGTGCAGAGAGCTTCACCAGAAAACATGAATTGGAGTTGCACCTTCTCATTGTTTTATGTACACTGGCTTCAAAATGTTGCCATGTTAATAAATATTTGAAATAGCTCGACGACACTCTGTATCACCTTTTTGCCGAAGTCAATCTTATTTTTATATTCTTGCAAGATGTTGCTTGTTCAGACAGAGAATGTAAAGGCGATTTGGTTAAAGTTTCTCTAAAGTCCTCACATAAAATGAGGCATTTCCTGCTTTTCCGGAAGAAAAATTGTGAAAAATGTTTTGTTTTCCATTTCAATAATTAATTTTTTAAGTCAAAATATTTCGAAAAGCTTTTGTGTCAAAGCTTTTAAGAAAGTTTGTTACCTGTTTTTTTAGCTGTGTTTATACAAATACCACAACGAAACATCATAGTATTGTTACCAGTAAAATGACACATATATGGTATTTGTACCATTTATGGTATTGTTACTACATGTCTGTCTCGGGTATTAAAAATAATCGCGATACTTAGATATGGTGTTATATGAACATATATAAATGATCAGGATGACAAGAAGAGTTGAGGAATGAGCAAGCTGTAAATTCGGTGAAAACTAAGATATCTTGATGAAACTCAGAACACATCTTCATTGGTACCATAAGAAGTTTGGTATTGCAGTTGCAGAGAATAGTGTATGTAGTGCCGCTCCCTAACAGGTTTATCATAAACCATTTAAGCTATTTCACCAATATTTGCATAGGACACATTCTTTCGATACCTTCTGAGACAGTGTTAAAATACGTAAAATCAGGTGATAACCACGCCCATTCCTCACATAAAGGTTATTCCAAGCGAAGCCAGGTCCTTCTCCACCTGGTCCTTCCAATGGAGTGGAGGTCTTCTTCTATCTTTTCGAGGCAATTTAAGGGGTTAGGAGTAGTCAGAAACACGAAAAAATGAGAATTTTCAGTATTTGGCATTATTATAGGATGTGTTGACTTGCAGTCACGAAAATTTAAAAAAAAAATTTAATTTCCAAAGTTATAGTTGTTTGTGTTGATCCAGTTCCAAAAAAAGGTACTTGCGGTGACAACTATAAGTCCTTGGAAAATCATCTGAAATCAATCGGACAAAAAAAAATTAGTTTTATATATAGATAATCCTGGGATTAATCGAAGGATTATATTTTTTTTTTAATGATAAAATGGCGGCCTCAGGAAAATTTTGTCTAAATTTTTGGGAAAAAATCAACAGTTAATTGGTCTTAAAAAATCAAAAATTTTGAGAAAAAATCCTTCGATCAGACCCGAGTTTATTATGTATTCTAAAAGCTGTATAAATTTCATTAAAATCTGCTGAGCGGTTTTCGAGTTACAGTTGTCACCAGTTCAAAAAAACATAGTTTTGAGAAAATCGCGTTTAAAGTTTTGCTTTGAAGTGCCCGAGCTCTCTTTGTTATTTCTAGAATATCTCAAAAGATAATTATCGGATCAACGTGAAATTTTTAGAGAATATTTTTAAGATATTACACTTAACGAAAATGCAAAAAAAAAAAAACAAAATTTAATTTTTTGAAAATTCTGACTACCCCTAGCCCCTTAAATCATTACTCTTAAAATCTTGTATATTAAATCTATCTCTCTATAAATTATGCAGATCCGGCTCCCATATCCAAATTGTGTCGCTTATGGTGTGAAAGTAGAGGTAGGGGCAATCGATTGGGTTTTCAGGGTCCTTCCCTCTGGGATGCACTTCCAGTCAAATGACTTGTAAGTTTTATTGCCTTGTGGTCGAAGATCGTCCTTTTGTTGACGAACTGTGTCAAGGCGCTAAGCTGTGGTTTTCCAAAAAGGCTAACGATTCTTGTGACGAAAAAGCATGCAGTACCTAGTATGGGACATACACAGCAGACCTCCAATCCAAATGCATGGAAATGCACAAGTATACGGTTATACATATATGTATGTATGTACATGCATATAACATTAAATACATCTACATATGTACATATGTACATATGCTAAAACCTAAATGTGTATAGGTTTAGATTTGCTCTGCTAATTTGAATGAAATCATTTCAACAAATATTGATACATATATGTACATATGTATATGTATGTATGTACATATATGCATGTGCGCATGCATACGAGTACATATCTTTCGGTTGTTATGTATGGATTGGGACTCCTGATCACAGAATCGCAGAGCAGTTGAAATCAACGCAAATAAATTGGTGTTTTTTGAGAGGCTTTATATGTAAATGTAAATTCTCACAAACAACATTATGTGCGGTAATAAAATAAAATTTATAGCCTCTACTGTTGACATTCATTTTATGAGTGTACGCACACATAAACACATAAACCAATACACTGGCGAGTGCTTGTGTCGGCCACTTTGAGCTTTTGCATGTAAGTATGTGGGTCGTCTGCGTGTGTGAGTATAGTCTATTGCACGGCTGATTGAAAAAAAAAACAAACGGCATCAAAATTATCGTTAGCATCCTTTTAGTCCAAATGGATTTTTGGCAAAATGGCTGCCTATTTGCAATTCTGCTGATTTTGCTAAACTGAACGGAACTCATAAATACAATAAATCGCCGCAATGCACGACAAAAACCGTACACGAGTTGGTGTGTGTGTGTGTGGTATGCGCGGCAATTGGCAATAAACGTAGAAGCAATCCTAAAAAACAGCCTGGCGAAAGGACAACACGGCGCAATAGCTACAACAAAGCCGGAATGATTGCTATTGGCTATAACCGGTAAAAAAACAAACAAATATTGTATAAAAACACAAACATTTTGCAATTTCCATAATATTAGCATTTCAATTTATCTCTCCTCGTTGGCAGAATCAATTCTTGCTGTTACATAAATACATACATACATACATATGGAAATTCGGCTCCAATTGATTTGATAAGGTACGAAATTATTATTTCTATTTTTTAATTGCACAAAAAATAAAGAGAAATCTTCATCCGAGAAACCGAGAAGGGGCATTTATGAAAGTGGAGTTGTGTGTGAGTACATTTACATATATGTATTTCTCTTTCCCTTACAGGAATCAAAGATTTTCGATAGTTCCGAAATCTTGTTGCGTTTCTAAGGTTTCTCAATCTCGTGCGCTTTTTTGCTTATTTTCGACAAAAGTTTGGAGTGCAGTTCTGCTCCCAGCTGGACGCTAGCTTGACCAACGCAGTGGTACACCAAAATTGCTCGTTTTCATGTGTGTCATTCTGGTTGGGGAGGGCTCGTTTTTTACCAGCAAATCGCAATAATAATAAAAGTAACGATACCAGCAATAAAGATGATTTGAGTGTCTGGTGTTTTGCGTATCTCTGGGTTGGCGTACCGCTTCTCATATGTAACCACCCTAAATAAAAACAATGCCACCCCATATTTTACATACACATAAGCACATACGTAACGTAGCCGTATCCGCATATGCACAAGTCGTTTTGATTACTAACAAATATATACATACATATATATATGCACATACATAGGTTTGTCTTTTGCAGGTCTGTAGTTATGCGTAACAGTTAGAAAGCTTGTCGAAACTCGTCAGATGACGTACACAATGATATAGCCGAAGACTGAAGCACCTTTCACAGAAGCCAGGCCAGGAAGTAAGTGTGAAAGGACCATGGTCAGTATTATATACATACGTACAAGTATGTATGCAGATAAAGTGATCATAAAATGTGAAATGAATATTTTCAAGCATGTAACCGTAATAAAATGAAATGAATCTTCGAGTCACCTCAGCTTCCATGCGTTTGGTTCGAGTAAATTAGATTAATACTATTTCATTCCAATATAAAAACGAATCATATTGAAAACATAGAGAAGTGCTTCAATTCATTTCCTCCTTTAATTTACAATACATACATATATGTACATATGTATACCAAAACTTTACAGCTTTGGTCAATAATAAAGTTTTGAAGGAACTGAGAGCGGCTTTGAAAGAATTTGTCTTCATTTCTATTGACGCATGAATAGCGTTTTGAGCAAACCAAGCATGCCATGTCGTTCCGGAGCTGGAAATATAAAAGACGTTAACTATAAAGCGTGTTTGAGCCTGATAAGAAAGTATGCTGTATTTGGCTAAAAGATGGAATTGATCGTCACTTACGCTGATCTCTAGTGCATGCGATTTATATAATTTTTGAATACTAAGCCCTTAGTGGGCCCACTGATTGCCAAAAGCATTTGTCACAAGCCTACACAAATGCGACTGTCAACAATCTACATACATATGTTTGTATTTTCACAGTTGACTGAATGCAAATCACACTGCCAGTGCTGTGCTTAAATAAGCGCCATATTTACAATTGCTATAATTTCCCACTGGGACATTAGCGCGAGCGCGGCAGGCATGAGCTTGCATAATAAATGCAAAGCTAAGCCACTTATCTCGCACCGCTTTTCGCCTGTGCGGCTAGTTTCGCTCACAGGGTGTCATGATGGATGATGGAGCAATTGTCGAGGACCGCATGCCGTGCTGGGCTGGCCACCCACCCATTTCTCCACAAAGCAATATCATTTTTCATCGCTTTTACACAGACACAGACAATCGCCCACAGTGGACACCGAAACTGACAGAAATACAATGAATCTGCATGGATTCAAGTTTATTTACATATACACGCATGCATACACATGCACATACATACATATGAGTAACGGCATAATAAATGTGATGCTGTGGTCTTGTCCACGCTTGGGACATATTTTGCACAGTTTATCTCACATTCGATTCCATTCAAAAATATAATTTGAATTACGCATACACTCTGTGGATGGACGGAAAAGTGGTCCACAAGTGGCTAGTGTCATCCGCATGACACACTTCATCTTCGCTTTATGGAAATCGCAGTGACGAACACTTTGCCAGTGTTGTTAAACGGTCAAAAGGTGTGTAATTCGTTGATTTCCTCTTTGATTGATGGTCATAGTTGTTGTTGATGACTAGGTGAATGCGTGCTACATACGTGAGTACAGATATGTGATTATTGTACAATGAATTCATTCAATCCTGGGTAAAAAAAAAATTATGAAAATCGTCTACGTCGCAGTTTTCCTATTGAACCACAATAATATTTTTTCTGTAATAAATTGAAAATTTCTCGAAACTGTTTTAAATTATAGGGAATGTATGTTGGGAATATAGGTTGATTAGAGAGCAGTAATGTAACTCATACGATATGGCATACCCTCGGATAAGCATACGTACATATGGTATATGCATATGTAAGAATGTAAAAACTGCGTTATCGTGGAAAACTGAAAGCATACGAATATTTTATTTCAATTTAAGCTGAACTAATTACCTTCGAAATAGAGGGAAAAAATTGAAAGAATTGCGAACTTTCTGCAGAGAGATGCTTCTTTTTAATAAAATGCGCACATTTAAAATCAAACAATCAAAGTCAATCAAAACTCAAATTAGTTCTGGCATTTTGACTTTTTCTAATCAACGTTTTCCAGTTGCCTCCTTTGGCTCAACCAGAAAGAACGTGGACGTATTGCGTGCGAATACCAGTGACAAACGAGTATAAGCTATATCCCATTGTATAGTTCAATGTGCACATACATATGTACGTAGAAAGTGCATGTTACACAACTGTAATTTCAACGAAAATTGGACATTGCCAAAAGCCAAAGGTGTGTTCTGTCAAAGATAACACGAGCACAGGAACACAGGCACGCGCCAATTACACACATATTCTGCCGACGTAGCCTCCACCATTGCGAAATTTTGAGAAAATGTACCTAATCTCCTTCACCCCTGTCCAATTACTAGTGGTGGCCGTGTGTCCACCCTTACAATTTTACAACGCATTTTTATATTTCGTCTGAAGCTTTCTGTGAACACACTTCCACACATGCAAGTCCATATGTATGTTTATGTGCGTGTATGTGTGTGTATAAGCACGAGTGACCATCTACACGATACTTCGTTCTTTGCAGATGCTTGTCGCCTCCGATGTCCACTGACGCAGCAACAACAGCCCCCACTCGGCCATTTTATTTTAAGGCAGAGTTTAAAATTACACTCACACACTCGCATACACATAGTGATACTTTTCTTTTATGTGGGTGAATGTTTAAATACCAACGCAAGGTATGTACATACACATACATATGTGAAAATGTAAAAAAGTTCTACGTGCGGCTTAAGAAGTGAGTTCAGAGTGTGCGAATGCGTGGAAGTAAAGTAAAAAGTAATGAGCAGACTTCCCCGGCCCTTGACACGGTGGAAAGAAATAACTTTCAATCTCGTTTGGAATTCTGTTGATTCTTATAGCTCACCTCTCATTCCACATTGTTCGGCTTATTTCGCTTTTTATCGCAATTGAATTGGAAATAAAAGATTTGAAGTTGATTCTTATTTCAGTAAATTGCTGCATGTCAAATGTACATATGTATGTAGAGCATGTATACATGTGTAGTATATAACAAGTATATAAACGTTTATATAAATATATGTCGATATACATATGTGGGTGCATGTGTGTTAAGCTTGTAAGTATAAAAAGTTGTTTGCAATGAAAATTGAAACTATTTGAAAATTGCACCGAGTTTGATGAAAAGTTTCTTTGTGCAACCAAGTGAGTTTCTTCCCTTCAAAATTAGTATCAATCTTAAGGTTTACTAAAGTGTGAAGCTTGTCTGAAGTCGTTTCCAAACGGTTGATGGATTTTGTGAGACATAACACTTTTTAGGTCTGTTGTGTAGGGATTCTAAAAACCTTATGTATAATATTAGATTTTGATATGCCGTAATCACTAGCGAACTCGGAAACGACGGCCGTACGTACTAAGCGGCTTCGGCTATATGTTTGCTATGTTGGAGCTCTGATTTCTTCTCAAAAATTACGGGTGAAAAGAAAACAAAGTTCAGTTCGGCTGAATATGCCAAGAGGGTGTGTGAAGACCTCTCTAAAGAGGACAAAGCTATTTCTATTTTATTTCTATTTGATCTTGCCATGGTTTGTTTCCTCGGCGAATCAAGTCGTGTCTACCGTTCAAAATCAAATTGATCTTTCGCACATTTATTGAGTCTTCATTGCTATCCGCTATTTGAACGGGCTGCCAGTAACTCATGTCACTTTTCTTTAACGTGTTCCTTATCAGATATTTTCTTAACAGGATAATTCGTACACTCGAAATGCTCAGAAATAACGAATGCAAAGTGGGTATGTGTGTGTGTACATATGTATGCATACGTATTGAAAATAATTTGCGAGGTGGTTTGGACACAATTTTTCTTTTCCAAGCCATTTCATATTCAAGACGAAACTCAACAGCTTTTCTCTGAAAGATTTCGGACTAACCGCAGTCGTAGTTACTCGTATAATGGCGATTTGGTTGCCACATATTTTTTCATGGGACATTTATGTACAGTTGTATCGTAGAAACCCCCGAGTGACAAAAAGTTTTCCACTTGCCCATTCTCTTCTTTGTATATCGTATTTTTCTTGTTTTCTAATGTCCTGTGGGGATAAAACGGTGTACCAACAACTAAATAGCCAACGGATGGTAAGCACGTGTGTGCATGGGTGTGATGGCCCATGTGCCAAATTGCTATGCGCTTGTGAACGCATCAGTTGGTCGAAGCGAGCGCGTTCCAAATAATGAATTATTCTTCAAATACAAATATAAATGGTTAGTAAGGCTTTTTTAATGCTGTGTCTGGTATTGAAAATGCATAAAAATGCCATTTAGCATGTTCTCGAAAGGTATGCTATACAATTCGAGTGTGCACATATGAATGTACGTTTGAGTAAGTGTGATAGATGTGAAATTATGTACATATATACCTACATAAGTACATATATACATATGCGAGAAACTTGGTAAGTTTTCCCATGGATAGATTTCGGACAATATCTGTACTAAAATTGTAATGTTGCTAAACTGGTCTTTGGGGAGCTTTTGATTTATGTTAAACTTGCTTGGATATTACGCTTTGGGCCTTATAGATAGAATGTGAAAAATTTTCTGTTAGGAAATTCTATACCTTTGATCTTTTATCAAAATTGTTATGAGGTCGAAGTTTTAAGTTATTTTCACTTTAGTAAAAAGTGAAGCAACGGAATCTAACTACGTAATGTTTTGCCATCGTCGCCTCACACACTTCGTGTTTCAGAGTGTTTTGTTTTTCGTAAACGAAATATGCAATGATTTACCTCTAATTGCATTTTTATGGTCATTCGTGGGAGAAGTATCACAACTTCGATGTCCTTTCAAAGGATTACCGTTGTGAGTTATGAGCAGTTATAATGGACTAACGCCTAACAGGAGGAATAATGTGGCCCTGGAAATAAATCTCAAACAACGCTTACTTTTTAAGCTAATTTGATTTAATGGGCTTTACAGAGCAATCGAATTTATTTAGCTTTGTTTCGTTTCATCTTATTTGCGACGTTTATAGCTTTCTTGATTCAGCAAGTGACAAAAATTGCCGTTTTAATGGTGATTTATGAATGGATTGAGAAAATATTGAATTGCGCCGAGCTAAAAAAATATAATACATATATACATATGTACATAGATAAATAGATATGTGTTTATGTGAAAGTGTATACGCGTGTATGTTGATATTTATGGGCGGCAGTTATTCCTCATCTTGTGGCAATTTAGATCCGCAAATGCGGAATGATTGTGATGCAGTGAATTATACGGCAATGTAGGCTCGGAGGCTACTAAACGCATTCGTGGTCTGGAATATAAATATGAAATTACAGTTAGATTTCAGTGGAAAATTTTAAATATCCGAGAATAGGTACTCACCTGTAGGCTATAGATCTACACTGTGAAGTTTACAGACTGCGAACATATGAGCTCGTTGCTCGCATCTTCAAAAACACAATCTTGTCTCGGTTCTTGCATGTAAGTTTTGATAATTGATAATCCTGAAGAAAAGCGTTCCAATGATAATTTGTTCATTGTGTTTTTAATATTGAGACAAGGTTTCTGTAGCTATCAGTTCAGGACCACTGTATCACAGAGAGCAGTACCAGTCTGTGCTCCTATATTGTGCTCCACCTATTGCTTAGAATGTGCCGTGTAGGTCGTCCTTAGTTTACTGTTTTTTCTCTAAAATAAAGCGAAGAAAAAAGTTTTTCAATTACCAAAAACGTTATTGACCTTAGTTTGCACACCTCTCACGTTTTCCAGCATAGGGTGTGAAATACATACACCCTCTCTAATGACAGTCGGGCACGGTGTCGAGTACTGTTAGCTGCTCATATCATGAATTTGAGAGAACATATTTTTCTTCCAGATGATGAATTTCTAGCTACCACTACATACATACAATTATACTTATGTATGTACATACTACTTTCCAAATTCAATTCTCACAAAACGACATACATATTAATCTCCATATTTGTATGTACACATTATGCAATGCAAAAAGAAACAGAAATTTTATGTATCTATTAGTTCACATTCGCAAGTTGTGTCAAAATGAAAAATCAGCTTTCCGAAGCATTGTTTGGCATAACAATGAGCTGTCCACACATGCACACCGCAACTTGCCCATACATATGTACACACACAGTTGCTAACAGTTGTATGCGCACAAAAGGATAAATAATAAATTTGCTCTAGCCCCCTCTCCTGCCCTAGCCCTAGCCTTACTCCATGTTTTTTGTTGAAACACATACATAAATACATACAAACTAATCGTACATAGTTACGTATGTATGTACATAGCAAAAATTAAGCATTTTGCATTATTCATTTGAAAGTATTATTGAGAGAGAATAGCAATAATTTATTTAGTGAAGCTCTTTTCCGAACTAAAATCCACTAAATAGCACCTGATATAAGTTTTTAAGCACTAATCTTAAGAGCAAGTTGCGAGCATTTTACGATTTGATATCAATTTAATTGATTTAGATCTAATAACTTGTCTCTGAACGAATTTACAATGTTATTATGATAAGTTTGTCACAAGTAACCGTGTATTTTAATCAGATATTTATAAGCAATTAACTAAATTATCCTTGTTTTTGTATCGTTAATGAGCGTGGACCTTGTAACCGCATAAAATGATCCACATTCAAAAAACCAGCCGATAGTTACCCAACATGAGGCATCAAATGGTCAAGAAAACTTGCTGGTTACATTCGAACTAGTTTGAAACAGATCAGATTAGTCCCAGTAGAGAATTAATTAGTTATTTAATTGGACTTCCAATGCTCATGAAGGAGCATATCTGTTGTTTAGACTTCTATTTGGTTATATTTATTGAATCAGTATGGCTATAGTATGCTTCTAACCGAAATATAATAATTGACGTCTCGTAGAACATCAACAGCAAAAGATATCACTTTCATGTGTGGATAAAATCCATGCGACTATAGTTGTAGAATCTCCATACAACTGATTTTATTTAACTTCAGGGTATATACGTTTAGCAGTTTTTATCAAAACAACTTCGGAGAATCCTTATTTATAAAGTTCTCTTCATTTGCAATAAAAATTTGATGATTTTTCCAAAAAAAAAAAACGCACGATTCTTGCAAATAAAGCGAGGGAAAGCCAGAAGAGCAGCTTAACGTTGAGTAAATATTATAAAAGAAGAAAGACTGTATACCCCTAATAATGAATCTTGATAATGTGACAATCAAATTTTAATTAATCATACCATTTTAAACTTTAGCCGTCATTCGCTAGTAACAAAATATTGCGATTAAATTTCAAAATATTATGGTTAAGAAAGTTCTTGTAGAACCTCTTTTTTAAATTTAAGCGACCTTGCAGAGATAGTATTTCCATTTATTCATATTGTATTTATCGTCATTTCGAGTTTTTTCGAAAAAACCGCTGATATTTTTTCAAAATTAATGAGTAATACCTTTCTATGGTATAATGGCGATTTCGAGGTTAACCGCATGCACATTCACATATATGTACATAAATAAATTCACATGTGCACATAAAATATAGATGTCCACCCTCAAAAATTCGGACGTTCGCACTTTTCCCCCTTAATTTCAAGAATTTTTGTTGTGTTTTCTTTTTGCCCTCTCTCCTCGACCGCATGAAGCTTAACAACTCCTGTTTGTTTGAAAACATGAGATAGGAAACCTTTTGACATGCGAATTCTATAGAAGCATTTGTGGAGAAGGCAAAATTGGAATTCACAAAATTGTGAACAACTTTATAAATATGTTTATTTTTTGCTTTGTTGGTGAATTTTTACAGTTAAAATATTACAAATAATAAAGCACCCTCCCTCCGCCTTGCGCCCACGTCTTGCTGAGAGGCTTTTGTGCCAAAAAAATTGCAAATTCGATTACAATGTGAATTTTTCAATCTTGAGGGTGAGGGGAGAAAATGTGTACAGCGGACGGATGTCTGTTTCCATGTTCTTTTGAATGGATAAGCAATCATAACAAATGGAATCCATAATTTACTACAGGACTATTATACGATTGACCGCCTATGTTTATTTTATATTTGTTTGACTGTTTATACATAAGTAAAGCTTTAGTTTTACTATTCTTCATTTATTAATCACTTCGAATTGAATCGTAGTTGCTTAGATTTCAACACTGTCTTGATATATCCATTTTATTTTGCGTTGCCACAATACTTCAAATCCACCGAACTGTAGTCCAAGTAAATTTTTTTTTTTGAAATAAAACCTTAAAAGGAAAATTTGGAAAAATTTCTGGAACAACACGACCTCCCAACTGCACCGACGTTCCGGGATTGAGTGCGACAGCGAACGAACTCTCTGCTATTTATAGCTCTATTCAAATGAAATGCCAGACAAATATTGTATATAAATATATATGTATGTATATGTATTTGTAGGTGTTTTCGTGCTTTCCAGCCATTTTCCAATTTTAAATTTGAATATGCGCAGCATCTGCAGTCAGGAAGTTGTTCGGGTGGTGGAATGCACAAAGAGAGTCCTGGAGTTGATGATAAGCAAGGGTTACTACTGGGCTTTATTTCACCCCTTTTATAGTAATTGAAACAAGCATTGATGGCAGTTATTCAACCCTTTGAGATTTTGTGTTGGTCACAAACGTTTTAGAACTCAGTCCAGAGTTCTAAAAATTCTATTACTTATAACAGTATTATTGGAAAGTTAATCATGGAAATCTCCAATCATAGGATGAATGTGACATTTAATAACCGGTTAGTGAAAGTAAACATTGGGGAGAAGTGCTGGAGGATTCGCATCTGCCAAGATGTATACGCATTACTTGTTATCTGGTCATATCAGTTAAGCCTCATTTATGTTTAAAAATAATTTCAAAGTGTCGAAGAGATGGTCATACTGTACTAAATACTTGTAGTATTGTTTAACACTAGCAGATAGCATTTCAGTGCCTCAAACGAAAAATCCACATACATATGTATATTCAAGTCTCATGTAGCAGTTTTTATCTGCCGATATCATGTATCATTATCATCATCATATCATTTTTAGAAACAAATTACATTGTTCGAAAATCAAAATTTTAAATTTGCGGTTAATTTAGCCAAGAAGTCTCACTTATCTTCTATCTAACGGATTCAACGTAAAATCCACATAATCATAGGAGAGATTTTGGTCAGATATGGCTCAAAGGTTTGAATATGGATTTGAAAATCAAATCCAATATATCTTGGATCTGAAGGATCATAAGTTCAAAGTATCTAAAATGTTACGCAAGTTATGCATCAGCCGGAGACATGGGAGGACAGACAGATCCAGTATTTAGCGGGCCATTCGAGTAGCTTTCACTTTGAACTCCGTCATATATAGTTCCAGCAGGGGTTTTGGTGTGCAATTAGTTACTGGCATTTGTGGTGTATCAATGACGTTATGAATTGAGCATCATGATCAACTATTTTGTTTGGGGATGAGCAATTATGGTCATTGCTGCTGCTATACATACATGCATATGTAAGTATGTGTTGGAGCGTACTTGAAAATAATAACGAAGGCTTGTTGTTGCCGCCGTCGTCACTCTCCACACCGAGTTAAAATGCAATTCAAATTGAATGCATTTGAGTTATAATTCGGAATTTTTTAAAAACTGCCATCGATAATTGCATTGCATGCATAAATGGCTCACTGTATGCCGCTGTGCGCTTGCCATGAATATGTATGTATGTGTGCCTACGCACATACGGCACTTGTTCGCCTCACTGCTGAATGCCACTGCTCATTTCGAATTGTACAAAGAATGCCGTTGCGAATTCTTATGCAAATTTCAGGTGATTGTTCGCTTTGTCGCACGTCACGCTAAAGTCAACAAGTTGCTCTCGCCAAGCTATAATATGTTTCCATGTATGTGCATGTATGCATGAATATGTGCATATGTGTGCTGCATGATCATGAAATTTTCAATTAATTTGCATTGAATGATCGTTTGTCTGGCATTTGCATACTCTCAAATCAAAGTTAAATCACAAGAGAATATAAATACATATGTACATAGAAGTTACTCATATGTCACACATTTACTTTGTACGATTTTGTACGATTTTTTACGATATTAGAAATTATTGAAAAGTGGGAATTTTGTGTCTGTTTCTCAAAAACTTTGTTCGAACACTGCCCGAGGGAGTGATAGGGCGTACTTCGTGCCAACCTGGTAGCTGCCAGCAAAACTAGTTGGAGTAACAAATAATGGAAGCATGCGTTTCTAACAAATCATATAGATCCAGGTACTACTTGCATATAATATGAGCAGCGGGTAAATGAGCTTTCCTGTTGTGCGGACGCATTAGCAAAGGAATTGGAGTACAGGATCTACTGTGCAGATAGCTGAATGCGAATCTATAAAGCACATACTATTGACTCTTGCCAATACATTTGCAACATACTCCACGCATGCGCATGTGTATGTACTATAGAAATATAAACGAAACAATCGATCGGTTGATTGCTAGTGCCAATGCAGGAAGCGACTTAAATTCCTTGAAGATCATAGTTAAATGCTCACGAACTATGTGGCTGTGCGTGAGAATTCTTCCATCGGCTGACCGAGTCGACACACTGTGAAAAAATTAGCAATAATTTACAAATTAAACATGAGAATCGTCTTCGAGACTTTGAGTCTTCGAACATCGCATAAACTGTTCAATGCATTTAATCACACATTTATACGCACACACAAGCACAAACATACATTGTGCATTGATGAAATGCGCATCGATGCATTTGTTGGCATTAGTAAGCGTGTGTGTGTGTCTGCATGTGTGTGTCATGCAAAAACTGCTAACAAGATGATGCGAGCATATTTGCTCGCTTATAAAAGCAGCGAACATGCATTGCTTCGGAATGATTTCCAAGAAGTCCACAATCGCATCTTGGCAAGCTGCAGGTTAGTTGCCTACTGAGTGGAGTGATGTTAATAAGGCGTCTCATAAATTACCGCCATTTACACGAGATCACAGTTGAGACGCCGTGACAAACTTACCGCTGCAACGGCACTCGGGCAGCGCAAAATTTAATATTATATAAATGCATCTGAAGGCACACACACTTACAAATTAGTGCCTAGGCACATTGGCGACATTGTGTGCAGTAAGAGGCGAGGAGTTTGTGCAACAAGCGCAGAAAATGCTTAGGCATTTGGCGTCATCCTGTTGCAGTGCAAGCTCCTTATTGATATCGCGAGCGTTTTTGCTTTTTAATTCAGCAGAAGAATGTTTCCGTGTTGAAGCGCGCTGTGAAATTTACATTGCACTTTACATAAACACATACAGCTTTGCGCATACGCATTGATCAAGTTTTGCTGAATAATTGATAATCACGGACGTAAAGCTTTGCATTATCAAGCATACCCTGGAACACGTCAATTCTTCCATTGCCAATAGCTAGCTCTGCAAGAGGCCATTATTATTCTTTTCATATTTCCATAGTTTATACCTAAATAATAATAAAATAATATACTGAAAGTTCAAAGGGATATCTGAAATAGTTTTTGAGTTTCTGCCATTTGAAGGGTAGCCGCTCACTTCAATTAGCTTAATCAGTTAAAGCCCATTCACATTCAACTTTCCTCACTTTGAGTGACAGTTCATATTGAAACGACAAAACGCAGAAAACAAATATTATGCTTTTCTTTTTAATAAAAATTACGACTTTTGCTTGGCGTAAAAAGATTAGTGTTGCACAACGTTTTTATAGTTTTTTCATCGTAGGTCCGAAGTACGAAATATATCAGTCTAGTTTAATAGAGATTTTTTTTTATTTTTAGGTTTCGTCTACGGAGAAGTCCGGAATTACTGAAAGAGTGGAGGAAGATCTTTTAATTTTTTTAAATAAAAAAAAAGTTAATTGTATATTCTTCAAACAATTATAAATAAACCCTGAAAATTCCAAAGCAATCGATATAACTAGTAGTTTCGTTTTAATCTCAAAAATCGACGTTTTTGAGGCTGTCACACTAGGTTTAAATAAAGTAAAGAACTATTTTTGAAGTATTAGATTATTTTGGGCAACAACAGCAGCTACATCTAACGAGAAATGTTGCTGATGGAAGTACTTGATTTCTGGAAAAATGGAAAAATATTCGCCATTGAAAATGTTCTAAAGAGAGATTGAATGTTGTTGTGATATAAAAAGGGTTGAAAGAGATTAAAATAATGGCAGCAAAGGGTTGTTTCCTATTTGACTGGAGGAGGGAAGTACACTACGTACTTCATTGCTGCACAGAGCTTCTCGTTGCAAGGTTGTGCTGTTGGACCTGTAACACAAACTGAAAGGTTTACCATATAAGAAATATACTAAAGATTTGAAGTTAATGAGGAAATTAGCATAAAAATATAAGATATATACTCTTAAAAAGGATCTGAGAAGTGGTTTGGTGCGGATAACGGAATTAAACATTCCAGCTACGGTGGTATGACTTTTACAGAGGCTTGTGAAATATTGAATAAGAAAACTGCGAGCACGAAAATTCATTCCCAAGCAAATAATGAGGCTGGTATAAATGGACAGGACCTTCATAAATCTGTATTTACTATATTTGATAACTGTATAATATATTTCTTTGCTTCGTTCAAGGTACATGTGCTCTGGATTCCTCCGGTGTGGGAAAGAAGCAAGAAAGTGTGGATCTTAAGCAGATGAACTGTAAGAGTTCGGAATCAATGAATATCTTTTGAATAATGGTTAGATACCAAACTGAAGATATGTATATTGTAAGGACCGTTAGTTATTTTGCGTGGTATAAAGTGGCATCAGACGGATATGAAGGATTAATTAAAAAAGTCTTCTGTTCTCGATAACACAGAGCTACATGTATAAGAAAGATTTCCCGCTCCCGAACACTACTTTGTATAGAAGTCACAAGTGCGAAGCCACCTAAAAAACACTTGTCAAATATGTACACATACTTTGTGCAAATTGATTAATCATTATCGAGTATATACTCGCACATAACTCCTTATTTATTACCTGCGTTATGAAACTTTGTAAAGCGGTGAGAGCATTTGGTAATGTTGTCTTTGTAATTAGATCCATTGCAAAGATAAATTGTTTAGACTTTGTACGCACGTAGTATATGTATGTAGTATGTATAGATATGCTTAAAAACCAGCATATGCATGTAAACTCATTGAGGTCTAACTGTCGTAAGCATCATTATCGGTGCCATCACAATAATTGTAATTATTTCTACTTGTATCACCATAACTTAAAGCTAATCAACATACCCGTACACTACGCACATTGCAAGCTAACTTGCCCACATACATACAAACATGTATGTACATTCTTGTATATGCGTGCGAACTCTAAATAAGGCCTTTGCAACTTCTTCGGGTTGACTTTTTAGCAAATTGTGTGTAACCATTTAATAAGAGACAGTTTCACGAGCAGCTGTGTGCATCCATGAAATAATATTGCAAATACGAAAAGACTTTTTCGACTACCCAATACCATGCTTCTTACGAATTCTCCCACAAACACATAAATGCGTTTTGAAATTAGTTCTCAAAAAACAATGCGAATTCGAAAGCAAACACAATCAAATTTGAATAAAAGCAGGTACTTTTCCCAATTTAGTGCCTGCCCACGAGTCCAAAAGTCTTGATGGCCTCTAATGAATTTTCATTTTTATTCTACTGATAATTTGATTAGCGTTTTTATACCCTGAACAGGGTAAATTAAGTTTGTCACGAAGTTTGTAACACCCAGAAGAAAGCGTCGGAGAACCTACAAAGTATATATATATATATAAATGATCCGTATGTTGAGCTGAGTCGATTTAGCCATGTCCGTCGTTCCGTCCGTCCGTCCGTCTGTCTATCTGTCTGTCTGTATATATACGAACTAGTCCCTCAGTTTTAAAGATATCGTTTGAAATTTGGCAAACGTCATTTTCTCTTCAAGAAGCTGCTCATTTGTCGGAACTGCCGATATCGGACCACTATAACACATAGTTGCCATACAAACTGAACGAACGGAATCAAGTTCTTGTATGGAAAACTTTCACATTTGTCAAGATATATTGACGAAATTTGGTATAGATTATTTTCTAAGGCAACAATATAATCTCCGAAAAAGTTGTTCAGATCGGTTAACTATAGCATATAGCTACCATACAAACCGAACGATCGGAATCAAAGGCTTGTATGAAAAACTTTCACATTTGACGTGGTATTATCACGAAATTTGACATGGATTACTGCTTTAGGTAATAACATAATCTCCGCAAAAATAGGCATATATGCAGCTTCAAAACAAGCAGAACACGTAGTTACTAAAAGAAATACACCTGTGAAGGGTATAAATATTAGCTTCGGTGCAGCCGAAGTTAACGTTTTTTCTTGTTTTTTACTAAAATAATTAATTTTACAAGGCAAAATACTCAAGCTTTGAAAAAAAGCTACAAAAAGGGGCAAAATCTGGTCACTTTGTGCATCAATATTCATATGTGTGTGTGAGAAGGTGTACGTGCACATGCACGTAACATCAATGCAAAACGCAGAAAGCATTGAATTGCTGAATCATTTGCCAATTCATCGCCAATGGGTTTTGGCGGCGCCTGCGATCTCCCTGCGATCACCGAAAGCTGCGGCTATGAATGGCATTTTCTTGCATTCCTCCAGCCTACAAAGAATTTAAATAATCGATGCATTCAAATAAAGTCACATTGAGGCCACCGAAATGTGTTATTCTGAATGGGATAGAGACAGAGAGTAGACATCGGATTTCTCAGGCAGACAGTTTGGAAGCTCGTGTATGCAGATGCCTGCGGAGGGGAATGCGGAACGAGCATGGCTTGAAAGTATTTTGGCCAAGGTAGAATGCGCATGTTGACAGGGCTTTATCCATTGTTGTGCTCGCAGTCAGTATTGCTTATATGTATTTTTATATATTAAAAAAAGAAAACAATTATACATAACATATGTATGTGTACGAACATATATGTATGTATGTATATGTGCATAATATGCCTTCTTACGTGCACTGATATCTTCACCGTTTACAGCAACCGAAACGTCGCCTTCTTACCTCGGTTGCCTTTGGCCGTCTGAGGATTTTGTCCATATGCATTCTGATGTGCTAAATTATATTTATTGTATAAGTAGATGTATACAAATGTCCATATTCTTTTTATGTCTTGCTTAGTTAATGAGATTCCTGTATGTAAATACATATGTACATATGTACATATATAGGTAGGCGAACCCAACTACAAATACTTCCATGATCAACACACCAACATTATCTTCAAATGAAAGCATACCATTCGGCGCAAAGCACGAGTTATATTATTTTGAAAAACACAGAAACGAAAAATCTTCTGCACCAATTATTATATTTTGTTTCAGATCTACATACTATATAGTCTAATTTATTCATCGCATAGTTCCAATACGAAAGGCAATGCATTGCCTTTATGAACAGAAGTGTGTGCTAAATTTTAAGCCTCTATTGGTGATCGCACTAATTTACTCTTTTACTAATTTTAGCTCAACAGAGAAATGAGGAAAACGAGCAAATACAGGCAAACAGCCATAAAAGAGCGTGAGACCAGCTCAGCCACTCAAACCCCAATTGGATGATGACAAGAAGACGTGATTTGTGCTTGATCGACTTTTTTCCGAGAAGTCATCTCAGTAGCTGAGAACGTCTACAGTCTCCACCCACTGGAGTGCTAGCACATTAACAAAAGAAGATTAAGTGGATTAAAAACTGGGGCGTAGCGATACAAAATTTTCGTAGGGCTGAATAGCCTTTCCAATAACAACATTTTGAGCAGAAAGAGCTTGAAGAAGTTAAGTCTACGCTAAACACAAATGACGGCTTTAACGCAAGAACATTTGGCCGGCGAATGCAAAAATACTAAAGAGTTAAGCGAACAGTAAAGAGTTGGCGTTGCTGTGAGTATCCAAAGATTTCTCAGAGCGTACTGTGAACATCTCTGAGTCGGTAGGTGCTATCTCGCGAATTATTGGCGTTGTGGAACCTATTGCATTGTGTGCTTATTTATATTCTGTTTGTAAATATGTTCACATATACACTTATGTTGTTGCAGCAGTCGACAATTCTCCCAGACCTTTTAGCCGCCTTCTGTTTAGAGACAATTTTTTGAAACGTAAGCTTTTCTTTCATTATATGGAAGTATTAGGCAATGGACTTAATACGTATGTACTAGTATTTTCGAATGCCATATGTATGTACGAGTATATATTTGCCATTGTTTGAGTTGGTATTTTCCTAATGATAGTAGAGAAGATCGGCAAGTCAACAAAGCGGCGAGTACTCGATCGTATCCTCGACACAATTGGACATTTTCCAGCAGCGATGTGCAGTGAAGCTTCGATTCGAACGCAATTGGAAGGCGGTCGGAGTGTTCACTTCATTGTCCGATTGTCTGCCGGTGCGTTTGTTTGATCGGTGCACGGGAAGATCGCGTTTGTGCAAACAACTTTGTTGATATGGTATATGTAGCGGCACTACCGTGTTCAAAAGTTAGCAAAAACTGGAGAGATTACAATGTCACTCGGATATCTTGCATTGTGCTTCTTGGTTGGCAATCATTATTAATTATTGTGATTTTTTCGCATTGTGTGTGCCCGCAGTGAAGTTACCGCGCGTTACATTGTTGAAAACCAACGGCGTGCGATCAGCAATCCACGACGGCATTTCTCAGAAGCTCCGGCAAAGAGTGTTTGAATAAGTGATCCGAATTTCGGGAGACGCGTTTGACGAATTGCGAAGCTGGTGCTCGAGAGAACTGCGTTAAAGCTATGCCTTCATAAATGTCGATATCAATTAAATAATATTGAATAAAAACTTGGCTGGTTTTAATGGACTTAAGGTTCCGGATTAATGCAAAAATAAAAGATAAAAAGGTGCGTGTCTAATTTATTGTATAACATCAACACGTGCAACTCGTTTAATTCGTCTCCCACTTAGGAACATTTCTAGAAATACATTGTATATTAGCAACCGAAAATTTGGGTATTTGAGTTTCTTAGAGCTACTGTTTATCATAAGTTGCCTTAGGTTATAGTTTGTGGGCGTAGATGACTGTCTCAGGTATAGATGACGCAAACTTTGGTTATTGTTGGAATGCAGACTATTTTTAATAAGTTCACTACTAATAGCCTCACCAGTCACACTGTCCTAGCAGAAACTTCAGACGCTCAAAGATATGCAAGTGTGTATGTATGAAGAGGCGACATGAGTTATTGAACGATACGGTTGCGTTCTGATTTGCGAGGTAAGGCACATACGTACATACATACATATGTATGTATATGTCCCATACACAAACACATGTTTATGTAAATTATTGTTTAACTGGCAAGAAATGCGCTTAAAAATGTAGTTTAAATAAAAGATAAGCATTCAACCTGTGTTGTTTATATTTGACACGATCGAGATATAGACAAATGTATTTCTCGGATAAACAAACGCTTGTTCGATATCAATTTCAATATGTCGCTTATTTCCTTCACTTCGATAAAAGTATTTTATTATCATTTATTAACAAAACACTTGCGTGCATGCACTGCACGTGTGTGCGTGTGTGTGTGTGTACATTTGAATATAAATATGTACATATGCATTGGCAACCTACGTATGCATGTACATACATAGCAATAAATCATCAATACATAGACGGGATGCATAATAAATAATTACTCACTTGCACTTATGTATGTATGTACTCATGCACATGTAAAATGCATATACATACACACAACTGCACATATGTACATATGTCAATATGTATTACCTGTAATGCCATCAACGCACGTTTTATGCGTACAATCACCGTGCCGAGGAGCATTTCACCGTTTCACGGGTACAGCCCCGGTATGCCTTGCGCCCTTATCACTTTAATTGTTTATTTGGTTCTTATTTGCTCTCAAGTGTTTGCACTTTAGTTATATTATTTTTGTAAGTATTTATCTTTGAGTTTTTTGTATGAATATCAAAGTGCGTTGCAGCCCGAAGCAAAGCTCCGTATACAGACTTTGAACCTGTAACAGTGTCATTAAGGCCTTCGACACTTGCACTCACACAGATCGAATGTATAGACAAGTTCATCATAATCTCAAGGTGTAGATATGCGGAATTCGAAAGCTAGGAACAAATAATGCAGTTTTGACATCATAACGATATATCGATTTTATATATTTTGATATACAAATATGTTCTTTGTTGTAAGTAAATGCAGCCTAAGACGACAAATAAGGCTAAAAGTTAGGCACACATGCTAAGTGCTGGCCTTAAATGAGAGTAATTCTAACAAAAAAAGCTTCTGTCTGCACATCCATCACTGACCTCAAAAATATGTTTGTCTTTATGTTTGTCAACTTTATTGAATTTACGCAATTTATAAGTAGAAAACTTTTGAAATACAAATAAGCATTATTTTTTAATTATTCTGCATAAAATCGTTACCGAAAAGACGTCGGCGGATCGTTGCCTTAATGACTTGGCGAAAGCCGATCATAGGCACTACTTGTTATGTTATTTTTCGTTTTCCAACTCTGAAATGAGTACCTATGCAAATAAGCGCCAATGTTTGTATCACATTAAAGTCGAAAGTACTCACAAATAAATATACTTTTCTACTACTGAGCTTACAAAGAACATCTTTTTATTCTCAAATGATAATTTATTGCCATTATGGCTCGCAATCAATTAGCGTGTTAATGTATGTATGTTGAATAAACGAATATGATTGCATGTATTTAAGTATAAGTACTACGGTATTTACCTGCTTGAAAACAACAGGTTCCTTCAGCAAAGAAACTCTTCGATAAGAATGGGTATTTGATAGATAAGACTTCAGAAATTTATGAATAAATTTACATAGTATTCGTCAGCGTAATTCGTCATGCATATGCATGTATGTATGTTGGTAAATTTTCGCAGTACTCATTCGAGAACCCTTGTACACACATGCACATATGTACATACACATATGAGCAAAGGTGGTTTTAATTCTTTATTTACAGATTTCGTTATCAATTTGCATGATACTTGGCAATCGTTTCCTTCATACTCACTTACTAAGCGTATGTATGTATATACATTTGTATATATGTATATTTGTAGGTATTTGTTGAAATTATCGATTCTGATATTCAATAAAACTTATAAAATTAGCCGGAATCGAGCATTAGTGTACCAGTGTATAATATTTGTTTTGCTTGAACTTGAGAATGGAATGACTATATTCTAATATGACATAAGTCAGGATTAAAGAAAACTCATTTACACTGAATAGCAAGACCCAGTCACTTTACCGCTTCACAGGGCTAAGTTGCGACAGCTAAGAATAGGCTGTGTCGCAAATACTCGGCAGGTGTAAGGAGTACCTGTCGCCAGCGCTTGAATATTCAGTACACTTTTTCCACAGTAAATCCATTGTTTAAACTTCAATAAATAAAAAGGCAATGTAATCAGTTCCGTTCGATATTTATATGACTTCCATTGAAGCTCATATCTTTGCCCCTCTTATCGCTTTGAAATATTCTTATTATGAGCTTTCTGTTTCTGAATAGGTGATAGGCATTAGTATGTGTGCATGTGTATATTTACTTGTATGTAAATAGCTATCAATATACTTAGGAGAATGCAGCAAAATATTTTGTATTTATATTCATTCCTTTACCGGGGTATTATCATGTTATTTGCTTACTTACGTTGTTGTAATAAAAAAAAAAAAAGTAATATGATCACGTATGCCTAAATGAATATTATTGTTATGGTCGTTCGTCACTGTTGCCTCACTTTTTAGTGGACTGTGTTTGCTTTCTGCTTAAATCATTTTTATTTACATATGTACATACATACTTACACATATGTACATATATCTGTATATGAGCGCTGTATCAGCTATCAATATTTACATACAATGGTACAGTTTCAAGTGGTTCGAGTAAATGATTCCCAATTACCTCAGCTCGCCGATATTGGTAAGAAAATTGTTAACAAATGTGAATATGAACACATAAACACATGGATATATAATATATGTAAAAGTAGGTGCATCCATTAGTTAAGAGACTGATGTTTCGGTACGTATTTTTGTTGTGATGTCTTTAAGGTAATTAAGCCAGATTTTCGGATCAACACTGTTGCTACTGCTACAAATTCTATGCTTAATTCCAACTGCACGCTCAATCTAATATAAGGTTGTTAAATATTTCTCTTCCGCTTTTTTGCTCTTTATTCAATGCTTTATAAAAAGTGTTACTGTGATATACCCCCCTCATTATTTGCGAAGAACTCGAACAACCACTTTTCACAAGCCTCTTTTGAGTTCAACTTTACACCAACAAGGGCGTTCGCCATGGACAGGAAGAGGTGGTAATCACTTGGCGCTATGTCCGGGCTATATGGTGGATGCGATAAAACCCCCAGCCGAGCTCCCGTAGTTTCTAAAGAGTCATCAACGAAGTGTGTGGTCTGGCGTTGTCTTGGTGGAACACTATACCCTTCCTGTCGGTCAATTCTGGACGTTTCTGGTCTATCGCCAGCTTCAAGCGGTCGAGTTGTTCGCAGTAGATGGTAGAATTAAGCGTCTGGTCATTTAGGAGCAACTTATAGTGGATGATTCCCTTCCAATCCCACCAAATACACAGCAAAACCTTCCTGGCCATCAATCCCGGCTTGGTCACTGTTTGGGACGATTTACCGGCCTTCGACCACGACCATTTTCGCTTGATATTGTCGTATGTCATCCATTTTTCGTCGCCAGTCACCATTCGTTCCAAAAATGGGTCGATTTCGTTCCGTTTCAGCAGCATATCCCAGGCGTTGATTTGGTCCAGAATTTTTTTTGCGTCAAATCATGAGGCCCCCAAACATCAAGCTTTTTTGTGTATCCAGCCTTCTGCAGATGGTTTAAAATAGTTTGGTGCCTAACTTCTATCTTCTGGGCGATGTCACGAGATGCCACATGCCGGTCCAACACGATGTTTTCCACGATTTGATCGGTATTCGTCGTCACAGGTCTTCCGCCGGGCGGCTTATCCGTGGGGTCGTTTTCACCCGTTCTGAATTGTCGAAACCATTCGTCCGCAGATCGAAGTGATAGAGTACCATCCCCCAAAACACCATTAATCTCACAGAATGTTTCTCTAGTGGATTTGCCTTTAACGAAGGAAAACTTTAAAATAGCGTGAGTTTCGGCGTTAATGAACTCCATGTTTACACGTCTATACTTGTTGAAAGCAATATCCAAACTAATTATGCATAGCGTCCTTTCGTAGGTTATGTCAAGACCTTTCAAGGATGTATAGTATTGCCAGATACAAGCTCTGTAGCGCTTTATACATAGCCGCAAAATTCAAAAGACAAAAAGGCGGAAGGGAGCCAACCTAATATTTCTAGAGGTGACATCATTCGATAATCATACCCTATATATTATCTATCAGTATCAGCCTTTTGATCAAAGCCATACGAAATGGTGGTTCTAGAGCAAGTAACTCTCGACGTCCAAAAAATTCTGAGGAGCGCTTGAAAAGTATGAAATAAAAATTCTCCTCCTCACTCCTAAAACAGTACTTCTAAACACGCACACACATGCATGTGTGTTTATGGTTCATCAATGCGTTGAAAACTGTTAAAGAAGAAATTTGTATCTAGTAATTGACGACACCGAAATAAGTCAAAAGTAAACGTTAATTTGACTTGACTACTGTGCAACATTCTTTATTGGTTCATCAGTAAAATGCGATAAACTTCAATGTACACAATCATAATTACGATGACTCTATATTTTCCGACCGTTAAGAATGCTCGGTGCGATGCCTTTGCCAGTGCTGAATGTTCTGTACTCAGACATGTGTGTGAGTGAGTGTGTTTGTTTACTTCTTCTCTGCTTTTTACAGTTTTATCATTATAATTTTGTTGTTGTGTTGTGTTATTTAGAGTTATGTTTCAGGTGTTGAAGTTATCTCAAAGTGTGTTTCCTTACTTTGGGACACGTTCAATGCCTTCTTAAATCCCGAACTAATTAAAATGACAAATCGTTCGCTGAGAAATAGGTGCACAAATATATGCGTAAATACATACACATGTATGTATATATGTGCAACATATGTAAGTATATACTTAAATGTTTATATGGGAAATACATGTGCGCTTAATGATTTCTTGACAGTATTTGTCCGGGCGACGAACTACCTAAGTACAATATTTGCTGGTAACTAAAAAATTAGCTGCCTATTCTGTCTGTGCGGCAATGAGTGGGCATGTTTGGCATTAGCTTCAATCAGTCTTTATGGTCTTGTCATCTCCTAGAGCCACTAAGCTGGAAATACGATTTAAAAATTTAGAGGTGTCATGGCATTATGTCCGCAATAGAATATAGATGAACTATGCATTCTCAAAATTAGTTTAACAACGATACATAAGTACATATTTGTATGTATGTGTGCAAACAAAAACAAGATTTAAAGGTATTCAAATATGATTACTAATTATGTACACATCAGATTAGGTCTTATGTAGATCATTTACCTTTTAATATACAACATATTCGGTCACGCTTTTGAGCGTTGAGGTTGAAGAAAGAGAACAGCTTCAAAAGCTTTTGCAAAATTCGTAAAATTTGCGGTTCAAACATGTTCTATTCACAGATAGCAGGTTAAATTGCTCTCAAGTAGAGAGCCCAGCAGGTTCATGAAGAAACGCTTTTACCAGCTTACGTTTTTCCGATCCATTAAAAATTTAGGCCGATTGAATAGTGGAGGGTTCATTGTTCAACCTCGGTATCCTTCGGTAGTAATTATTTAGTGGAATATGAGCACAATATTTGTCTTTTATAGTCGAAGATATAGTTGATGGTTCTCGCATACCCGAAAAGAATCTATTCTCTCCAGATAGATTCAGCACTGACGCTCTCTTAAAATATCTTTTGAATAAATGCAGGGAGATGTCAAGGAACATATCTAATCGTGGAGGAATTTCATTGTGTCAAATTTATGTTAGGGTTCGTAAAAAGCACGGATTTGGATATTTTCATATTTACCACAATAACATTTGAAATATATACATACATATCTATAATATCTAAGTTATAACCACTAATCTCATTATTAAACCCTTCCAGACGTACGATGCATTTGGACTAGGAGTGGTTGTGGTAGAGTCGGAGTTACTTATGTCAAATAATCGTTGAGTTAAGTTTCGGTATGCCATTGTTGCTAGCAAATTATCAATCGGGTATTGTTGTTGCTCAAGTGGCATACGGCATGTTACTGGATTACAATAACATTTGCGTGATGAATAGAATAAATGCTGACGACAAGCACAACCGCAAATATCTTCTGGAATTACCGACACATGATTTGTTGGACGATGGGAAAATGTCCTTACCGGCTGTTGGGTCACGAACAGGATCCGCCACTGAGACATTTTCATATCAGCAAAACGTAGACCTATATTGTCAAAAAGAGACACATCAACCAATAAACGCTCAATGCAATTCCATGGCACCAAGTGGAAGTGGCCCAACACCTCTTCAGTATTTAAACAATATCTTCGGGTTAAAAGCTCCGTCACAAACAGCGTTTGCACCACCAAATATCTCGTCAGAGGATGTTTTTAATTGGAGTAGTTTTCAGTATTCAAATGCGACCAGGCATTTTGAACCCAACCATTGCGATAGTCAAGCCCAAGAAATATGCAGCAGTAATGTGCCCCAGAAGCAACCTCGCTTTTCTCTACTGTCAACAGGTATGCCAGCTGATCTGTCGAACCAATTCAATCAAGCGCCAATCGGAATTACCGCTACGTCTGCGTTGAAACGTGAAGGTAATACGAATGATTCATCAATGAATAAGAGTCCGCCGTGCGTATCTCTATTGGCATCGACACTGAATGAAATAACATACGCTCTGCCGAAAGGGCCTGGAGCGACAGCAAACGCGATCACAACAGCCTCTGTTGCAGCGGAAGTCAAAGCCAGAGACGGAGTCAGCGGATCAGCGGTAACTGAAAGTCCAGAAGTGGTAGCAGTTGAGGCGGCAACGACGAAACAGCCGTCAGCGATTTCCAGTCAAAATAACCCTTCCATGCGCGGCATGCAAAGCATTAACGGTCAGTTCACAATTTGCTACCTAAATTTATCTTCATTTTTATATATGTACATATACATGTTTGCTTAACGCCACATATCTGTAATGTTATATATACATACATATGTACATATATGCTTATATGCAATATTTTTTTCGCTAATGTCGACTTGGGCTATTTTAAATGTTGTTTGAAAGCTTTAATTGAAATTATTGTATTAGAAATCCGAGCGAGAATTCAATTAGAAGCAGTATGCCTCATATTTAGATAATACATATTTTTATATAAACTCCATTTTGTATGTAGACCTGACGTTATACACAAGAAGAGAGCAAGTTACATTTTGGAAAAATCAAATAAATTCCCGAAGGCCCCCAATGGTTAAACGCCTAACCCAACCCCGGTACTTATTTACTTTTTTTAATTTTTGATCTCCTTATGAAAATATATATGTATAGAGTACATTGCTTTAAATTAGCAAATTAAAACTGATCTTTATGCAAATAGAAGAATCGGTTTTGAGATTTTGATATGCTTGATATTTTTGTCCCTGTTGAAGGCTATTGGCGTGAGCGCACTTCATTCTTCTTTAACATATTCTAGTTTACGAAAATTGCAATTATACATTCACCTAGGGATCAATTGAATTATGGTGCAGTGAAAAAACGCCTGCCAACATAACGGCTAAACTCGTTTGCACTACAACAATTTAGTGGCGCACAAATATTAGCCGCTTACAATGCAATTAAATCTTAATGTGCTTAATGCGCTATGTAAATGATTTTTCATACATGCATACATATACGCATACCCAGCTGGAAAATCAAAATGTTCTTCCACACCACAGGTTGCACCTCAGTGTCTACTATGGGTGGATTTGAACAGATCCACAGTTTGCTTATCCCCCCCTCTTTTGTTTGGACAATTGGTCAACGGCTCCTTATAGTTTTCCCTGCTGGGCATTTATATTTTTCTGTGCAAAGGTGTATGTAAGTTCATACATATATACATATACATATATGTACACGTGTGTGTTGCTGCCGCTAAGAAGTAAAAATAATTGAAAATATCAAAATGGAATACTATACTTTGGCAAAGATAGCGTGTTTGAAAATTATAATTATTATGCCATTCCTACCATGGCGGAGAGGGGGTTTCGACCGGCACACAGAAGAATAGACAATGAGCCGGTGATACACATTGAAGTAGTCAGAGACCTTAATTAAGCAACAGTCTATTTAGTGTGATGTCCGGTCTGGTGAATCCATCTATATGCAAAAGATTAAGCAGATATGAATATGTATTTACATATGTACATACATACATATGTATGACAGTACATGCATGCAATCAACAGTGTTTGAGACCCCCTGCAAATACCCGCAATCGCAAAACGTAAGCTTCCTAAGACATTGGCCAAGTAAGTTTTACATCAAAAGAGTCGTTAAATAAACATACATACATACATACATATATACATATTTAACTGCTTTCATTTAGCCGATGTATTTGCATAAGTATGAAAACTAAGGAAAACATGCAAAGTGTAGAGCAGAAATTGGCTAGCTATCTAAGCAGAGCCATTGCCTATCGACGGTCCGTTGCTAAAGGTTAGGTTATGTTAATGTGTTAGGCACGTGAGCCACGCATAGACCAGTTGTGGTCTTTAGCGATTCCAGATGGAGTGCCGTTGTATAGTTCTAGGGAGGGTTTCAGGATGCCTGCGCTTGACATGGAACTCAATAGGTTCTGTGGCCCTGATATCGACCCCTCTTCCCATATTTCATAACGTAAGGCCCCCAAATGTTTGAAGTGTTGTCCACAAGTGCGCGACAAGTGCAAAAGAGATGCTCCATAAATATTTATAAATAATTCAGGTATTTAGGGAGACAAAAAATGAAATTTTTATGGAAAAGTATTGAGATTTATTAGCAATTATATAAAATATAACTATGAGAACTGTGAGATGTAGGTTTTACGGTTTTGTTGAAGTCAGATTAGCAAAATGAAAATTGTCGATGGGAGGGATGTTATGGAATGTCTGAATGTTATCAACGTATAATATTTAAATTCCATCTGATTCTTTCACTTTACAGTATGCGAACGAAACACAAATGAATATATCGAGATAGAACTTTGCACTAGTATTCTTTTGAGGCATTTATTCTTCTGCCCAAAAATTGTTGAATTCGGGCTATAACTTTTTACGTATCCAGACAACAAGTACTTGGACCCCAAGCATTTGACAGATTTTTTTACCGAACATATCGGTCAAACTGTGAGTTCTTGTGTTGAAATTTGTGCCAAAAAATGGGTAAAATCTGGTCAAGGGAGGTTCTTAGCCTCCGTATATTTAATATAAATATTTTCGAACTTGCTGCTGACTTCTGTCGGTCCAGATTTGAGAAATCTTAAATTCAGGAAAAATCTCTTTCTTATAGCAGAGTATCTTATAGCCTGTCATTGTAAAAAAGGAATGCAACACATTATATTTTTAAAGGGTTAGGGGTAGTCAGAATTTTCCAAAAATTAATTTTGTTTTTGCATTTTCGTTAAGTGTAAATATTCTCTGAAAATTTCACATTCATCCGATAATTAGTTTTTGAGTTATTCTACAAATAACAAAGGGAGGGTGATGGTGACAACTGTAACTCGCAAACCACTCAGTAGATTTTAATGAAATTTATACAGCTTTTAGATAACATAATAAACTCGGGCCTGATCGAAGAATTTTTTTTAATTTCGATTTTTTTTATACCAATTAACTGTTGATTTTTTCCCAAAAATTTAGAAAAAAATTTCTTGAGGCCGCCATTTTGTTAATTTTTGAAAAGAAAAAAATCCTTCGATCAGGCCCATGATTATCTATTTATAAAACAATTTTGTTTTGAATCTCTAAGGACTTATGGTTGTCACCGCAAGTACCGTTTTTGGAACTGGGTCAACACAAACACCTATAACTTTGGAAATTAAATTTTTTTTTGAAATTTTCGTAACTGCAAGTCAACACATTCTATAATAATGCCATATTACTACTTTTGTAAAATAACACGATTTAATAGCAAAAAAAATAAAAATACTGAAAACTCCCATTTTTTCGTGCCTCTGACTACCCCTAACCCCTTAAATAAAACATATACGAAAATCCCATATAAGTACGTATATATCTCTTTACCTTGCGGGAGTATAAAATACATCCGATTTTAACCTTTCCTTAACTGCTGAAGAATAAATTCGACTCTCGGTTCTACCTTCATTTCTAATCCACAAACATTAAATAATTGTTAGATATTTAGACGCGAGTGCATTAAATGAAATTGCTCTGCAGAATCAGGTCCAACCAATATAACTGTAAAAATAGAATTAGAATTTTTATGTTTCTGAAGTTATGTTAGGCTTTCATAGAAATTAGAGTTGAAGAGCTGTGCGCATATGGAGATGTGAGTATATACGTTCAATTATGCATACACAAACATACATATATTCCAATATTATACATACGAGTGAGGATTTCAGACGTTTTGGCTGTTTATTTCGATTGCAGCTTCAATAAACTACCGTTCATGAAAAATGCTTGGCCTAAAATAATTTTCATATTCACAATTATGTACACACACACCATGCATAATACCGAGCATTGGAAGTAATTCTGGGTAACTTCTATACATTTGTGGCGGCATACTCGCCAAATCCAAATCAGTCTTGCAATTCGAAAGCCACAACGGTGCGGAGAACAGATGTACGATGTATGTATGGGTGTGTATGGGTGCATTTATGTATTTCGAGGGAAACGTGCGTACACGACAAATTATCTTCATAAATAATAGCGCCAAAATAAATGGCAAAAGAGTTGAATGGTCTGTCTCTCGGTCCATATGCAAAGGTAGTGCGCTTGTAGCCACCGGATGGCTATTAAATAAAATCGAGCAGACCTTGCGAATGGACGAGTATTGACGGCGATCAAGCGGTGATGTTTGCCAAAACCTGTTATTAGCATTTCCGCTTTTTATTATTATTATATATTTTTCGAACAGTTTTCTAGAAATAAGCCAATCATTTCCAGAGCCAAAGGAATATTTAGAATTTGCGGCAAATCTAGTTGTGTTCACGAACTGTGCTAAATTATCCGCTAAGAAGACTTCTGCCCACAATAAAAATTGGTATTCAAATTAAAATGGAAAGAAAATTGTAATTGAGACAAATAGCCGACTCGTACTTGATTATATGAACGGGAACACTACATATATCATCTGATTTATTTTTTATTTTCTTAAATATTTAAAACATTTTAATATATACACATATGTATAAACTACCTACTGTAGTAATCTGAATGTGTTGGCTTTTAGGAGCCTTTTTTCAGAGAGACCTTAATGGTGCATCAACAAATTAGCAAAGGTGCCTTAGTGTGTGTGCGAGCTGAAGGACTGAATGCCATTATGAATATTGTACCGCATAGTAATTGTAAATATGTATACTCTGTGTACCGCTACAAGGCGACTGAAAGGACCGCACACCACAGCGATAAATTATGATGTTGGCTTACATTTTTGATGGTGTTGCTGCTGCTGCTGCGGCGCTGCGGCACTTTGGCTCTAATTCGCACTGTGTTGCGCATGCGGCTAAGCACCGGCTAACTTCGGACGCCAATAAAGCCTTCGCTTTCAACACATCCAACCGGTTCTGGGTCTTTAGATTTTGTTATGTCATGTCATGACGTGGTCCTGCCACGGCGCGCAGCAGAAGGCGCAATTCATTTCAAAGTTGAAAGCGGCGCCGTGTAATTAAATTGAGTAGCGCGCTAAAAATAATGGCTAATTTGGTTTTGACGTCTCCTGACATCTACATATGTGTCGTGTGTGTGTTGCTCTTGCCACGTCCTGTGCATATGTACATAAATACATATGTACATGTGCATAAACGCACTTTCGTGTTCATTTAAGGCTAATGGATTGGTGAGACACCTGTTTTGGGTTCGCAACTGTTAACACATTTCATGCGATTTTCAATAAAAGCTTGTGGCAATTAGCATTTATCGAATGACCGCAAGGAATCATATTACATATATATACATACATACATACACGTACACATAGGCACCCACATATACCAGAAGAGCAAGTGAAGACAGGCTGGTTTTCAATCTTCAAAAGCCTCCAGAATATTTCCTCGGCATTTGCTGTGCACGGCGTTTACAAGTTTTATTTTTGCTCTCTGGTGGATGCCAGGACTGCAAGTGGCTAAGTTAGTGCACGCTTTCCCACACTCTGCAAAACTTTGCGAAATGAACTCACACATTGTTAGCCACGAAGGTTGCCGCCTCCAAACGAGCGCACGATGCGATGTATTGATATTCATTATCTTATATTTATATGCAGCATAAGTATAATGTGCGCCGAAAATATTTGCATTCACTGCAGTACCACTCCCTTCGATTCTCACACCGATTTGCCTAAATGGCAACCTGAGAGATAGAGGGTTTGCCCGGAAAGTAATAGGATTGATTTGTTCCTCCTGGACAAACCGTCAACGCCAAGTTTTATGTGGAAGTCCTCAACAGACTCAAACGAAGGGTCAATCGGGTCCGACAAGACATCGCAGCCGATTGGAAGTTGCACCACGACAACGCCCCGGCTCGCATCGCCTTTCTTGTGAACAGCTATCTAACCTAGGCCGGCATCCCAACGCTTCCGCAGCCGCCCTATAGTCCAGATGTGGCCCCCGGACTCCCGGACTCTTTTGTTTCCTTGCCTGAAAAGGCCGTTGAAAGGCAATCATTTTGAGACGACAGAGGGGATCCAAGCAGCATGCCCTCAGCTCTGAAGGCTATTCCTGAGAATGCCTTCCGTGACACCTTCAATACTTGGAAATCGATGCAGAAGGAGCCTATTTTGAAGGTTTTTAAGGAATTGTAACAATTAGTTCAATAAGTTTTTTTAAATCGACTCAGTTCTAATACTTTCTGGACAAATCTTGTACATTCATACTTGTACATATCGCTCATTTGCTGCAAGACCGGCATAAGTCAAAAAAATCGATTTGCCAGAAAACGCGTTTACAGTTTTCAACTGACTATAACCTTACACGGAAAACAGGAAATATATTCTCTTCTCAAGCGGAGCATATAAGAGGTATTCATATGAATTTTTCACTCAACATGAAGTATGATATAACGAACAATTCTGCCGCATTAACTCAAAAATCACGTTTTTTGATTTATGCCGGTCTTGCAGCAAATGAGCGATATGTACATATAAATAATGAGTATTTGATTTTTCGCGAATGCTTGAGTCAGAGTGCGTTTTATACCCTCCACAAACAACGATATACTAAATATACCAAGGGTGGGGGCTTGCTTCTGGTGTAGCACAGTGTTATTTGCTTTAGAATTTTAAAACTCTTGAGAAGGCGATTTCAAATTTATACGCACTAATTCTTCGCTAAGCTTTTGATTTTTTTAATTTGTCAAAATTTATCCCCAGCTTATTAGCCTCTATTATAATTAGTATTTTTAACCGAATATGCATAGTTAATAAATCATCTTAAGCTCAATATATAATGAACTAAGAAATTTAACATAATATGAGGCTTCGTAGACTTTACCGTTACTATCCGATAGAAACGCGTAAGGCTTCGTCAAATGAATAACTGCTTCACATAAACCACGGCGATTAGATAAGGCATTCGCTTACTTACGGTTATTTAGAAAGGGTGAGCGTAATTGTGCGTATTTTTAGCGTTCTGATCGCATTTACATATCAACAGTTATTTGCTGTCTTGTATGTATGTATGTAAATGTGAGTGCAGCAGTCTATTTGCAAATTTATAGCGCAAAAGCAGCAAAACCACACTTGCACCTATGAACATAAATGCATATGTATGTTTGTATGTATGTACATATCTCCGTGGAGTACTAATATGCGCGTATGTACTTTGAAATAAATTTATTTTAAGCTATTGTACGTGCAAGAGCAAGGTGCATATTAGCATCGCGAACAGGATTTATGACACTCAACCGACACGAATGCATGTGTATGTATGTATGTGTGACTGCATTTGCGTACACATACGATTCAGCCACGAGAGCAGAAGAGGTGCATGAATGAACAAAGAAAGAAACCAAGCAATATGGTCAATAACAGCAAGAAACTCTGGCAATGCGTCGGTTAGCCAGATCGGAACGGCCATGGGAATATTTGTTTCTGTGCTACGCGTACGTTCCATTTAATTTGCATGAAACGTGCGGCACCATAACGTGCGCGGTAACGACGCATACTCACTCGGCTCTGTGCGGAGATCGCGCCAGTGATCGTTTGGGTCATGTTAGGACTACTTTGTGGCTGCTCGAAGCTTCGCCTGGGCGGTAACTGCAACCAATGGTAGGACAGGTACGAATGATTGACTTCCCCCTCACCTCTCCTCTTCTTTACCATCGCCTACTGGCCGTTGATGCTCTTCATGTGTACTTGCTTGTTCCTGTGCCTGTGTGTGTGTGATGTTTGCCAATCGACAATCTGCTGCTGTCTTTTGTCTTCCGAAAGGCTATCATTATGATTATGACGAATATTACGTATATTCGTTTGCCTACATTTATTCTGTATGGTAATGCATAATAACACTTCCATTTATACGTACATATTTACAGACTTACGTATTTGAGCTGCACTTGGAGTACACTTTGGTAGCATAAGCACTTGCACATGCTCGCAAATAATAAACAATATATAATTGCCTCAATTAATAATTATCTTAAAGAAATTGATGTTTGGTTTTGAATCAAGTCTCAAGCACCTCACCTCCAGATTCCTTTGACAGAACTGTGACAGCTTCGCATATTCCTCTACTCTCTATCCTGGCAGTTAAAGCTGGAGAAATTTGCCCTCCGGAGACTGCTCAAGTGGTTAAGGGAGATGAATACCGTCGAACCAACTCCAGAACATACCAGGTTTTTACATAGCAATAGTTCTATCACCGCAGAATGTAGTTTCCTTCTTAATAATAGCACCGATAAGAAGGTAGTGGTATTACCCTTGCCACGCATTGCCTTGCTTTGGATACTAGTTTGGAAGTGTGAAGTCGTGTTTACCATTGAAAGGCGGAGCCATCTGAGCTTCTCACGGCTAACCGTTGGTACTTGTGAGTTCTCCAAGACGGTGGTAAATCGCAAGTGGTCCAATGTGCTCCACCGCCTTCGATAGTTGTATGATTTCTAACCGATGTACATCAATTTTCGATAAGACCTACATACATACATGTATACATCTCCACCAGCTACGGCTGCACTCAAGCTGAGAGTGACCAATTAATATTTGGATTTCGTTCATCTGAAACACAATTAGCTTATAGTTCGCGAATTTTCTTTTTAATTTTTAACAATATCTGAGACGGGATTAAGTACATCACCATTTTTACTTAGGAAATTTAATACGCCACGCAAATGTTTTCTATTTCGGTCTAAGTACTGCATTTTAAATGCAGATCCACACGTCTCCAATAAGTAAATTGAGCTATTTCCTCACAAATCGCAAATTGCCACTTTCGTTCATTAACTCTAGCATTCCACCAATTGGTTGTTGTTGTCACTGCTTTGGAGAGCCCCGGCACGGCAGCCAACATAAAGTGACGATCCGTCAACGCCACAAAGCTAGACGAGAGACTACAAAATGAATGGCATACACACACACACGTGCATACAATAAAGGCACACGCGACCAAATGTCTGTAGACTATGTATGTATGTATGTGGAGCTAAAAGTGGCATAAGAGGCTGACGAGCAGTCACTGAAATAAGTGCGGTGAATTATGAAATGGGTGTTATAAGTTTTGTACGGGCCAAGGGAGGGAAGTAAGAATAGCTGTGGCGAACAAGGAATAAAAGAAATAAATAACTTAATAAATAATAATTATTTGTCATAAGTGCATAAAGTTGTTGTTTGTCTCCATGTGTTAGCTGCTGATTTCGCAGATTGCTACTTTTGTGGAGTGCGTACTTGCAAGGCTAGATGATTTTACAAATTTGCATTTTCATTCTCTACCAGAGTACAGCAACACTAACAAAGGTGTTAACGCAATGAAGGCGTAAAAAATTCGTTACTTGTCGTATTGTTAAGGATGTAGATCCATAGACCTTCTAATATCATTCATATAAATAAAAATCAGGCTTGTTCGTTTTTGGGTTCGAAATTGTGGTTTTCATTTGTTATTTCTCTATAGATCACGTTGAAGTGGTATATAGAACTTCTAAAAAGCAGACGGCTGTGCTCTCACATAACTTTTAAAAACTTTTTTAAAACACTTCCCGTGCTTGAAGCTCTCCAAATTTTGAACCATCGATTTTTCGCAGAAGCTTTATGCAAGTCGAAAACCAAGAAATGGAAATGCAAATTGAAAATGTGATTCAAAGCAGCTGATTACCAGCGTGTCTAATATTCGCTTATAATTTGCGAGATATCATATTTGATAATTTTAATGAGTTTACATCGTCATGAATTGCGTGATGTGTATGTATGCATACATTCATACTCATATATATACATCGACATGTCTAATGTATATAAAATGCATGAGCATAAGATTTAATTCATGTGCATACGTGTGTGTGTGTTTGTATGTTGCGTTATGAAAATGCATACATATGTACATATTTCGTTCTTAGCAGAAAGCTTAAAAGAAAAACAAAAAACAACAAAAACGAAAATGAACGAAAAATGTCTCTGACACGCAGCTCTGCATTTGCACAGCTTGTAGTTTTTCTTGGTAAGTGTTCAAGAGCCAAAACTAATTATAATTGACAGGCAATATCTGACGAATAGTTGCACTTATGCACATACACAAGCATACTTCTACATGCGCAAATACATCAGCACACACTAGGAAAGCTTCCAAGCGGTATTGCATACGGATACGTGCATTTGACTGCATAGCTGAGCTCATTGCAACAGAAGCGACTGTTTATACACAGGAGACATTAATTTGCAACCTAACTGAGACGACGAGTAACAATTATTTATTTCTGCTGAGTAATTAGTTAAGCTGACGGCCCAAAGCCGCAATAGAAAATACACAAAAAAACAAATACAACAACAATATGAATGCGGAGTTGAGAAAAGCAAAATACTTTCTTAATTGCCCGGCAACGTACTGTCATTTTGAAATCGCCTACGCGAATAGAGGTTTCAGAGCCCCATCCACTTGGCTCAGCCAATCTGTATCATCAATGCTGGCGCAAATGCTTGACTACTCGTTACAGTTACCGAATGGGGTTACACCCAATGGTCAAACCCATTTGGGCGTATTCACAGTTATGCAAACATTTCTAATTGTTGTGTCTATTTTGGTCATGGTTAGGTTACTTTACACGCTTTTGCGCCCTCTGCGTTCTTCAGGGTCTTGAACTACACTTCTCGCGGTTGGTTTTCAGTAAAAATGTACTGTGTTCTATATTAAAGTTCGTGATGGAGGAATCCATAGTAGAGGAGTTCAGTTATACATACATATACAACTCGATTATTTATTTTTGTTTTTGTTGTATTTTTTAATTTTATTTATTTTTTTTAATTTGGTAAAAGCTTTGTGTTGATCAACGACTGGGCTTGGAAGAAACTTTGAATGCAGGCGAAGAATTGGAACTCTCCGACTTCCGAAATTCATGTATGACCTGATCTGAGCGTAATTGAGGGCTACATCACACTATAAGAACGCGCAGCATTGGGATTCGTAATATAGATACCTCATATAAAATATTTAAAATCTGATTTGAAAATGAAAAGAACTCGTATAAAGAGAGATATAGTCATGTTTGTCGAAGAACATGCGCGACTAAGATAATAACAGGAGTGAATACCAACCGTTTTTAATTATTGAAGAAAACAAATTAATTACCAACGCACCTTTTCAACACCGCTATAATGATTTCTGATGAATTTACATACTTACACATACATATGTATGTGCACATATGCGTATGCAAGTGAGTGCATCTCAAGCAACGCTCACATCAAACGCACCTACGGCTGTGAGTAACATAAGAGTGTTTGCACGAAAAAATGCTGACAAAACAATGGCTGCATTCAACACTGTTATTTTACAACTCGCTGCACACATTTTACAATAAACGCAACGCACATTTGCATTCAGGGTTAAATTTCATACTTTTAATTGCTGAAAAGGAGAAACGCATCTACGAGTACGTATGTACGAGTACGAGTCTACTAAACAGCAGTGAGAGTAAGCCAACAGCCACGCACAGCCGCACACACATGCAAACCAACTAAGCTATTTACTATGTACGAGTTATTGGCAGTAATTAGCATGCAAAATATTAACATACAATTAATTGCAGCGCGCAGAGGAGCAAGCAGGCGCAGCAGGGGGCTGAGACAGAGGCGTAATTGGGGCATCGAGTGAATGTAAACAAAAACTGCATGTTCGCTCATCTAACCACCGGCGTATTTGCCTGCATTTAAATTTACATGCCTTTCTACGCTTCGAGGAATCGTGCGTACTCAAACACCCACGAGTGGGGGCTGGTGGGGGCGGCGTTGAGTGGGAGGGCGTACTGCATGCAAAACAGTTGCAAACTACAGCAAATATGCACTAATTAGTTTACAGAGAAACATTTTTGACTTCAGCGTGTGGTTGCCAATACAGAAGCTGGGAAGGAAAGGCTGTTGCCGCTTGAGCTGCCAGGGTAGCACTTGACGCATAACTTGTATGTATGTATGTAAACTAAAGTGCAGTTGTTCTGCATCTAAGAATTAGCTGAATTCCGCTACTGCAGCTACAAATGAAGAAATGTCATGCTTAACATAAGTTTCTCTTAGGAATCTTTTCGAATTTCCGTTAGTATATTCTATATTTCAGAAGTTCAAGTGTGAAATGATTGTCTACTTGATCTGTTATTGGAATATAGTCTGTCGAGTTAATGCTATCTGATGCTAGAAATTATATTCACGTCGCTGCTTTCAATATAGGCTTCAGTCAAGGTGCAGAAGTGATTTCCCTTTCATGATTTTAGGGTTTCTGACATTGTTGAGTGCTTGTTTGCGAAATTCAATACAAATGTGTGTGTAAACAAGTTCATAAATTAAAGTAAATAACATCTGGATTCATATGTACATACATATGTACATATATAGGCAAAAATTCAGATGCTCCAGTATTAAGTATAATGCATACATACACGCGCATACATGTATGTGTGTTAGTTAACTGAGGGAGCAATCCTTTTGCGAGCGAAGCACGCGCCAACTAGGACTAGGAGGATAATCGCAAAGGCAACTGTACAGACAGCGGATCTACGAAATGATTCTTTGTGTGAGTGTGTGAGTGTCAGAAGGCACACACACATGTGCACCTATGTACACATATATTGTATATAGTAACAAATGCTAAATGATGATAAATGGCCACAGTATGAAATTTAAAATCCATTCAGTTAAACTTACGTGTATGTATGTATCTACAAAACATATATGCATGTATGGCGCGTGTAGAGATACTGACAGTACTCACTTTTGAAATGTTTACTCCTTTTATCACTTCGCTTTTGCTTTTGTGTGATTACCTGCGTAATGTTCGGGGAATGAAAGTAACCCTTAAATTGTGGTAGAGGCACAATAACGCGTGCGCCGTATTGGGTTACATAACAGCCAAGTACGAGCAGTTATAGTTGCGCCTGCGCAGCACAAGGCAGCTTTGCCAACACTGGAAATCCTAGCGAAATTCGTGTTGACACATGGCATGAGTGCAACGTTTGGCTGCCGCCACGACTATCAGTGTTGCTTTCCCTCTTCCTTGATTACGCCCTAATACGTGTACGATATTGTGTTGGAACCATCGCATCTCTGATAGGAAGCGGCGCGGGAGCACGCGTCAGCCGCATCAATGTGAGCACTGACAATGTTCATTCCATTTGTTGCCTGTTTTCGATTTTTTATTTCTTCGGCGAATCCTTTCTGCTCGGCCTTATTGTTGCCTTTGTAGCAATTTCAGCTAATGATCATCTGACACTGCGTGTATTCAGATGTGGCTTTTTATGAATAAAAAAAAATATATATAAATATGTATGTCTCTGTAAATGTATGTATGTGAATTATATAAGCATATGTGCACCTACAAAAGGTTTAAAAGACGCACACATATATATTTTTCACATTTATCACTAAATGCTGTCAAAGTAATTTTCGTTTTATTTTTTTTATTTTCATTGGCTGCAATGATGTTTTATGGAAATCCTTTGGTAACTTTTCAGCAAATCTTTCGCCAGGTTAATACATGTGTACATATGTATGCATGTATGTAGATGCGGATAAAATTATGAAATCAAATGCAAAATAGGGTTGATATTCACGGTCGAAAGGGTGGTTCGATGCCACCCTTTTTAAATTAATTTTATTTGAATGCAATGGATTTCGTGCAGCTGCCACTTTCACTCGAACACGCGTGCGCGAATGTGTTTTTTACTATTTGATTACAAACGAAGATTCATTAAAATGGCAGATTCCCGGATATAGGTACATATGATGTACCATATATGAATATTGTATTGTGTATAAATCCATGGTTATACATACATAAATGCTTGACAAAATATATAAGTAAATGCATTGAAGAATTAACAAGAAATTACTATTTTCAAATTATTAGTTTATTTGGGAATATTGTTATATAAGAAGGAGCGCACTTTGCATATAAAAATGTGCATAAACTGATATTCACACGAATTCGTTCGCGGGTGGGTTCAAAAACCTCGAAAGCGCCAACATCATATGATCCATTTATGTGCAGAAACCGCCGTTGCGCCGATGCGCAGTTCTTCTAATTTTCTCCAGCTTATTATTATTGCTTAAAAATAGTTTCAAAACAGAAGAAATAAGTTATTGTGACTTGGCACGCAAAAAATCTCGCTTCGGTGAGTGGAGATAGCATGCGCGTACACACATGCGCCCACAAACGCACACACACATGCAAACAGCGTAATGCAATAAATGAACGAAACTCTATACTCTGCGCACTGAGTGCACTTCTCGGCCAAGGCAATAAAAGCTGCCATGAACATTTTGCATACGTGCAGACTTTGCGCCTTTTGCCGTTTGCTGCGTGCTGCCTAGGCAGGGCCACTAAACCACTTTTCGTACTATTCTAATTGCATGCATTTGCATACTCATGCATATGTAACATTTGAAAGTGTGTGTGTGCAATTTCATTAGGTAATAATTAATCAGAACCGGTTTTCATTATAATTTTAAGTTTTTTTTTCAGAATTCCTGACTCTTTGTTTAATATTTTACGCCTCCAGCTGGGATCTCTTGGTACAGAGAAGCAATTAAATATTTTATTGTTGAAAATGTGTGTGGATGACAACTCTCGAAATGGCTACTTCTTCTATTGAGAGCATCGGAGTAACAATCATGCGATTTGCGTAATAAATGTGAGAAATATTTACGAAAACTGACTGCGGAGCGGCATTATGCACCTGAAACTGCTATTGCAGATCATTTGCATTGTAATTTGCTCTGCATAGACAGGATATTCGAAGAAATGCACAAAGGCAAGGATAATTTGAAGAGTAAATCATTGCTGCATGAAAAGAAGTGCAAAATAAGAAAGATAAATAGGGCTGCATGCATTCACTTTTACTTGCGGATGCATAAGCGCATGTGTGTGTGCGTGTGTGTGGGTACTCTGTTAGGGGTTCCTCCCAGTTTGTCGTTTGAGAAACCTGCTGTTCCCACGCTGACAAGGTGCCTCTACCTTTACGAGCTGACAATAGCTGGCGTCGATACAGTTACTGTTGTTGTTGGCTTCACCAGCGCACAGTGACTTTGCCTTACACCTGGCCATAACCATGCAAACGCTGGCTTTGTTGCAATCACATTGTGTCTTTGGCATTCTTTTCCTACCAAATTAATAGCAATTTTTCAATTGTTACACATACATACATAACATAACTCAAATATTGCTAAGTAAATGCATAAGTAGTTGTGCCCAATTGTTTTTGCAGCTTCCAAATTTCCTTTCCTATGCTATAAAATTTAGTTTTACGCAAACGAAAATAGAAACCGAGACAGAGGCAGCTGAGCCAGGTTCAGAGGAAAATTCGTCGAAAAATTCAGAGAAAAATTTTTGAAATCACTCCTTTGACTACTTAGTATTCAAAATTAGTGAAAAGATTAATCAAATCCGAGCAAAGTTTTCAAAAATATAAATCAAAATTTCACTGTTATTGTATTTTCAGTAACAATTTGAACTATTTAATCTAATCCCATTGGATCGAAAGCTGAGTTTCTCTAACAATTGTATACATTCCAGGCACGTATATATGTAAATATAAGTGCGCACATACATGCATACACCCACTAACACTTATGCATGCGATTATGCATTTGATTGGAGTTTTTTATCGCTTGATTTTGATTTGATGGCTTTTACCCTTCGGGAGTGAGCGCTGCTGCCTATAACGGCATGCTGTTTTTTATGCGCCTATATATGTAAATCCACCCCTTTTTTGGGTATTTGAGCATATGCATAGTGCCTTCTCATATGCAGAGTGGAGGAAAAGGGTTCTAGCCCTGCTCGCTTTGCGTTTGATGGCAAGTGAAACGCCAGCAGTGCTTTCATTGGCATATAACGGTATGTGCTTGAGAGCGGTTTTGATTTGAGCAAAAAACTACAAACGATATTAGGCAAGAATGTGTGCGCTCCATGGCTGCTTTTTTTAGATTATGTAAATTTTCAACCCTTCTGCAATTTGAATATCCTTCGCCTATTTTCATATGCGAGTTGACTATTGGTTGCTTTTTTATTCACATGTATATACATACATATGTACATACATAGAATACAGACATGTTGGATCTGTGTTTTATAAAGAGTTTTTCGTTTTAGTTTTCAAAATGGAGTTTGTGTTATGATGGTATATTTTTTTAAGATGAAATCAGAAAACCATTCAAAACTTAATTTGCTGATCCTTCGACAGATTTTGTGTGATATCAATAGGTTAAAGTAGAGGAGGAAAGAAAAATAACTAACCTTCAATAAGAGGAAGAAGAGGTAAATTTCTTCATATTAAAAACGATGCAGCTTCCAAAATTCACTCCCGGGGAAAAATAGCCTTTTTTCAAAATTTTTTTTTCTCATATAGAAAAATGAAATATTTTATTAGAATTTTTTATTGTTACAAACATACACTATTAACAAAGAAATTCTGAAATTTTTGGAAAAAAATATTTTAAGCTCTTGGAAAAAACATGCGCCTGCTTTGGCAGGATAAAATGAAGAAATACATGGTTTAGTTAAAATTTTAACTTAAAAATTTGATGAAGGCAAAAAACTGAAAATTGGATTTTTGACATATGTTTTTTTTATTAGTTGTAATCGAAAAAATCATTCGTCCCAGTCGTTAAGAATTGTATCTCAAAGACCTGTGTAAAATTTCATGAAGTTCGATTGAGTAGTTCGCGAGAAATCTTGGCAACCGACTTCAAAAGCACAGTTTCGAGAAAAACGCGAAAAACGGCGCCCTTAGCCTAGCTAGCCACGAGCGCACATGTTCTCAAGGCTGTATCTCCGAAATTATTACTCGGATCAATTTGATTAGATATTCTAGAGGTTTTGTAGAATTTAAGGAGACAATAAAAAAATGTTGGGTTTCATGGAACCTCTTAAGCAGATATAATAATATTGAGGTTTTGGACCTCAGGGGAAGATCTGAACTGCTGCCACTTGTTAGCTCTCGGCTGGGCTACACAAAGTCAACTAAGCAAACGACCTTCAAATACTCCTTGTAATGGAAGCACGTAGGTGGTAGTCAGATTTTTAAGATTCATTGAAGATTCTGAAAGATTGAGACTGATATAAACGCGCTATGTACTTATGTATGTGCAATGACACTTTAAAATTTAGAATTCAGTAGTATTTGTTCTGGGGATTAGATAACCTTCTTTCAAATCGCTTTCAAATTCATAAGAAACTTACTAGTAAATGTCAATAATTCTTGTGTGTGTGTGTAAGTGTTCTTTTGAAACAAAATATGTCTTGCGAATTTTCCGTTACACAGCAAAGTCACTTGAAATTTAAGCCTTTCAAATTTTATTTCTGCGGGCAAAAAGTCACTGAATACTTACAAATATGCGCAAGCCTACAAACATATACACACACGTATACAAATATATGCACACATACTATGATTGTAAGTAAGTAGATGCCCGCACATGCTTGAGAACTCAGTGAATATCATTGCATTCTATGCAATTTGGCGCAAAATTGAATCATAAACGCTACTTTGTAACTGCTCGAGAGTTTGTTATTTCCGAAAGCTACCCCTATTTTTATATAACAAACTTGAGTTTTTCACTTTTTACATTTCATCAATTTTTTGCATTTTTTCACATTTTCTTTATTAGTAGCGGCGCATGTGTCTGTGGTTGTGTGCGAGTGTTCGTTCGCGCACTCAATAAGGCAAATCAGAATGGAGGGAACTTGCATGTAGCAGCATTTTTTAACGGTTCTGCCAACTCAGGTAGCAAGCAGCGGCGCGGCCGAGTAAGCCGTGACGGCACCGACGAGCGAACGGGCCATCGAGCTCATCATATTGGTGTTAAGATTTCTTAAGAAACTACCTTTTTCTTTGCTTATTTTTTATGAACGCTTTTCCAACGGTCGCTGGCAGACAGCGTTTACATTGATTTGCTTTTTATTGCAATTTTCTCTGAAATTTGTTCTGGCGTTTTTACTATTTTTTGTGTATTTTCATTTTATTTCTTTTTGTAAGCGTTTTTTGTTAGGCTCGCTCTCACATAGCAGCGCTATTTCACAGTTCCAGCTCATTGTGCAGTCGTTACACAATCTGAGGGTAGATTTATGCATTTGTCCTGCTGCATGTGGCCTTAGCGTTGTGTGTATGGGTGTATGTGTGTGCGAGTGTTGATGAAAAAATGCATAGATTGCATTTACCGTTTTTTATTCACTTAATGGCTTTGTGTCCCTTTAAGGAGGAAAATCTACCGATAGTGCAGTAATGCCATTTTTAACGTACTTTCTCACGATTTCTCAGCATTTTTGCCGGCAACGATGAAGATAAAAAATAAATCTTCCAATGTTATGTCGCAAATTTTTTCGATTCCCCAAAATTAATGCGATTTTATGGAATGCAGAAACTGCATTTCATGTTACCTATGCAAATAAGTTATGGCCCATCAGAAATTATTGATATATTGTTTTAGTTTGACGGGGTGTCGCATCGGATTTCATTGGGTTGGTAATTAGAAATGTATGTATGTCTATGCAGCTATCAAGATCAAACTTCTTCAGAACGTCTCCGCATTGAATGTAAAGGACTTTCGTATGGCTTTGAGTTCTTTAAAAAAACGAACAATTCTATTTGTATTGGTATGTTGGAAATTTGCCGGAAAACTCTTTTCCTAACTATCCTATTCAACGCCTTTATGCTTATATGATCATACTTTTTTATATCCTTGGCTTAGAACTCATCGGTAAAGCGAAACCGAAACCATAAAACGCTCCAACAGATTGCTTGCATCTCATTCAATGCACCAGTATTTTTAGTATATGTATGTATGTATGTATTTGAATGTATGATGCACGGCATTGCAGTTTAAATGCGAGGATTCCTGTCGCGGTTGACCAAAATTTACCTGCAACTGAATGCCAGTTTTTATGGTTTCCAAAAATTTTTACGATTGTTTCATAGTTCAAGCAATTGCTTTTCGTGCCGCTGTTGTTGTTCTGCTTAAATTTACAAGTTAAGCAAATCAAAAAAAGGTGAATATAATAAAAAGTGACTTTCTAGCGTTATTTTTTAACATTTGACTATTTGATGTTTCAATGAGGAAAAAACACTACTGCTTTATGCACTTTATGGCTATTCGCTTGAAGTCCGGTAGGTCCATTTGAATAAAAATTAGATTTTCTTTTCGGGCAAAAAAATGTTGGTCATCAAATAGTTGGTAGCGTCCGTTTTTTCCAAGGCCATTTTATTGTTCAGTGAAACAAAGACGTTAATTACGTTTGCGTTTTGCGCACAAGGCATCGAAACCAGCATACATACATACATACATATGTACATGTACATCAATGCGGTTATAGGAATGTTTGGTTTAGAAATTATAATTCAAAAATGCTCATAATAAATATTATGTACTGTTCCCGTACTTATAAAAACTTAAAAAGAACACGAACAAATTTTAATTTGACTACTCTTGACCGGAGCATTTCTGGCAGCAAATATGTGTATAACTACACTTAGGTCTGAAAACGTAAACGGCTCTGGTCCAATAAAAGTTTTCCTTACAAGTACTTACTGTCAATCGATCTGTTTGTTATACAAGTAATGCTCCGATATCGGCGGTTCCATCAAATGAGCAGCTTTTTGGAGAGAAAACGACGCTCGCCAAATTTAAAAGTAAAATCTTAACAGCTAAATGACTAGTTCGCGTACATGCAGACGAACAGACGGTCACGGCTATATCGCTTCAGATTGTCATGTTGACAATTTATATAAATTTGTACGAGAATATATTTAATCAGTAATCCAACATTTCTTTCCGGTTACTAGGAACTTCATAGCAAACTAAGTACTATATATCCTCTTCGGGGCATCATAAACTTTACGCCTGGGGCAGTAAAATTTAAGTGGATTATAAAATATCCAGCGGTGATCTATAAAATATAATATCTCTCACTATTTTACATGTACATACATACACAGAGATATGATCAATACTTATCATACTTTAGCGGTCAATCTTTCATATACAGAATATCGAAATTATTGATATTGACTACTGAATAATGATTAAGACGTTTTCAACTAGTCATCTTTTGTCTCAAATTCGACAGCAAATTAAAAATGGAATTATTGGTTATGTTTATGCAATATCTATTTGCCATTTCCTATGAAATATCCAATCTATTTCGAACTGGATGAAATTATTTATTTCCTTCTTAAAAAACATACGGAATTATATCGAGGCTAAGCTGGCGGTATTACATATGTATGAGAAACAAATAATAACCTGGTGTAATCGGTGGATGTAAAGTTAAAAGTTTTTATTTTATTAAAGCTTACATAATAAATAAATTATTATATAAACTAAAGTACGCAGCGCTAGCAACATAGGCTTTCGGCTGAAGTTAAAAGTTATTATACATATTCATATAAGAATGAAAGGAGCTTATAATTAAAATGTTTGGAATGTTTGGCTTTAGTATTTATTCACTAAATTACATTGTGGATACTTGTATATACAAACATTCATATGTACATATCTATGTATGTACACATGTGAAATGGGATTATGACAATCAGAAATTCATAAAGTAGGGAATTCACAAAAAATAATAATACCGAGTTGGTTTTCACAGCGAAGGAAACTCAAAAATTTAATATGCTGACCAATGAAAAACTTAGAACCCAGCAAATGGGGGCTTAGGCCACAGTATGTGCATATACATATGTGTCCGTATGTTTGCTCGCTCATACAGTCGTATCCATATAAACAGCTTTGCAAACTTAAATGGGATATCATGAATGTAAAAGTCCACATTTATGTATAAACACACACATGCATACCTTTTGCACATTTTTATATGCTGATAACAATGTGTTAGTACATATCCAGGTCCATAAAATTACATGTATATAGTATGTGTATGTGTGTGTATGCTATGCCCAACAAAAACATCATCTATGTAATATTAAAGACAGTTTTCATAATGCAAAATGTACTTACATACACACATACGGATTTGTGCTTGTAGGTAAATGAATATTTGCACATGTGTGTGTGTGCATTCAAATAGGCATGTGCATGTAAATATTAAACTCAGTTCCAATAGTGCTTTCGCCACCCTAGCCATCAGCCACCAGCCGCCAACCGCCAGCCATCCGCAGACGCAGCAGAGCAGAAGCGGCAGCAGCAGCAGTTGACATCAACAATCCCCATCGCTCCAAACAGCCGACATTCAAGTGCAAGCGCTTATGGCGAATGGCGAATGGCGTTGGCGAGCCCCGCTTGTGCTTCTTTGTTCTCTGCTTGTTCCGTTGCGCACAACAGCCTCAGCAAATAAAATCACTAAATTTAAATTTTAAGCCACACCCACTGTGTCAGTCAGTTAGTGGCGGTAGCCGCACAATCCAATGGGTATAGTAAAATTTTAAAATGTATAAAATGTTGTTGGCGCGTGCTTTACAATCTCATTTGCCACACAAACACATACAAACTCATGCACATGTGCAGAAGTTGCCATACAAACAGACGTCACCCAAACACCACACTTTGGCTTCATACCTTGCCGAGAGTTAGACTCTCTCGACGAACTCGGCTCGAGTGCAGCACAGCACACTTACTCACCAACCAAACCAACACACTCACAAAGGCCATGCACTCTCTGAGAATGATGAGCATTTGCGCTCAACTGCGCTGGAGCGCATGTGGAACCCATTTGATCCACATGGGGGATGTGGCTAAGAGCACGTCTCCTATTTGATTAAAATATGAAATTTGTTAAACTTGGAGATGTAATATGAAGATTCTATTTGAACAATGTCGGAGGTGTAAATGATAAAAAATTGATCTTCATTTTTTTCTTTCATGCTTTCTTATTTGCTACACTCGCTAAATGCTTGACTCTCTTTGAGCGCATAGCTCATAGCTCTGTTAGTATGTGTGTTGTATCCGCAATGATTCGCACTCATTCATTGTCGGATGTGGAGCATTTGAAAAGTAGCGATGTCAGTTGGGGTTTCGTCGCTAAACTAGTTAAACGCGTTTTGTTTTACGGATTCTCTAGCAAACACAGAGCCATTCGCATTCGTATTCGCATTCGCCGGTTGTGAGTAGAATTCGATTCTTTTGTGGACTTCATCCCCGAAACGACACTTCAAGTAGCGCAAATCCATGTTTCCCCTAGTGCGAGAACTCGAAAGAAAGACAAATTTGCCAAAGCAAGAAAACAGAAAGAGTGAAATCATATAGAAATGTACCCGGAGTTTGGGGTAGAAATGAGAACTTGCCATCTCAAACTCGGAAAGTGTTCAATCAAGTAAGAAAATGCAAATGCGACTGCACATACACCAACCAACTCGTATCACCGTATGTAGGAACGTATACATTAATGTGTCCAACTTTTGGCGAACGCAATAAACTAAGTTCATGGGAATCATAAGGAAGACCGGCCAAAACAGTTGTAATTCAGTCACGTTAAGCGTCGGACCTTCGAACAGTTGAGTCTCCAACAATTTGAATATCAAAGTTTGTCTGCTGAAACACATCTTCATCGCTGTTCACATCCTGACACTCGAATAAAACTACACGAAAACGCAGTAAGAAAATAACATACATACCGAGTGAGCGAGCAGGAACTCGATTGCATTGCATTACACTAATCAAGTACCGCACATGCATAAGTACATATATGTGTCTCAGCTCCACGAGCATTTCACAGTTTAACCGTTCAAGGCGATAAGTGACTCCAATATATCCGTCTAAGGCACGAAACATCTGATTACACGGCAAGCGCGTGAAATCTCGAGCCAGTTAGTTGATAACAACAACAACGATTCATAATCATTAGTAAACATTATTGGAAAGCTTAGCCAGCGGCGTCGAGAATCGAGCGTCGAGCATCGAGGTGTTTTGCGGGAAATCATCTTATCGGTATTTTAGTTTTCTGCGAAACACAAACGCGCTAGGTCACGCTCACCACACAAGCGCTCAGACACTCGAGCGGAAAACAACTCCGAGTACAAATGTGAAAAATAATAAAGTAGAGTACGTGTAAATCGAACACAAAAACTTAAACATTCCCTCGGTTGCTCTATTAGTTATAAATATAAACATTATAGTGACAACAAATAACTCCTTTAAATAATATCGAGTTAGTTTAGGTATAATAATTAGATAATTGATCGGAAAAGCAAAATATTTCGGTGCATAATTCGTGAAAATGGTTATGTCGGAGTTACGTTGGAGCACAGGACCTAAAGACAATAACAATTCGTTGAAGCATGATCTGTTGAAAACACCGACAAGTGGGCACATAATGCAGAATAGATGTAAGTAAATACGAGTTCATTCTACATACACACGTTGATACATATTGAGGCATTACAAGCCCTAAAAAGTTGCTTTGCTTTGAAGTGATGTCGTTGCATGAATTACTAACTTAAATTAAGTGATAAATATTGTGGACTTTTATAAGTTGACTCACTTACTTACTCAAGTTTTCAAATTTAGATAACAAAAACCATAAGGAAATCGCAAGAAAAATGTAATTGAAGTCTTAAGCTTTAGAAAATAGTCTTAGGGTCAAGCAACAGGCGGTTAAATTATACGGCTATGGTAGCTTGATGTGTGGTTAAAGATCTAAAAGGGAGTTATTTTCGTTGACGTAAAATGCTTGGATTTGAAAGAGAATTAAATAGTAGAACGCAGCTCTCTAGTGGATATCTGGTTATTTGTTTTGTGCAGAACTTTTTTCCAATGCCTCGCTTTTAGTAAAAACATTCAGTTAACTACATATGTAAAGGTTGAATATAAGTGCAGTATTTGTTCGAATCGGAAAAGCGCCAATTATGTGTTCAATTCGATGATTTTCTGAGGGAATAAACTGTTTTCGCTCTTCACTAAAACATCTTAGAACTTAATAACAGCAGACGAATGCCAAATTAGGCGAGCTAAAATATGTAACTCTTTAATGAAATATACGAGTACATAGGATGCACATACATATGTACATAACATATGTGCGAATTATATACAACGTGTTGCTTTAAATATTGTACATGTATTTATAACGACCGCACACTCACATTAGAGACCATATACATACATACATCCATCACAAGCTGCTCCACTTAAATGCATATGTACATATATGTATATGTTTGTATGTACATATATATGTATATTTATTATTTCAGCAAATCACTTCTAAATTTAATCGCAAATGTTATAACAGTTAGTCGTATTTTGTCAGGTTACATGCCCATTATTCAGAACAATTAACAATTGTGTTCCGTTACATGTGCTGGGTACTCATTTTAGGTTATTAATAATAACCACTACCGCAATAAATCTGACAATCGGCTAATAAAAAGCCAGTGGAGGATAGTTGTTGGTGGAAACAAGTTGATATGGCACTTTGGCGCAATTTCCGTAAGACTTTAACAGTTACTCATTTGTCGCTGGCGATCGTCGCGCTATGATCCATCTCTTACCTTCACCAATACGCACACACACACACGAACGCCATTATGAAGCCCACAGCCCAGCTACACCGCCCCACAGCTACCGGGCCCCATTATCAATGCTTTCTTTTGAGCTCACACATTGTGCTAATCATTTTTATTAATAAGCGCTGAGCATTTTGACTGAAATCTCGATTTCTTATCGAGCGTTTCGCCAATGACTTTATTTTCGTTTGTCATGGGCACATTTCTTTAGGCTTTTTAATTTGTTCCTAATATACAAGTACTGACTACTGCTGCTTTTCCTTCAGCTGGGCATGTGCGTGTGTATGCAAGCCAATTCTTCATTTAGTTTGTGGTCTAGTCATAATTGATGTCACCGGTGGTTTGTTTAACCATCTGAGAATTTATTTTACCTTATTGTATAATTGTACAGTTTTTGACAACTATATTGATTATCCGTTAGATTGTCGTCGTCAGATAGGTGGCAGTTTTAACAGCGCAATGGTAATGTTCAGCACACTATATAAATATCTAATTATTATTTTTAAATTGATTACGCATTATATGTCAGACAGCTATTTTAATATGAAGTTTGCATCGCAGATAAATGTTATAAATAATATTTAGACAGACGGGAAGTAATATATTATCTATGTGGAGGGGGGAGAAACTCTTTGTTTATAAAAATTAATTTAAACGATTCCATCAATTAAATAAAATGTACCGAAAGCAGCACGAATCATTGTGATGGCGCCCGCCGACGGTTTTTGCCTCTTGTGGGCTTGGCATGCCCACTATTCAGAGCAACACTTGGAGGCAATGTCCTTGCTTGAATAAAGTGTATGGCTTAACGCATACTTATCATATGTACATATGTCAGTATGTAGGATACAGTAAGCATGTTGATGTGTATTTGCATGCGGGTGTATGCATGGACATTTTCTGAGCATTAATGCAACCATAAATGCACAACATTGTTAGTGTTTCTATTTTGAAGGCTAACATTAATATTGTAACAGGAATTGAAGCGCACTCCAAAAACTCGAAAGGGTCGTAAAAATGAAAAATACCATTGCGTTTTACATAGTTGCATATTTAAATGGAATTGTGGATGAATCACGGCGAATCTTTGGTAATGGCTACATGGACAGCTAGCTGGAATCGGCCGAACCCTAAAATGCACTGCATTGCCTGGCATACCACATACATATGCATTTCCGAATCTGTAGCGTGACTCGATTTTGTTTCTGACTGATGGTGCAAAAATCATATTTTAAAGCAAAAAAAAAAAAAAATGTTTATGTCTATGACACTCGTGTGGTCTACAACTGCCAACCATTGAGTTGATAAGCAATTGTGGTTCATATCAGTGACTTTAGGAGATTACATGGGTTTCGTTGAGCAAAAAGTTAAAATAGTTTCTTTTTTTTTTATTTTTATAAAAAATATTATATATTTTGTTCAAACTTTTTATTATTCTAAAGATATACATATATCCTTCACGACCTTGTCAATTATATCTTGAAGACTTGTGCAATATGTAATAAGGATCGGTTGAGTAGTTCTCGAGATATCTTGACAACCGACTTTGAAACACACATTTTCGAGAAAATGCATTTAAGGTTTAAGTGACTATATAGAGGACCTCGAGCGCGCAATTTTTGATGACTATATCCCCATCAACTCTAATCAACTTGAGAATTTAAGGAAATATTCTAGAGATATTTTAGAATTAAATAGGACAATAAAATATTTTTTCTTTATGTATATGTTTCTATGTTTTTATTTAACAAGTTCCAGGTTTTAATAAAAAAATTTACTTACTAAAAACTATTTGGTTTTAAACACGAACATTTATATGTATGTTTTTTTTTTTGATTTTCAGATATCAGCCGACTGGCTCGATCGCCTTCGCCACTGCAATATTCTGGTAAGTAATTTTTATTTATTTATTCAATTACAATTGGTATTTAGTTCGCTGAACGGGAACTTTCAACAATACATTAATATAGAACTTATGTAGGTCTACAAAATCAGTATTTTAAATTCAGATCATTCAAACCATAAGTATGGCAAATAAAAGTACCGAAAAAATGAAAAAAATGAGAGGTCAACTCAGAGAATTCCAGTTCAAAACATAGTGATTCAAGACGTTCATTAATGTTTAACCTCAATAACGTACAGAATTTGACCGATGGAGCACCTGATTTGAACTCGGCTGAAGCTGTTCTTCCGTTTAAGAATTGAGCAAGATAGCTAGCAGTGCAGAGCAACTGCCAGTAAGGAAACTGCAGTGGGTCGCAAATCCTATTGCCGTTAGATGTGATACCACAACGTTATCACAACTCCCAAGCATACAAGTATATGTGTGTATGTGTGTATCTATTTGGTTCATAAGAAATTTTGTATCGCTTGCGCCCCTCCCGTGTTCTTCACTAGCTCATCTCCACGGCTGCTCGGCTCGGACAGAGCAAGCTGGTGTGTGATAAATTTACGATTTGTCTTTCAATGCCGCACCATATGAAAATGCTAAACAGACCTTCGGACCAAGAGACCTTCTGTTGCTGTTTACTGTTGTAAAACATCTGCTCTCATACACACTCGCCGCCATAAATATTCGCTTAGTTGGAAGCAGACTTTTTGAGGGCTCAAATGAAATCGAAATGAATCAATTTTTGTAGCTCATATTGTTTTCAGCGATGAATGGTGGAATGAACATATTAATTTTATAGTACTATTAGATGCTTTTGCTTTTGTGTGAGTAGCATACGCAGATGTGCACACACACGTACTTGAGGAGCTGAGGCGGAGCTCGCAACCCTTGCCTGGAGTGCTTAGCGCAGCACGCGAGTTCACTGCAAACGTACATACATACGAGCAATGTACAAACCCGCGTGCAAACAAACATATGAGTTAATAAATGCACACACACCTAGGCACATATGGTATATGAGGGTTAGGAATGCTGGTAGGGTAGGGAACATGGGTTCGACCCTTTCGTCGCTGCTCTTGTGTCGTAAACGACACGCGTCTTTCGCACTTTCGATTTTCACTCCTTCAATAACAAGAAAATGAAATCTGTCGCTACTTAATTTGGCTTTAAGAAGGTTCATATGAACTTGTATGTGAGGATCAAAGGATCATCGCGCTAAAAGACTGTTCGGTTATCATAACGAGCAATCGATTGATTGACGATCCTGCGAGTATTGTTGCTTGAAATAAAATCTGAGGAGCTGCCGTCGGCCCTTTTCACCTTCAAAAGGAGGCGCAGGAGCACTAGACCATCATTAGGTCCATTGCGCTCCTGTCAGATGCAGATGCACCTACACATCGTGTTTTAGAAATCGTGTAACACTTTTTTGTAACTTTCTTCTAAAAGTGTTGCTTTAAGAGAGACTTCATATTTGGATATAAGGACTTTAACAGTATGATAAGTCTACTAACAGTAGATGCGGGACCTCCATAGTAAAGAGTGCTGCTCAAATTTTCATCCGTGTGTATTTAGTAGTTGAATATGGTGTTTCGGTTAGCAATCGATTTGGCAAGTCCAGTAAGGGACATTTTAAATTTGGGTATGTGTTCAGTTATTCATACATACTCATATTCAGTTATATGAGAGCATATTATCAGGAATAACTGTATAAAGTGGTGTATGTAAATTTAATATTCAACCGCTTCATTATTATTCATAACCTATTCGATGTATGTGGGGTCAAGAATTTGCAATTCACACTTGGCTGCATTTGGGGTTTCGTGGTGCGAGTGCGAGATTTCTACAAATCGGGGTATCTTTTCCGTTGCTGAATTTGGACTTTTTATGAGAGCACATATTGAACACGAGTATGTAAATATGTAGTCTCATCAGAAATTCGCACGGAAAATGCAAAAATGTGTGTGTTGGTGCACACGCAGTTATGTTTGGTGTGCCTCTTCGCTTTGCCCCACATGCAGAGATTTGCCAATATTTGCTGCTATGTGATTGAATTTACATATTTTCAGATTCCTTTACGAGTGCAGGCGCTCTTATTGGGATTGCATGCAAACCATGCAAACTTGAGCCACATGCTACTGACCAATCTGTGCTTTTGTGGTATGAGTCCAAAGGACAGTGGCGCACGCCAAAATGGCTTAACTGAGGGGTAGGTGTTTGAGTTTCTGCTAGAAGATGTCGACAAATGGACAGAGTGAAGACATACTCCAAGATTTCTAATTAGAGCTATGTTTCAAGAGTAGACGTGCCCCCCCCTTGTGTATAGAAACGCATGTGGCAAGTGGCGCCACTGCTTTTACCTCTTCGCATATGTAGTCAGCACATCATCTGAATACCAAATATTGCACGTACATTTATTTATAGGAGTATGTAAAAATTGAGAATTTTCCAAATGGTCAGCAACATATGGGAACGGATTACGACCACAGTCCGTTCAGTCAAGTAAGTCATCAAATCTGAAAAGGACTTTACTGCCACATGATAAATGAATGCATGCATGTCTGTGTGTATGTAAATGTGTATTGCAAGAGCTTACATACAAGCGTTTACTATTCAAATTCTATTCAAATATTTCACAGTCATTCAATTGACATCACAACATGGAGGTACTATGTATAGCACTATGAGCAAAAAATAGTAAGACTTTGTTCATAATTTTAAAATTCCTCCTAAGTTATCCTCCTTGGCCACAACACACTTGTGTCAACGTTTTTTCCAATCCTCGAAACAGTTTTTAAAGTTCAACTCAAGTAGAATCAATGCAGTGGGCGACTGTGCATTATCGTGGTTCAAAGACCAAGAGTTGTCGGTTCATTATTTCTGCCTCTTTTTACGTTTAGCTTCGCACACACGACGCATATGACTCAAATAGTATTTCTTGTTGACAGTTTGGCTGGTCGGAAGGAATTCGGAGTACACCTCATCTCGATAACCGAAGAAAACTGTCAATATAACATTGATTTGCCACGATATTCGGTGGACTGATCGTCTGCCTCCGGGTTGTAAGCATAAATCTTAGACTAGTCGCTAGTGAAAATACGTTTTATGAAATCTTGGAAGTCGGAAAGCATTGTTTTAGATGTTAACGCGACGTTGTTTTTGCGAAAAAAATAAGTGATTTCGGAACCAATCGTGCTTTTACTTTTCTTAAACCCAAATAATCTTTCAAAATGGTTTTCACTGATCCTTCCGATACTCCAACGTTGCCAGTAAGATCTTTGACTGTTAATCGTCGATCTTCAAGCATCAATTCCTTTATTTTATTGACGTGTTGATCATCATTTGGTGTTGATGACCGTGGTTCCTGGTCGCTGCGTTCTCGTTTCTCTTTAAATAATTTATACCAATCAAATTTCCATCTTTCTGAAAGTTTCGGCAACAGAAATTTGATTCCGCACAAAAAATTTAAAGGAACTTCTTTGTTGAATAATTTTACTCATCATAAAAAGCGACGAATGCATTTTATGTATTTTAGAAAGACAAGCGTGTACTAAACACTACTGACTATGTGATTAGACTTTTGGCACGGATGTCACTGACAGTCATACTAACCTAGAAAAAAATACTTCGACGAATTTGGGGAGTACTTCTAAATATTAATCGACTTATATAGGGTTATACAAATGGCCTAAATATTCTATTAGTAAGTTTCTGGATGAAATTCAAAGAGCTAAATGCATGGGCAACATGATTGCACTAAGCGATTGACGTTGATCACTGTCAAATGCCATAGTTTTTATTTGAAAGCCTGGGACAAGCAGTGCAAAGGAATAATTTGTATATTTTATATAAATATATGTTTATTTATACGTATGTCTGCGAGTTCGTGCTTTTCCTTGAGGTGGCTACTTCAGTTCTTTAAAATTCAAAAACTCAAACATTTGAATGGCGAAATGAAAAGAAAACACCACAACAGCATTTCGTCGCCAATATTGCCATTCTCATTCCCACTCCCGTCTCACGAAACCGAGAAACCGAAATATGCACATTTTCACAAAACAACTGTCGATTGCGACATCGGTGCGCCTGAACGTGGGTAGCTATTTGCGAAAGATTTTCACTTATTTATGCCGCCGCAGAGGGCGGGAGCGGGGTGCGGGGAGCGAAGGTTGAAACTCAGCGGACTATGAAATTGACCACATTTAAAAAATGAGACTGAAAATGAGAAAAACATAGTGTGTAGTTTTCTTTGCGCTTTCCTCCGCATTTCGCATAGGGAAATTGTGTTTGCTTATGCTAAAATTATGCAAAAGGTGTAAGCATTGACGTTTCAACCACTCGTGCCATGTGTGGGTTCCGTCTCTACACAGGGATGCAGCACATACATACACCCACACACTTTAAATATGCTCACATGTGCTTTGCCGGGAACTTTGCATAGTTAAGTTGAATTTTTATGAAGCGTTAAACTAACACAAAATGGTCATTTACAAAGTAACCAAAGTCTGAAAGGAGTTTATGTGCTCCGCATAAGTAAACATATCGATTGAGCTCACATCAAAGGAGCACGTGCGAACTGAAAGGTTTTCCAAGTATTTGCCCGAAAATTTACATTTACATTTTCATTTTACTTTTAATTTGCATTTATATTTCTTAAATGGTAACTATTAAGGCTTCAAATTAACCCCCACTCTTCTTTCGTTTTAACGCTTCAGCGTCCGATTGTGGGGACAATAATTCGGTAGCGGGGAATTCGAGTGATCGCTGCTTGTCACCGCAGAGTCCGCCTATATTTGCTACACCACAGGACGAACACCAACAACATCAGCTGCCAACTCTAAAGTCCCACCTGTTGGATGTGTTGAACCGAGGCGACACTACGTTGGAGTGCAAATTGGGTGTTGCCAAAGATGTTGAGCATATGAGGGACACAGAGTCCGGTGCGCTTAACTTAACCAGTGAAAGTTCGCGACAAAGTTTGCAATCACCGTCACCGTCATTGAAATCGTTGCGCGCCGGCCGCTCTACCCCTACCACGTCCGCTTGCGAAAGTGCGGCACCCTGTTTTACCAACAACACATATCCAATGCCAAATATTTCCTCGCAACAGGCGCAACTCGCAGTGGCGGCGAGCGCAGGCTTGGGTCTTGGCAGTCCGCTGTTTTCCCACGCACTCAACACCTCGATCTCACCGCAAGACTTTACACAGTTCCAGCAGGCACTACAACAGCAGCAAACCGCACTGCACCAACAATTCCAGAGCTATATAGAGATTTTGCGCAGCGGTTCGTTAGGCATATCGCCAGATGACCCGAGCATGGCCACTCAAGTTGCTGCCGCTCAGTTCCTATTTCACAGCCGTGTACAGGCGCTCACTCAAGCAACCCAGCAACTGCAGTCTCTTCAGAAGCAGCAGGAATTGCAGAAACAATCCCATCTTCAGCATCAACAACAACAGCGAGAAGAAACTTCAAAATCTTGTAATTTGCACACGTCAACGCCGGCCCACACGCCCGTTCAAAGTCCAGCGTCATCTCCACTGCCGCTACAAACGAATTTTAATATGAATGCGCATAGTCAAATAACGCCGCCCAACCCGGGCACTAGTCTGAAAGTGAGTGGGATTCTTACGCCGAATACAATTAGCGGTGCCCCACAAACGCCTCAAATGCTAAAACATGCTGGCGCCGCTCAACGCTTGGCTGGGGAACCGTCGCCAGAGGAAACCACAGATCTCGAAGAGCTTGAACAGTTCGCCAAAACCTTTAAGCAACGTCGCATCAAGTTGGGCTTCACGCAAGGCGATGTCGGCCTAGCCATGGGCAAACTCTACGGCAATGACTTTTCACAGACGACGATTTCGCGTTTCGAAGCCTTAAATCTGAGTTTTAAGAATATGTGCAAGCTGAAACCACTGCTGCAGAAATGGCTGGAAGACGCCGACCGAACGATACAGGCGACTGGAGGGTAAGTTTTTTCAAAACCTACAAACCAAGTGCATAAATTTCAATTAAGAGCTCGCGATATCGTCTTTAGGACGTTAACCAAATGCAATAATTGTAGAAAGCTTTAGACTCGAATAGTATAACCGATGGGAGAGGTTTCTGTAAATTATATATGAGATATAACTTACATATGTACACGTACATATATAATAAGAATTTTCAACTAATAATTTTGCTTATTGGTGTTTTCCTTGTATTTCTTTAATTCACAGCGTTTTCGACCCAGCTGCATTGCAAACAGTGAGCACGCCCGAGGTTATGGGGCGCCGCCGGAAAAAGCGCACTTCAATCGAAACCTCGATAAGGGGAGCTCTCGAAAAGGCCTTCATGATGAATCAGAAACCCACAAGCGAGGAGATCAGCCAATTGGCCGACCGACTGTGCATGGAAAAGGAGGTGGTGCGCGTTTGGTTCTGCAACCGACGGCAGAAGGAGAAGCGCATCAATCCGTCAATGGACAGCCCGACCGGCGACCACGGCAGTGAGTCGCCTTACATGATGATGCAGTGAAGCTGAAGAGAGAAATCTCCATTCATAAACCAGCAGTAAGACTATTTCGTATTAAATCAGGCCATCAAATAACGAGCCGGATATACTCCATCCCTATAAACATACCTCTGAACGGATGTGTGTGTGTTTAGCAAATTGTCTACATATGTATATATGTGAGACGGAGGGTAAATGTACATTGTACGTATGTGCACACATATCTACACACTGGGCTTAAAGCCTTCCATGAAAAAGGTTCGCATACACACACAAGCAGATACATGTATGTATGTATACGAATTCCTAAGGTGACTTGCATCTTGAATTGGCGCAGGCTTTTATATGTGCTTGTGTGCTGTGTTAAAAGCACTTATTTAACAATAAACAATAACAAAACATTACATAAATTTTAGTGTATATAGGCAATATGGATATTTTATGAGAAAGCTGAATATGTTTCATTACTAAATGATAAATCATAACTAAAGTATTTTTGTGTGCAACGTTTTTGATATAAGTTACTATTCTAATAACTGGTGTTTATTTGTAAATGTCAATATTTCTGGTGAATTTGTGTTAGATAGGTAAATAGTATTAAGAATAACGGAATAACCAGGGGTATTTTGCAACAGTTTCATCACAAACGCACACACACACAAATGAGTGTGTGTGTAAATCAGTTTTGAAAAACATGATAAAACAAAAAGTGAACTTTGTATGTAAATATATACATAAGTATGTATACTCGTATGTAATCATCACTTACAAAGCTAAGATTGGGAAAACTGTATTTCACCGAGACATTTTGTGAAGCAAAAATCGAGCTTTAGACGGATATCAACACAGTCCAGTTTAGTTCAAGAAGTACTATATACCATATACATTGAATATATATGTATATGTACGTGTGGATTGTCTCATCTATGTACAATACATATGTATGTAAGAACTTTAGTCTAGAATAAGTTACTAGCATTTAGATTATATTTATTTGTTTTAATACTGTGATAATAAGTAGAGGTTTATTGAAAATCTTCATAAGGAAAATTCCTGTATAAATTCCACGAAGATAATTTATTGCAGTAAAATAAAAGTATGAAAAAACAACAACGCTGCGAGTATTTACTTCTATTGCGTTGAATTAGTGAGTGTCACAAGCATTATGGTCGACCATTTTTTCTCTAAAAACATTATTCCATTAGTATAAAACTTTTCTGGTTTCTTGGTGAAAAATTGCGAGGAGTAATTTTCACAGGTTTCTTTTCAAGCCAACTTTACTCCATTAAGGGAGTTCTGCATTGACCGAAACAAATGGTAGTCCTATGGTGCAAGGTCAGGACTATATGGTGGATTCATCAAAACTTCCCAGCCAAGCTTTCCCAGTTTTTCCCGAGTCATCAGAAATGTGTGTAGTCTAGCGTTGTCTTGATGAAAGACGAAGCTCTTTCTGTTGATTAGTTCTGACCGTTTTTTTCGATCACTTGCTTTAATCTCATTAGTTATCAACAACTGGAAAATGTAGAACTAATCATACGACCAGGCTGGAGCAGCTCATAGTGGATGATATCTTTCCAATTCCACTAAACACTCAGCATAACCTTTCGAAGCGTCAATCCTGGCTTTGCGATCATTTGTTGAGCTTCACCACGCTTGGTCTTTTCCGCACATTATTGTCGTAATTGCTCCTCTTTTCGTCTCCTGTTACCATTCGCTTCAGAATGTTTCGATTTCATTTTGTTTCAGCAAAGAATCGCAGATGTTAATTCGGTCACAGACAATTCATGTGACACCCAAACATCGAGCTTCTTTTCGTAGCAAGCCTTGTTAAATGGTTCAAAACCGTTTGATGATGAATGTTAAGTTCCATAGCGATATAATGGTTGCTGATGTGGCGCTCCTGGTCAATCCTTTCCATAGTTTCATTCACTTTTTCACCGATAGGTCGACCAGAGCGAGGTGCATCGAAATTGTTGTGCTACACGAACTGATACAGCATCATCTCCGTAAACTTCACAAATTTCATTGGTAGCTTGCTTAAAATCTCACCTTTCGAACACTATATGATATGACATAATGTGATTGGTAGCACTGGAGACATACGACTGCGACGACATCTATTGACAAAATACGAAAAGACTCTTCCGACTACCCGATATGTACCTGTGCCCAAAAAATAAGGTGACATTGATTTATTTTGAAAATTGTTTATTTATTCTTCCAAATCAATTTCATCCCCTTCAAAGTAATCCCCTCCCGATGCAATGCACTTATGCCAACGGATTTTCCAATCTTCGAAACACTGGTTGTAGTCACTTTCCGGGATGGCCTTAATATGGGTTGAGTTTTTTTCGAAATGATCACGAATTACGAGGGCATTATGGGATGGTGCATTATTGTGGTGTAAAAACCAAGAATTGTCTTTCCATAATTCCGGTCTTTTTAGGCGGATAGCGTTACGCAAACGACGCATAACGTTCAAATAATATTCCTTGTTGACTGTTTGACCGGTTGGAAGGAATTCATAATGCACAACACCACGATAATCGAAGAAAACAGTCAACATGACTTTGATTTTTGAGCGACTTTGGCGCGATTTTTTTGGTCTCGGCTCTCTTTTGGCACGATATTCGCTCGATTGATCGGTTGTTTCGGGGTCGTAAGCATAGATCCAAGTCTCATCGCCAGTTATAATGCATTTCATGATACCCTGGTAGTCGGAAAGCATCGTTTCACACACTTCAAAGCGACGCCTTTTTCCGAAAAATTCAATGTTTTCGGTACCAGTCGAGATTTGACGCGCTTGAGGCCCAAAACATCCTTCAAAATGGTATTGGCTGAGCCTTTCGATATGCCAACTTCATCAGCAAGGTCTCTAATTGTTAATCGACGGTTTTTTCAACACCAAATCTTTGATTTGTTGAACATGAGCTTCGTTGGTTGAAATTGATGGTCGCCCTGGTCGCTCTTCGTCTTCGACACGTTCACGGCTGGCTTGGAATTCACTATACCACTTGTAAACATTTTTTTTAGACATAGCCTCATCACCAAAGGCTTTCTGCACCATCCTCAACGTATCCGAAGCAGAAAATTGATTCCGTAAACAAAATTTAATGCAAATTCTTTGCTCAACAAATTTCGACATCGCAAAAAACGAAAAACTCACTTTTAGCAGGTCACAAAACGACACGTATCTCAAACACTAATGAATATTTTGTCATGAAATTTGACATAAATGTGACTGATAGTACTACCAACTTAAAAAAAATAATTCTCCAAATTCTTCGACGCGCGCAGTTTAAATTCAAATGTCACCTTATTTTTTGGGCACATTGGTATGTACATATGTAATTAAAATTTAATTTTTTAATCCCAATGCAAAAAAAATAATAATTAAAATGTTTACTTAACTATTTTTTTTGACACGTGTGGATGCTATAAATCTAACGAAGGTAAATATGTATTTGCTTTTAAGCGAAATCAGTAATGCAAAATTTCAATACTTTATAATATAAATGGATTAGTGAATTGAAAAAAAAACTTCTAGATAAGGCATACAAATGAAAAATATATAAAAATAATATGGCGCTATAAAAAGAAGTGGAGCAAGAAGTGGTTAATGTAAAAAGACATACATACTATATACTTGTACTATGCTACTACATACATATATGTATATATGTTTTACGGTAATACAAATATGAAAAGACGTAATTATATAGACACATATATGTATATGTGTGTATTCGTTATTGCAAGAAGCGCATGCAGACGCTTCAGTTCCGAGAACGCTTCTTCGCTTGGAAATTCAGCAGCGAAACACGCAAATATTATACTTACTTATCATACATAATGCGGGAAATCTGAATTTGTTCGTGGCACGCAATGATTCCATTTTCATCATTTCTGTCATAAGATATGGACTTGCATAAATTCGCCCCTACTTTGCATACAAACAAGTGTTGCACGTAGAAGTTGGCGTGTGTGCGTTCGTGTGTTCTTGTGTTCGTATCGCCTTTGATCGTAGGCACAATGCGATCGCAGAGCGAGAACGTCTTTAATTACTCAAAGCTTCCGCCTGACGAGCTCAAAATAAGATTCCCCTTCCCCTCCCTATGCTCAAAAACAAGGGATCTTGGGCGATAACAATCGCGCCTATTGCCCACACTTGTTGCAATTATATATGCAGATACATACATACGCGCTTGCCCATGCTATATACATACATACATACATAGTTACGTTGTCGAAAAAAAATTTGCATATTACTTTTTATTTTAACTATATGCATATCCATGCATAAATGTACACACATACATACATACATATGTTCATACAGTTCGCATGCATATACATATGTACGCTCGCATAATGGCGATGAATATGTAACGACGAGTTAATGCTCATTATACCCTGAACAGGGTATATTAAGTTTGTCACGAAGTTTGTAACACCCAGAAGGAATCGTCGGAGACCCTATAAAGTATATATATAAATGATCAGTATATCGAGCTGAGTCGATTTAGCCATGTCCGTCTGTCTGTCCGTCTGTCCGTCTGTCCGTCTGTCCGTCTGTCTGTATATATACGAACTAGTCCCTCAGTTTTTAAGATATCGTTTTGAAATTTTGCCAACGGCATTTTCTCTTCAAGAAGCTGCACATTTGTCGGAACGGCCGATATCGGACCACTATAGCATATAGCTGCCATACAAACTGAACGATCGGAATCAAGTTCTTATATGGAAAACTTTCACATTTGACAAGATATATTCACGAAATTTGGTGTATATTATTTTCTAAGGCAACAATGTAATCTCCGAAGAAATTGTTCAGATCGGTCGACTATAGCATATAGCTGCCATACAAACTGAACGATCGGAATCAAGTTCTTGTATGGAAAACTTTCACATTTGACAAGATATATTCATGAAATTTGGTATATCTTATTTTCTAAGGCAACAATGTAATCTCCGAAGAAATTGTTCAGATCGGTTAACTATAGCATATAGCTGCCATACAAACTGAACGATCGGAATCAAGTTCTTGTATGGACAACTTTCACATTTGACAAGATATATTCACGAAATTTGGAATATATTATTTTCTAAGGCAACAATGTAATCTCCGAAGAAATTGTTCAGATCGGTTGACTATAGCATATAGCTGCCATACAAACTGAACGATCGGAATCAAGTTCTTGTATGGACAACTTTCACATTTGACAAGATATATTCATGAAATTTGGTATATATTATTTTCTAAGGCAACAATGTAATCTCCGAAGAAATTGTTCAGATCGGTTATTAACTATAGCATATAGCTGCCATACAAACTGAACGATCGGAATCAAGTTCTTGTATGGACAACTTTCACATTTGACATGATATATTCACGAAATTTGGAATATATTATTTTCTAAGGCAACAATGTAATCTCCGAAGAAATTGTTCAGATCGGTTGACTATAGCATATAGCTGCCATACAAACTGAACGATCGGAATCAAGTTCTTGTATGGACAACTTTCACATTTGACAAGATATATTCATGAAATTTGGTATATATTATTTTCTAAGGCAACAATGTAATCTCCGAAGAAATTGTTCAGATCGGTTGACTATAGCATATAGCTTCCATACAAACTGAACAAATAGTTACTAACAGAAATGCACCTGTGAAGGGTATTTAGCTTCGGTGCAACCGAAGTTAACGTTTTTTCTTGTTTTTGCATGCACTTTGACAGCATAACAAATGAGCACACACGCACACACATGTAAATTGATTATATGTATACATGCATATAAGCTGGGCTACGAGACTCCACGGGGCTATAAAGTTTCGCTTTGTCTGGTTAGGTTCTTCCCGCCATCATATAGCAATTTTAACGATTTGCCACCGAATTCGTAGCTACCGATGCAGATGTGTGTGCGTGTATGTGTGGCGCTTTTAGCTTCGTCGCAATTGTCAAAATTATGAAGCTAATAATAAATGTTCCCAATTGTGATGTGTGTTGGCTATAAATAGTAGTAATATGAGCTGAGTTGGATGAGAGGGTGGTGGGTGGTAGGTGTGCTCGTTTACTTTACGACCGCACTTCATGGCATTTGCCTATGCACATTTCCATACCCACACTCGCACATGCATGTGCGGCAGTAGCAGTTTGCCGAAGTTTTATGATAAATTTTAGCCAACCTGTGCATCGGAATTGCCGCTCAGATGCACTCATTTGTGATTGCGAGTCGCTTATCGCTCGGCTCACAGTCGTTGCCATCAAACGACCGCCACGATGATGGCGCTAATTAAACGCACACAGCGGGTCTACGGTTGCGATGCCAGCGCAACTTTTCCGACTGCGCTTTGCTCATCGTCCATTGCCCGTCGCGTCCCCTCGCTCCGACCGACTGAGGTGAATAATTCATGGAAACGAATGCGAAGCCATCATTTATGAGCGGCTACGAGTTGGCGCATATACTATTAAAATCTAATCTATGGGGGTGTGCATAAGCATACATATGTACGTCTGTCTGTGTATATGTATGTATGCATGAGTATGCATTGCATGCAGCCGCTGAGCGACCACTTACTCCAGCGAATATATTCGCGAAGTTATCACCGTTCCGCGCTTTCGTGCATATGCTTTCATTATTGCAACGGTAACAAAGCTTACGTACATAAATATTCGTCAAGTCTGCACATTTTGTATGTGTGCGCATGTGTCAGAGGCGTCTGCCGCTGTTCTTCGCTCTTGGCTGCTCGCTCACGTATTTAGCCAGGCGAAGAGATCAGTTCTAACCCAGTAAATACCGGTGGATCTGCACATGTTGATTATATTCGGCTTGAATACGTATCGGATCTTAGCCAATAAAACATAGTGTGTCACTCCCCGCATACATATTTACATATAACCACTCAATCAGAGCATACAAAATACTAAAATTTACGAGTATAAGTTTATTTACATACATATTTCACTTGCCTTCCGTCGATTAACTTCGTTTTACTGGCGTCGGATGGACGCGCCTCTTCCATCTTCCGAGGATTCGATTAATCGATAAATGGCTGGACTTTTTGTTCACTTTACTTACACATACTGCCGCCATGTTAATGTTACTCAATATTACTCATAACAAAGAATTGGTTACGGGAACACTTTAATCGAACTTTTGAAACCCAGAATCTTCTCATTTGTAGGGCACAATAGAGGTGAAGTAAATTTTAGCAACTAAAGCAAATACAGGAACATAAATGCTATTACGTCGTGACTGTAATTATTAGAATGCAATAATCCGAAGGAAAGCGCACCCTTGTACTTCCGAATTTTGTGTTTGGAATGATTTTACCCCACGAGAGAGTGTCTGTGTCATTACTATTTGCTTCTAGGTGTGGATGTGAGTAAGTGAGCGTTGAATATAAAGGGTTTGTCCTTAAAGTAATAGGACTGATTTTCTTCCGCCGCGACTGTACTTTGGAGCGTGCCCGCAGCGCAAACCGAAAATTCAGCGTTCGTTAGATCAGAGGTACGCCATTAAATCTGCGACAGAGACGTCTGATATGATTAAGCAGGCTTGATCCATCAGGCCTCGTTGAAAGGCCGGGAAGAGGTCGATGATGAAGACCATGCTGGAAGACCTGCGAGTTCGACAAACACCGGCAATGTGACTCGTGTGCGCAAAGTTTTGAACTCAGACCGTCAACTAAGTATTCGTTTTAAATTTAACAAGATCTGTGGTTCAATCTTCAAGAGGCTCAAACGAAGGGTCAATCGGGCCCGACAAGACATCGCAGCCGGTTTGAAGTTGCATCACGATAACGCCCCGGCTCACACAGCTACCCAACGCTTCCGCAGCCGCCCCACAGCCCAAATGGGGGCCGCGGACTTTTTTGTTTCTTTGCCTGAAAAGTCCGCTGAAAGACGAGAATTTTGAGAGTACAAAGGGGATCCAAGCAGCATGCACCTCGGCTCTCAAGGTTATTCCGGAGAATGCCTTCTGATTGGTTCAATAAGTTTTTCTAAATCGACTCAGTCCTATTACTTACCGGACAATCCCTGTATGTGGCTATATTTTGAGTTAAAACAAGTTCGCGTTTGAGCCCCAGCGCCTATGATTATGCTTCCAAAAACCTTGAATTTCAATAGAAACAATTTAGTTCATTACGAGTTCCCACGTTATGGGAAATAAGCAATGACTTCTGAACTCTCTCCACACTCCTTCCTCCGCTGCCGGGTAAAGTGCAGTAGGGGTTGCTATAAAACCGCATAATTGCAAATCGATTATTCGAGCACACAATATTGAATTTATAACGAAAGGCAACACAGTTGTATTGCCATGAAATGTGGCCGCGTATGTGATCTACTCGAAATTATTTAATGCCCCTATGTACCCAAACCTGTACATACGTAAGTACATGCACGCATACCACTTCATGAGCGTAAGTTCCACGTTATGAATGCGGTCAATAAAAAATCAAATCAATTTCAAATAACTTTTGCGTGTCCTTAATAAATAAATAGCAACAACAACATTAGACCCATTAATGCTTATTAGTCCGTGAAAGGAAGCATATTAAATTTAATGAGTTTTGTGAGAGAAAAAAACGACCAAGTGCAAACAATTATATCTCGGTGAGTGCAGGTGTTTACTTTGCAAGCAAAAACACATATCGACTGGTAAAAGCTTCGATTTTTACATTCCATATGTGCACATGCAATACGTTCACACTTGCACTATGCACATACATTTGTACTACATACATATATACACATAGGACTCTGGCAAGTTCCTGCTCTGATCAATAGCTTCACTACTCCTTGACTAGACTATTTCATGGTACAAAATTTCGCATTTCTTCATTCATAGACTTCAGCTACTCTCATTCCAGAAAGGGTTCTAAGAAAACTAGATATACTTCAGCATATGTATGAGAAATGCATTAAGCCACTTTCTAAATGCAAAATATATCTGTTCACCATAAAAAGTTACTGAATTGTTTTTAATTACTTACTGCCTCTTTAAATATAAGCACAAACACATGCGTAGGTATGTAAATTTCCACTCAGCCCATATGAATGTATGCATTTAAAGGCTCATAATCGAAATTGTTGCTCCCAAAGTTGGAGAATACCAGCATTGCTACAGAAATGCTATGTTAATTAGTGGCGACGCCGTTCGCGTTTGTCTCCTCACAAAGGCGTCGTGTTTTACAGTCATAAGCAAAATAGCCGCGGCAAAGATGAATACAATTAAATTCGAATTTAATCGACACAAAATCGCCACAGCCTTTGCCGCCAACCAGAGATGATATATTCATACTTATTTGCACTCATTTGTATAAGACGACCTAATAGGAAATCGGCGAGCTTGCAAATAAGCGGCTTTACTTTTCTTTAACGCTAACATTTTTCATATATACGAGTATCTGGAGATGGGCTCCCTCTGATATAGTACCTTATAAATAAATCTGAAATATTTGTACCAGTTTTCACAGTCGGAGGTTTTAAGTAAGGTTTGCAGGAATATTTAGAGTATCAAATTAGGAAGAAGTAATAAGCTTAACATAACCTTAACCTCTCATATATGTTCAGATCAACTTTTACATTCAAAAGTAACTTTTGCTTGGACTTATTTTAAGTATTTCCTACGGGCTATAAGATTTACATATGAGCTAAAGCAGTATTATTCCACTGGAGACGCCACTCACATGGCATGTAGTCTTCCTCAGCTTTCGGACAATTAGAGTTTTGCATGCCTTATAAAATTAATTATTAATTATTCTAGTGTTTTCAGAGAAAACGAATTTCGCAAAAAACCACAGCGGCATTTATCAACGTCTTTAGGCTTTGCACAGCGATTTGAGGTTTGGTGTTAAAAGTTGCAAGGGGATAACGAAGAACATTTTTGCATGAGTGAATATTTTTTTCCACACTCTTACATATTAGTGTGACTGTGTGCGTAATGACATTTAAGGTGGATATACTCGAAAATGCATAACATTGTTAGTATATCTTAGACCTGCTATATAATATTGGCCAGAAGAAGAGAATAGGAGATAGGAGAAGATCAGAGCAACACGATTTCAAAGAGGATCTCTAGGATTTCTAGGAACTTTAATGATAGTCCTGGAATAGGTTATTTGTGTCAAATAGTTATGTTATTAAGTCAAGTCTCAGCCGCAGAAAAGTGAAATTGTAATTCACTTAAGATTGTACGAGGATTCGATAGCATTTCGGTTGAAGGTGAGTTTTGTGGCTGAAAGCTATTTGATCGTTCGAAGGGGCTGATGACGTGTTATTGGCGCGTTTAATCGTAAGTAGGCTCTTGCCGGACTGGTTATGATCCGCTGCCCGAGGCTCGATGGCAAATGAAATCGAGTGTATGTTGTGTGAAGCGTGTCAAAAGTGCGTTTAGGAAACAAATGTTCTTGTCCCATTGTTAGGGGATGACCAAATGATCATGGAGATAAAAGAATGTGGCACTTATAGAACACCGAAAACCAATATTACGTTCAACGCAATTGCGCAGCCGCACTTTAGCTTGCACACAAACACCCGTACACACGCTTAAAGTGTGGGTCACTCGTGCCATTGACGCCTACACACTGAGCACGGCTGGCCGACCTTTTGTCTCACTTCATTTAATAGGACACATTACCACACACACAAGTATACGCGCGTGCGAGTCCATAAGTGCGTGTTGGAAAAATAAAACAGACTTTCATCTAAAATTTAGTGATAGACAATTATTGCATTTGAAAGGCTCTAGGACACCATAAATCACACTTGGCGCAGCGTCCAAACTGCAACTCATTGCAGCGGACATGGCGAGCATCCGTGCGGCTGGAACGATCCGAGCTGGCAGAGCAATCTGCAAAACAACAGTAAAGCGCTCACAGCGCCTATTTTCTTTAGCGTTGATTAGTTGGCAGTGGATTGTCGGCCAATCGCATTGTGTTCGTCAGTTATTGTCCCCCACTTTTGTGAATGTTTTCGTCCTGGTATTGAGCTGTTTGCGTTGGGCGAAATTGCACCTGGATGTGGTGGCGTCGGACAATTGACATAATTGTTTTATTTGAAGTGAATACGTTTTGGAAATGAAGTCGGCTGAAAACGAAATAGGGCGAATCATTCGTCACCATTTTTCCTGAAATTGAGAAATTTTTCAGTATATGATTTTATTATACTTCATAATGGTTATACGCTTCGTCAGAGCTCGTACTCAAGCGTTTTTAAACAAAAGGATAGAAACTAAACAATCTGCCCTATAAATTAACATGGCCAATGTCTTACTTATATGTCCTTTATTATTATTATTTACACTCGTGGTGCAGGGCTAAACTTTAATGTATCCAAATGTATGGAAAGTATAAGAATTTTCTTACTTGGTTGCAGAATTATCCTTCTGTCATTTGTAAGGTATTCTTTATTTGAGTGACTAAAGTTTTCAAACTGTTTTCATTCAATGAAATTATACCGATGGAAAAGTTGTACTTACAGTTAATATATGTATGTTTCGTATATAGTATAAAAGTACAACAAGGCACATTTAACCGAGATATGTCGAGGCTGACGGCTCATCCACTGGTGCATACATACGGACATAATGTACATACCTAAATGTCTCAAAGCGGAATCATTTAGCCATGAGACATGAGTTGCCTACAAAATTAGCCATTTTCGTTACAATTAAACTAAGGGAAGAAAACATTTCTTATGAATTAATAAGCGTGCACAAATACATACCCTCATACACAGTAATTTCAGACCAAGTCTATTAGTCAGGAAATTATTCGTAAATTACTTACTCTACATTATGGACCAGTTAAAGCTTATTTTGCACTTTAAATCGACAGTAGAGTTATTGCTATAGAATACCTGATATTTATCCAAGCGAGTGATCCGTTAGAAATTTACCTGAGGCTCCTAACCGGTTTGGATTGATAAGACAACAGATATACATATGTAATTTTTTTTGTGCCTATTCTCGCTTGAACCATTAAGTTAGAAGAGGGCAGCTGCATTTGGATTAGTTAAATGAATATAATGAAACCACAAAACTTTCGAAATAACTTGATTAAATTTGCAATAGAAAAAAAAAATGCAACTACTAAGTGAACTCCAACCACAGGGTGGGAGGAATGAGCCTGGATAAAGAAGAGAAAAGAAACTCATAAATGTCGCCACGAACTTGACGAAATACTTAATTCGGGCCGCCATTAACACACCAAGAGTTACGAGTAAGTTAAGTTATCACATTAACTCCGTAATGAACGAATGGCTGAGTGCACTGACAGTCAACCGAAGCTGGCCGAGGCATGAATCAAACCTATTATGAGGAATACAACAACAAAGATAACGATTTGGAAGGAGTCTCATTGAAATGGGAAGGTGTGCTTGCAACAGTTTGGCATAATTAATTACAATACCAGTGGACCGTATATACTCCCTATGTGTGTCTGTACGTAAGCACACACAGAAGCACATCGGCAAGAGTGAAATTAGGTGTCATTAGCTCAGTAAAATGAAATAAAGAAGCCGTTTTCAAGGGTTTCACTTGTTAAGAGAGCTGAACAGAATATAAAGACTCTAAAAATATGAAACTCTGTTAATCGGGTGCGACACAAAACTCGGATTTATGTGCTGATATTCAGACCTTAAACACATTTGTTGAGAGTGGACTTGAGGATTTTAGTGGTTTTATTGGATCAGCCTCCATTCAGAATCGAAATAGAAAGGAAAATTATCTCTGTTGTACGGATAAATCAAAGGCTGTGGTATCATAGGTAGTATGTGTGTTTCCTTTGCCAACTCTGATTGCAAATCCTCATCTCGGTGACGAAACCCTTAACTTGTGTGCACTTTCTAGTTTGCCGCTGGGCTTATTGTATTCTCGATTTGATTAAAGTGCTGTTAGCTTTTGCCTTTATTTACCGCTAGTTGGTGCAAAAACTTTTGCAGACAGAGGAAAGCATTCCACATTTTTTGCCACATATCAACTTCAGCGAAGATATATAAGCATGAATATATATTCAAATTTTCGTTTGTCACATGATTAACTGTGTGGCCAAGGTTATATGTACATACATATGGTAGCACAAATGGGAATAACAGGTCCGAGGAAAGAACGGTAACTGCGAGGAATGCTCGTACTATGAATAATTTGAAGGGTTGCTTACGATTTGGTCGCCTTTGCAGAAGCTTTCTTTGATCGACATAACTTTTATTTGACAGCAGACTTCGGCATTCCATCAGTAACAAAAACGAATGATATTTTCAACGCAGAGTTGCCATATTGCAGTGATTTTCTAATTATTTCTCGTTGAATTCTATTCAATCACAATCAGAGTGTCACATGGCAGTCGGGTTCAAAACAAATCGTTGTGTTCTTTGCAACATTAATTGAAATTCACTTCCCATTGTGATTCAAATTATTGAAAGCTTACCCATCATTGACCATTTTTTTAAACACTTGCAACCTGTTGCTCCAGAGTATAATCGTTTTGTTCACTTAATCGTTGTACCTTTCACCTAAAACTAAGCGATATAGATATAGCGTTATAGGGATGAAATCGATTACGGTATATTTTGCTCTAATAATTCTTTTAAACAATACCACCTTATGACCAAATTTTGCTAAATCCAACAAAAACTCTTGAAGCAGCCAAATGCCAGAAATGTGGACTACAGTACCTCTTATCGACTTTTAAGCGAAAATATCGGTCCATGTGTGAGGTATATAGTATAATTGAAATTCAGAAAGAATCCTTTCCTGGGTTGAATCGAGTCAATAGTTCCTTGAGCCTGACTTCACTCCATGGTATTAGTGATTGTATGCAAGGTAGCTTAGTGGAACCCAGGGAACATTTCCCATATACCACGTATAATGATTTTCGTTTTTCTAAAAACCCTTATGCCGAATATGTCGGTCAGTGTACGAGTTATATATAGTGCACGTATATGAAAAATTGAGGAGGAAGATGGAGGCATGTGTACAAGTTCACGCAAGTGAGGAAAGGGCTCTCATTGCCATTCAATTGGCGCTGGCCAGAAACGATTCTTTTACATTTGACTCAAGCAGCTCACGACTTCTGGTCCCGGACCAAGTAGCCTCTGGGTAGCCAAAGACCATCCGTTTGAAGGCGAGCTAAAGGGATAAGACGAAACTTCCCCTCCTCAGGGTTGTGCGCAGAGTTTGAGACCCGCCACGTAAAAAACGTAACCAATGAAAAGTAACAATCAGCCTCGGATATGTAAAATGGCTTGGATTCCGATCTTCTGGTTGATATTTTACACCTTAAGGTATAATATGTTCGGTTGCACCCGAATTACGCTCTACCTTATTTGTTTTTTTGTTATTGTCTTTATGCCACTGAGCAATCATACAGTCGCAATGGCTTCATGACCGAAAGGAATATTTTTTGACGAAAAGATGTCAATTCTCGTACTCTCCAAAGCGACGACACTCAAATATTCTCCGCGCCGATTGACAAAAAAATTAAATGAAATATATGTATGTGAATATTTGTACCGCTTCGTGAGCTCTCAAGTCGCGGCGGCATTGTGCTTGTTGCTCATGCGAGCGCTCATATTAGCGTAAACGCTTGATCCTGCCGCCAATGCTGCCGGCCGCCTATTTAAATGCAGACAACACACTTGCAAAAACTCGGCTATTGTTGCTAATAATGCCGCTACTGTTCGGACCAAACACGCACACAGACTCGTTATTGTTGTTGCTGTTGTTGTTAATGTGGCGAACGAACGACGGCTTGTTGATGAAAGCGCGCAGAAATTGATGGATGTCCAAGAGCAGAGCAGCAGAACCGAAGACGATTATTGGAATGGAATTGGAGCAAGGGGACAAGAGACCACGGAAAGGAGGAGTAGAAGAGGCAAGCGGAGTGAAGGAAAACGGGCTGACTGACGGCTTGCCGACAATGATTTTTTCATGCAATCGTGTACGCTTTGAAGTCCACCGTGACCGCATACAAGCCCATATGTGCGTATGAGTATGTGCATAGTTATGTGTATAGATGTGGGTAGATTTGTATTAAATCTCCAAGTGAACCAACTCGACGACACTTCTCTGGTCGAACAGCTTCACTTAGCCAAGTTAGCCATCATATTTACATACTTATAGTGCCGACAGACGGCCAATATATGAAGAAACATATCGACAAACTGTTAAGAATATAGTGGTACAAACAATATATAGATGTACATACATATGCACATAAGTATGTACATATAAGTGTTCTTGGCAATAGAAATGATAGCAATCGTTTGCATTTTCTAATAGTTCCTCAGAACTAGAACGCGATTAAGTGAATTGTCTTATTAGCGGATATTTGAGTTGGAGTTTCGCCTTGTTTGTTCCGCGGCGCAAACATACCTACAAACGTTATGAGTACCTAAACAGAGTGGACGCACATGCGAGGCATGTATGTATGCGGATTGAAATTACACTGAAATCGCTCGTTATGTAACCGAGCTACTTTGTCTTGCATTAAATATGAGCTACAAAGTGGTTGAAAGTTGCAGTTTTACACATCAGCGCAATTTTCCTCTTTGACAGCAATATCAATTTTCTATTTAGAATATGGCATGGCATTGCATAATCGTTGAAGGTTCGTGCGCTAAATCGCCAGTTAGCGAGTCCATAGTCGTGTTGCACTGTCTAAGAGTGAGAGAGAGTCTACACTATAAAATATAAAAAAATTAAAGAAAATGAATTGATTGTTGTTAATAGAAAGGCGCTAAGGTTGAGGCGCTTAGAAACACTCACTCACACAATGTTATTTTCAAGATAATTTCACTGTATTTGGTTTAATTTGATACTTCTAATTACGCTTTTTTTCTATTAGTGATCTTAATACAAGCTTTGTCCGGAAAATAATAGAACTGATTTTCTTCCGTCGCGACCGTACTTCGGAGCGTGCGCGCTCCGACTGATTTTGGTAGAGGGTGCTCCTAGCTAACGAACGAGCGGTTGGTCAGTTGTCTCCGAGCACCTGGAGAGTCAGGACAAGCACGTATTTCTGTGAGTGGTGCAAGCCGAAAATGCAGCTCACTGACGACCAGGAATTGCGGCGAGTGGAAGGGTGCCAAGAAAATTTGAACATGTAGGAAAGTGACCCACAATTTTTGAATAACGTAACCACAGGTAACGAGTCATGGGTCTTTGAGTATGATCCCGAGACAAAGAGGCAATCTTCCGAGTGGCACACGCCGGCGTCTCCTCGCGCAAAAAAGGCAAGAATGAACAAATCCAAAGTGAAAACGATGCTCATTGTCTTTTTTGACATCAAAGGCATCGATCACCATGAATTTGTTCCTCTTGGACAAACCATCAACGCCAAGTTTTATGTGGAAGTCGTGTACGCTCTAGAAACGGAAGATCAATCGGGTCCGACAAGACATCGCAGCCGATTGGAAGTTGCATCACGACAACGCCACGGATCACACCGCCTTTTTTTGAACAGCTATCTAACCAAGGACGGCATTCCAACGCTTCCGCAGCCGCCTTACGGTCCAGATGAAAAACTGTGTTTCGTCGCTGATAGTGTTTGGAGCTTGTCAGCTTGTAGTGACCCTAAGCATAGAAAGGATTCGGAAAACCCCAAGCTTTTTACCAATTGCTGTATTCGCTGTTTCTCGTATTGACATTGCTTAGCGTTAAAGAAGGCTTCATGGCGCCGCTGTCGCAAAACACTGGAAAACGCCCCGTTACGTACATCTACAGGGTGTCTCAGCGAAATCAGGCAATATTCAGTCAAATGTGATATTTAATGGGCTCAGCGTCTTTTGCTCTGGCTTTGGATACCCTATATGAAGTTATACATATGTGCCTGTATGCATATATGTAAGTATGTATGTTGCATGTCAGCACTTTCATGGGCGCTTGCATGCCCTCTTCGCGTTAACAAGATGCGAACGCCATTTTCGATCGAAAACCAGGAATTAACTCTTTGCATATTGTATAAATTAAATTTAGCGGCACGAGACGCCCATCGCATGTTATTTAGCATACATACGCCCCGAGGTGTCCAAATACGTGAAATGCACTTTTGCTGGCCCTTTCCGCTTAATTATAGCTTATCTTATTACAATAACTGCATCGCGCATATCCACTCACTCACACATAAACATGCACAAATGCGCAAGTATGCCCACCTATGACTGCCAGGTAGGCACTTAAGTATGCAAACACATACAGGCGCATTTGAATGGATTGGCTGCTACAATGCTCAGTCGGTGCTCCTAAGATCGTTTTTCACTTTGTCATTTCGCATTTCGATGCGAATTGGCGCTTTCAAAGGCTTTCGCATTGCGCATTGCGCATGTCGACTTTGCTTGTTGAAATTCTAATTGCCGGTTGGCCATATTATCGATTCGGAAATGCAATAAATCAATTGAATGTTTTACTTGTTTACTTACCTTTGGTCGGAAGGCTTACGCCGCTGTCGCATGGAGTGTGCAAATTCAGAAAGAACGTTGAAATTTCTCTGCGCAAAAATAATAAAAGTAATGGAAGAAACGCGCAAGCGATTAAGTGTGTGTGTGCCTGAGTAGAACTGTATAAATTATAAAAGTTCACAATGTACTAGTAGAAGTACTTATGTACATATACTTATGTATAATTATAAGATTAATTTGAAAGTAAATTGCTTTCTCAAACGTTCTTCAAGCAGAGGTAACAGGAAATTTGACGTTTTTTACGCTACTCTTTAGACAGCTATCGCACTTCTCATAGTTTCGAACATAACCGTTAAAAAGAGGTGGGCGTGGTTGCCAACCGATTATCCCCATTTTCACAGTGCTGAATGAATGGCGGAGAGAGGTTCTAAGTAAATTTCTGTACGCACTAGTTTCTACAATGATAAGCCTTCACTTAAGTATTTATATAATAATGCATGGTGTATTTATAAATGGCGGCGTGACACCGTTAACGATTTGCTAAACTCATCAATGAAACTTTCGTATTGCGTCATTTTGGATTCATGCCCTGCCGTTGGCAACTCCGCCCCCATGCCGATGACATTTCTCTTCTATTTAATTTTGGTATTTGTCAACGGAGTTAAGTTTCAGTTCACATTGTCATTTACTTTTTTATCATCTTCAACTTTTATCTGGCTGCCTTCAATGGTTTTGAGGGAGGCGTTTTGCCCCTGCATGGAGAAGTAAAAACCAAAAGCATAAACATTGTAACGATCCTGACGCGTGTCCTGTGGTAATTTGACTTCACCTTGCCGTTATTTAGACACAATTGAAGAAAGTTGAAAGAAGGTCGGCAACGAATGCGCACAGGGGTCGATTTCGAAATTTTCGAAAGAAATAAATGCAAATATTATTAATTTCTGTGTTCACCAATGTGAATTTTTCATTATTTCTATACATACATATACAGATACATACATATGTACGCAATATAGTACCTAAAGTTACCATTTATTTATTTAAAACATAGGGCATCTTTGGAGAAACATTCAATTCGTGTTTTCAGACACTGTAAGACGCTAGATGCATTACATAAACAAATATATAGGCGCATACCATAATAATACTGTATTAATGTGTGAACCCCAAGAAATAAATTCCTGCAACACATGTACATACATACATACTCGTATGTGTGTATGGTGTGCTCGTAGGCATATTCACGGGGCTGCAGCGAGAACTTCACCACTATGGCCATTTATAGAATTGATTGCCACATAACGACAATCAGGAGCGTGAAACACGAGCATTTGAGTATGTCCAGTGACACAAATCGAAATCATCATAATGTCTGATTAGCGCGATAAGTATGTTCCATTTATACATTTTTTAGTTTAGTGCATTACTACACACGCACATACTCGTACACATGACTTTTCGTATTTATTTCGTATTGAATTTCAATTTTCTAACGCTTCCTATTGGCTTTTCATTGGGAAAGTGTACTGTAGGTAATGTGTCTTATGAGCATCTGGTTCGAGGTGTGTCCACTTAAATTAATTGAATAGCGCACATACCTACCAACATAATATACTTTTACTTGGGTCGGAGCGGAAGTACCGAACGGTCAACTTTCGGGTATTTCTTAGTTGCGCACAAATATCCGGTTCGATGGATATAGATCTGTCTGAGGTCTAAATTATGCTTCTATGGAAAAATATTCGATGTGATGAGCAATCTTGAAAATATATAGAATCTAAATATCAACTTTTTTGAATGTCTGATACTTTTATATTTCAAACTGTGGTCAAAACAGCCTGTCCGCCGTTAATTTGAAGCTGCTTGGATCCCCTCTGTCGTCTCAAAATGCTTGCCTCTCATTGGCCTTTTCAGGCAAGGAAACAAAAAAAGTTCCAAGAACCACAACTGCGCGGTAGGATGGTTGAGGAAGCGTTAGGATGCCCGCCTTGGTTAGGTAGCTGTTCACGCGGTGTGAGCGGGGGCGTTTTCGTGATGCAATTTCCAATCGGCTGCAATGTCTTGTCGGACCCGATTAACCTTTTGTTTGAGTCTCTGGAGAACTTCCACGTTAAACTTGGCGTTGACGGTTTGCCCAGGAGGAACAAATTCATGGAGGACAATGCCTTTGATGTCAAAAAAGGATAATGAGCATCGTTTTCATTTGGATTTGCTCATTCTTTCCTTTTTTGGGCGAGGAGACGGCGGCGTATGCCTGGAGCCACCGAAACACACCACTTCTTGCTAAAGAAATATTTGGGTAAGCCTGCTTGATTACATCAAACCTCTCTGTCGCAGATTTACCGAGTTCCACACAGAATTTAATTGCGTATCTCTGCTCTAACGAGCGCTGCATTTTCGGCATGCACCACAAACATGTCGCGCGAAAATGTTTGTCCAGTCGCGGCGGAAGAAAATTAGTCCAATTACTTTCCGGACAAATCCTGTAAACTCATATAACAATTCGGTGCACAATTTTAAAATAATTTATCCGATTTAGATCAGGTTGGATTCACTTATTTTAAGCAAGTGTAATAACAAAGGCGTTGCCTTTTCTGCTCGTGAAAACCAGGGACCTAGGAGGGTTATTCAATTTCTTACAAAAAATCGGTACAATGTGAGAAAGTATTGGCTATAATCTAGTGACAGTCTGGTATCTTGTTCAGATTCCGGATTAGTTAAATGGTTAGTAGCCGAAACGGAGCAGCTTTTGGTGGAGCTCACAATATCAGGCATTTGCCATTTGCCATATTAAATTAATGCGTAACTATAATTGCACATACATACCTCCTTACATAGCCATATGAATACACAAATATGAGCTATCTATATTTTCTTTAGGCAATGATCAAGTTTACCTAATACTGAAAGAATAACAAGGCTTATAAATCTCGCACATACATACATACATATGAACCGCCTTCACATTGTTTATTTATTTTTAGATTTACTCTAATGAATTGCTCTAAGTGAATAAGTAGGAAAAGTGAAATTAACCAAGTGGAAAGGTAACTGAGAAACGGGGCTAAAAGAAGACGCGCTTTGTTGACGTTAAATAACACAAAACACCGCAGACATAATCATATGCATATGCATAAGCACCATACCAAGTGATTGTGGCCATGGTTAACAAGGAAAGCAGAGTGGCACGAGCGCATGCGCAAATGAAATTAGCCAGCGGCTTATGCTGCCGTGATTGCGCCTGTCTGCTGCGTATTATGAATGTATGTACGTATATGTAAGTAGGTGCAAATGTTTGTGTATACATTGTTATCATTATTTCCGTTAATTGTGATAGGTAGACAGAGCAGAGCATAAAACCAACAATGCCATAATAGAAGCACCAGCGCAGCAACTGATTAACAACGGGCATATTCAAACTAATTGCAATAATTTTCATAAACACGAAGCGACCGCAGCGGTTGACTTTATGGCTTTTGGTGTTTATTTGTTAGCAGTGCCTGCGAACAGACACACATACATATAGATGTGTAGCACAAATACTCTTTTCTTGGCACTTTGTACACTATTTGCTTACTGCGATTACGTTCCATTGCCGTCGGTAGCCGTTAAGTTGATTACTGCGCACGCGCCCAATACACCGCCGTCATACATACACACATACACACTTTGAAACGTACAAACATACAAACGAACCTACATAAACAATTGGCCGTCGGATGAGTGTCAAAACCAAACAAAGCATTTGCGCAAATAACAATAATTTGGTACTCACCCACATACATATGTACATACATATATACTTTTTGCCATTTATATAGTTAGAGTCCATATTTACCTTTCTCAGAGTCAGTGAAAACTAGGTTATAGTTCAGTATTTTCCCCACTTTTATTCTACGATAGGTCTTCTGAAGTTGGCGACAAATGCTGGAAGATCAGTTGTTTTCCACGTGGTTGTGAAGCGCTTGAAATTCTTCTATATTAGCATCAGTATGTATCATGGACCACACATTATATCGTTTCTACTCTTATAATTATAATTAATCCAAGCAACCGCTCTTCCGAAGTTTCCACATTCAAAGTGTGATTTCCGTTTTTCAAGAGATGATTAACCTCTCAACTCCCCACTTCGTCGAATGACGCTGTCAGTGGCCTTGGGATATCTATCAGTCAACAAAAGGACATTCTCAATTAGGGCACCTGGTTCTAAGTTTACGCTTTGAGTTTTACACAGACCCAATAATTTGAATAAATATTTATATGTAAATATAGACAACACATTGTACATACGTATCTGTATGTACGTGCTCACCTAATAAAATTTATCTTGCATGCTTTACCATAAAAGTAGTAAATATCAGAAGCACTTGGCTATATTATCTTGTTGCGATAGCGATCGCTTAGCGCCCAGACGACAAAAAGAAAAACTCGAAGAGCGAATATCATGGCCTGGCATCGAAGGAGACAGAATTAATAGATTGAGATCATCAACTTGAGAAATCGTCCCAATGCTTGCTCCGACCGCCGGTTACATATAAATATGAAAACTCATGTGTGAACCTCCTGTAGTTGAAGCTCATTATGTTCCGTATTAAACAAAAGTGATAATGCTAATGATACGAAGAATTCTACGCAAACGGAAAACAAAATAAACCAACTAGAAACTGAAATTGGTGTTTTTCTAGGTTTTGTGGTAACGAAACAGGCATGCCCACAACAACAATTGAGTCAAATCCAGCAGCAGCTAGCTGGCGTAGGTGGGCAGAAGAAATTGAAGCTGCAGCAAGAGTAACAGCAGATTAACGTGGTATCTACACCCACATCGTCCATAAGTGGCAATACAAGATCGCGCGATAAATATTCGCTGATCACGTATCTGATCCTTTTTTCCACTGGCAATGCATGGAGAGCACTGCTAGCTGGCTGCAGCGCGAGTCTAGAGCGAGTGATCATTTAAGCTTAACGAAGGCTGAAATGTGTTTCTAGTTGGACACGCGCAAAGCACGATCACATGATATACTTAAATACCACTACATACATACATACATGACTGTAAATACAAATGTACGTTGTTATAGGAGTATACTACGCAAGAATTCACTTCCACGATTCACATCGTATTATAAAACTTTAAATTGCCGAAGTTCACTTCTCAGCAAGCTTTAGTGCTGGCTGTCTTGAGGGTGTTTGAAAGAGCAGTAGGGAATTGTTTAAGAACCTTGCAGATCTTTATTAAGCTTAGGAAAAACTTTTTCTAAACACCCCTTTGTTTCGTTAGAAGGAGACGTTCCTTCGTATTTGAAGTGATCGCTCAATCGACGAACATACATATGTACATATGTGTATCCATATTCATAATCAAATATCTTTGGAATTTTATAGAAAAGGTTTTCAAAAAACAGAATCATCATTATTCATAAATGTCTTTCACTCATTTGAATATTGCCTTGGTCGGAGTTTCTTTCATGTAAGTGATGCCTTGTTATTTATTGGAAAATCCAATTACTAAGGTAGCGACTTGAAAAGCAGGCACCGGGCTTACATATGTAAGTCGCATTGGATTACTTTGACTTTTGAAATGCCACTTGCGCTTAAACAGTAATATAAACGTACGTGGTCGCACATCTACATATAAATATTTATTGACAGTTGATACTTACATATGTATGTATGTGAAGTTGCTTCTGATCTGTTTGAATTCAAATTAATTTATAATCAAAAACATTTTTAATGACGAATAAACGAACAGCCTTTACTCATACACACACATATGTGCATTAGGGCGGATCGAAACCCTCACAGGCACCACATCACCAATACTTGGATACTTCACTACTATTATAACCTCTTTCTACGCCATTTCCCTTTGATTACCCTAGTTGTGTGTTCGATTCGCTACTCTCTTCGCTTTGGTGTATCGAATACAGCTATTTTAGCCACCTCTTGCTGCTCGCACTTCCACCATAAGTACGTAGTCTTTTCAACGCAGCAAAATTTATGCCAGTTTACATACTATCATATTTTCTATATATGTATGTATATATTTATATGGATGTGTACACTTGTAATGGTTTATCTAGCCCAAATTAGCTTAAAAATTTTCGTACGCCCCTCGTACCCAGGCCGCTTCGCCACGGCACTAGTTCTACGTACTCCTAAATTCCCCGTCACGTATAAGTGCATGTGTGTGCATGAGTGTATGAGTATGCACAGCGTACGTGCAACGTTCAACTGGTGGCATTTTTTGCGCCTATGAATATGTATGAACGCGCTGCGCTGCTTGTAACAAATATTGGCATTAGAAAAATGGTGATGTGTTTTTTGCAATTGAATCGCAATAAAGCTCATTTTTGCTAGCCTTCTCATGACAGCTCGCCACATACTTAAATGCATGTGAACGCTTATATGTATGCACGTATGTACAGTCTATGTACACAGTATGAATATCATATGTGCAGTTGTGTTAGCGGCTGGGTAACAAGTGGCCATTTTAAGTGTTGTCCTCTTTGCATTTTATTTGCCTCGATGCATATGTATGCGCGCCTATATATACATACATAAATCCATATGAACAAGCTTGCCAGCAACGGTATGCATATGTACATGCATAAGTGCACGTCTGGGACAACCAATCAATCAAGTTTTTTGTGCAACAACAAGACCGGCAGCGGCAGTGGCAACAGCAACAACGTCGTATGCAGAAAGCAGGACGTGATGTTTGTTTATTTATCGATTTGTAGCTTTGAATTCGTAATGTCGAGGCTTGGCAAGCAATGCAATGCGATGCGCTGCAATGTGAAGCTCCGCGATGCAAAGAATCAGGCAGATAAGCGGAGTCAAAAAAATTTACATTGCAAGGTGCAAGATGAGCAAATGTTGTGCGGAGAACACGGCACGGCAATCCAATGACAGCGAAAATGATGTCTGTGGCGGCCATTGGATGCCGTCTATCCTGCTGGCTGTCGCTGTCATCATCGCCATCGACATCGCCATCGCCATCGTCAACGCCATCGTTGGCGTCAGCTTGCCACAGTGTGGCGATGGAGCCGCCATCTGCATTAAGCATTTGACGTGCTGCCACATTATCGAATACTTTATCTGTTTGTGTCTGCTGCTGCAACATCCACTATTTAACAGCCGCGAGTGCGCGTGTGTGTGTGTTTGCTGCGTTTTTTATACTAATTAAAACTAAATAAATGAATAAATTACACACAAGCCAATATACATAAATATCTACATATGTATGATGTTGGTGTGCGTACTCACACACACACACGCACACAAGTATATACGCGTAAACTCATGGTCTCACATCGGCTCTACGAAAGCTTCTGTGCAGAATTGCAAGCAGTTGCTTCAAGTATGAGCCCGAATCAAAACAGTTTCCCTCCGCGAGAATGCCCAAGTATTCTCGAGTCTTTGTAACATCTGGAAACCCCTTTGAATCAGTCACCACCTCTATTCGCTTATAATATTCGAATGCTCACTGACATACACGGGCGTATTTCAGAGTATTTGCTCATAAAAACATTTCAGAGCGCAGCTTACTGATCTGCAGATCGTGGGTGTTTCGTTGGGCCAATGGGCACCGAACTAATAGTCAGTCACATCAATGCGTTAATTAGAATTAAATGAATTTGTATTTTATCTTGTCTTTGATCTTTCAATTCAATTATATTGAAATAAATTAAACGCGTTCAATTGAATAATTAGACCGCAGCACCACCGCACCGCCGCACTGCTACGCCGACGAGCACATCATCGCGGCTGTGGCCGAAAGCCAAACAGCGTTCGCTCACCAAATTCGCTTCGAATTGTATTGGTTGGTGGGGTTATCGATTACATTTTCTCGGAACGGGGCATTGCTTACACTTTACGTGTTTGTTGGAAAACAAGGCTCAAGATATTTAGCTCATGTCGCACACCACATTTGGTGGGTTTGCCGTTGTAATTGTAGCTGCTGTTGTTGCTGCGAGATCCGTCAGCTGCGTAATTGTTGTGGGAACATTCGCGCACTTTCCTCTACACATAAATATATATAAATATCTATTCTTTATTGATTTCGATGACAAATTAACATTGTCCCCTACAAATCTTCATTGAAATGTAGACATCCTTAAGTCAGCTCATCAACATGTTTGTGTAGGTGAGTTGTATATATGTATGTGTGTGTGTGTATGTGTGTGGAGTGAACTTGCTCGCCGTACATACAGACATACGTGGGTGTTTAAATAATTCAATTGAACTTTTATAGTATGCAACCCATTATCCAATATTACACAATTGGATCCAATTGAATGCATATGGTGGCGCCTGCTGAATTTCTCAGCTCATTATACTATGAGTGCACACTCTGATATGCATAGACATGCATGTACGTTGCAATTACGGCCAATATTTTAAGAGTCGCGATATTTGCAAACACTTTTCTTTGCTAAAAATAGCAGCCGAGGGCAGAGGACCCCATGCAGTAGTCAAAGTGCTTCGATTTGCTTCCGCATCCAAGGTATTCTCCACGTGTGGCCACCAGCAACTATTTTCTGTTCTCAGATCTCCAAAGAATGCTTGGCTGGGAAGAAATTTAGGTCGAATGCAGAGGTGATCCCTGAAATTGGGGCCTATTTTGAAGCAAAGAACAAATCATTTAAAGGAAACTATATGCTAATGAAGTTTACAGCCAAATTGGCAACCGATGACAAAAAGTGGCAATTTTACTTTGCACATAGCTTTCTCAAATATTCGTTCAGTTGATATATTTAGAGTGCTTGCTATGCTATCTCGAGCAACTTCACTTTACAACAGCCTCTTTTAGGCAACCTTCGCCTTCATCGTCCTCGGTGCTTCGTTCAATCTTAGTAAGCCATTTTGCAACGGTTTGAGCCCTGGTGCTGAGTCAGGCTCATGTTGGCCAAACCAATCCTTGGCTTCAACAGTAGTTTTTCCCTCAAAATGTAATATTTTATCAACACTTGAAATTCCTTTTTTCATTTTTTTCACAATAATAAAAGTTGCCTCACTTAAAAAGATATAGTTCACAAGCTAATGGTCCGACAGCTGTCAAATTTATACATGAGCCTTTTGAAGGCTAAGCTAATTAGAAATCATATAGATTTAATTCTAGTAGTGTCATCTATCAGGCCGGGGAGGGACTTTTCATTGACCTGTTATTTACATCCAATAGTATGTATGTATGTTTGAGCCGCTTTACATATTTGTATTGTCTCTTTAACTGTAAATGTCTCGAAAAATATAGTGGTATGTAGGTATGTGTGTGTCCATATGTGAGTGTATATATAAGTGCAAGGTTCCAGAGTTTAATTAAACGTGTTCGCACTTCGCTCTGCATAAGCGTAACGCTGTTGTACGCTCTGCTGCCATATCTTACCAAACTAAGCAAATAAGTGATGTGTGTATGTAGCTAAGCTCAGGCAGGTACAAAGATATCGTTATTTGAGTTTTAATTAAGCTCTCCTTAACTCAGCGACTGGCTGCCCTGCGATAAGCAGATACGAGTGTGTTAAACAATTTTCAATTAATCGTAATCAACGCACACATACATATGTATGTATCTCAAAATTGATGAGTGAATGTACAGTGTATGTATGTTGGTGTTTATTTTAGGTTTTTATTAGGTTATTTTGACAATTCTAATTTCATAAAACATTATTTGATTAGTTTAAGTACAGCATTCAATTAAAGGCGGAATTTCTAATAGCGAATTTGATATCTCTTCACATGCGGAGAAATTCCTAGCGCCTCTTCAATACTTATTGTAGTAATGTACAAATGAGTACTATATCGGAAACACATAAATACTTATATTTAAGTTATGAAAAGTCAAGATCGAATATTTCGCAGTTCTGTGCAACGGCTTTATGTGGCTTTAACGCAGCTCTACGAATTTACTGAGCGCACCTTTTGTGCCATTTATTTGAATACTTATACATATATGTAATAACTGCTGCAATGTTGCACATACATACATATGCGCATTTACAATGAGTATCTGTGGATATTTATGGGGAGTTCGGCGCGTGTGTGTTTGTGTGCGTGTGTTGAAGGCGCATATGGGCAGCTCGTAAAAACATCAATTATACGAAATTTCTATGAGTAAATTTTCGTTTTACGACTGACTGCTCCATTTTAATTAACCAGTAACAAGCTGTCCGTACTCCCGATGTCAAATTATTATTAAATTTGTTATTTCTGGTGACAATTCTTAATTATCTGCTACTAAAAGTTTATTGCAGCTCATCTGTAATTCTATTTACGATCAATATTGATATTTTGATAACAATTTGATAACGTCATGATGTAAGCTCGCCTCGTCGCCGTCACTCAGTTTGAAAAATACACGGAACAAGCATACAAGTGCTTGAGTTTATGCAAACCTCCTTGTTTTTATTTACCCGAGGAGTTGCTGAAATAAAAACTGTTACTCTGCTTGCTAAAAATTAAAGCTTTGGAAGGAAAATCGTTTGAAAAACACGTTGTACTGAGGATGAGGCACTGTTTCATCAGTGTAAAACTTTTCTCGACGAAAAACTGCGACAAATAATTTTCACAGACTTCTCTTGAAGCCAACATCACTCTATTAAGGGAGTTCTGCATTGACCGAAACAAATAGTGGTCCGATCGAGCAAAGTCATGTCTATATGGTGGATGCATCAAAACTGCCCAGTCAAGCTTTCCCAGTTTTTGCCGATTCATTCAAGATGTGTGTGGTCTAGCGTTGTCCTGATGGAAGACGAAGCCCTTTCTGTTGATCAGTTCTGGCCGTTTTTTCGATTGCTTGCTTCAATCTCATGTTGACAATAAAATATAGAATCAATCGTTCGACCAGGCTGGAGTAGCTCATAGTGGATAATTCCTCTCCAATCTCACCAAACACTCATCAGAACCTTTCGAGGCGTCAATCCTGGCTTGCGTGTTGAGCTTCACCACGCTTGGTCTTTTTTCACATTATTGTCGTATTTAATACACTTTTCGTCTCTTGTTACCATTCGCTTCAGAAATGGTTCTATTTCATTTTGTTTTAGCAAAGAATCGCAAATGTTAATTGGGTCCATTAAAACATTGAGCTTCTTTTTGCAGCAAGCCTTGTTAAATGGTTCAAAAGTGTTTGAAAATTGAATGTTAAGTTCCTTAACAATGTCATGGCTGCTTATGTGACGGTGCTGGTCAATCCTTTCCATAATTTCATCGACTTTTTCAACGATAGGTCGACCAGAGCGAGGTGCATCTTTCACATCGACCATTATTGTTCTACACGAACTGATACAGCATCATCTCCGTAAACTTCACAAATTTCTTTGGTGGCTTGCATGGCATTCTTTCCTTTTTTATACAAAAATTTCAAATTATAGCGAATTTCTTCATTATTTTCATTCATTTTGAACAGCTGTCACTTTTTTCAACTTTCCCGAATTTTATTCTTTTTGGTTAAATGAAACTTAAAATCTCACCTTTCCAACACCATATGCTATGACACAATGTGATTGGTAGCACTGGAGATATACGAATGCAACGACATCTATTGACAAAATACTTTTTCGACTACCCAATATAATGATTTTCAAGGATACACCGTACCTGAGTCGGTTTTTTCTCTTTTGCCACACTTTGCTTGTAATTGTTCTCAGTGTTTATGTTATAAACTTGAAAACGGGTATTTAAAATAACTTTCAGATATTTATGGTATACATTCTAGTCGGTTAATAAAATGTGGTTACCGAATCACCTGCACGCCGAGAGACTCCAGATTCTACATTACTAATTTTTAATGGAAAATGGCGGCTTGCACATCGATACTCCATTAAAACAAAGTACTGAAGTAATGAGCGCAAAGAGATGCGAACTCGAAGAAATGACTTTGCCATAAATATACAGTAACATATTGTATATATACTATACACATACATATATATGTAGATATAGATACGTGCTCTTCTACAAAGTTGCACCAACAAAGTGTCATTCCATCACTCATTCATTAATTGCTGAAAGCTGGTTTTCTCCATTACACTGACATAAGTAAGTATGTATGTATTTAATGCCAAGAGTAAAGTTATCTGAGCTGCGCAGTACCATACAATACAGTGAAGTTAGACGAAAGAAGTGTAGGTGATAATATCGGGCAGGAAATGGCAATAGCTCTACAGAAAGCTGAGATGCACTCTTCGACCAAAGGAAGATCAACGAGATGAATTGTGCAAGAGCTCTCACATCACGGATCTACACGAGGCATTCACAATTAAAACTACAATATTCCTTACTCTCAAACCATTTCGAAAATTAGGTATTCCACCGGATTTCTCTCCGTATTGCCTCACCTCTCTCGGAGTTCGTGATTTAGTTGCTCACACATGATAAAGCGACGTCATTGACAAATTGGCTCACGCGAAAGTTAAGGAAGAATACGACAAGGACAGGCGGAGTGAAAATCAAGCGTAAATCAAGGACATTCAACGGGGATTCCCGATTGTGGCTAAAGGCGAAGACATGACGCCGCGCGAAGGACACTTGTTGCATTCGTGCTACATGCCCCAGACATTTTTATATACGCCCGCATATGTGAACACAGCAATTTCTGATGTTTTGACTAAAGCAGCCGCAGAAACAAATGCTTCCTAAATATTCACAGTTATATATATGTATGTATGTTCCTATGTGTGTTAAGTCCATTTGTAAATAGATACATATGTATGCGTATGTGGAGACGTGCATCCTCCTATTAATGTACAATAAATGAGCAGACAAACACGTGGTCTGTTGGATGGGCGATTAAGCAAATGGGCGGTTGCGAACAGACTCTTCTACGAGAAAGTGAAAATGAATCACCATTGTTTTTTTTTTGTTTTTTGCTTTCGCCACAGTGCCAACATTGGACATCTAACGCCAAATGTGTGTACGAAGTTATTTGTAGATACATATGTATGTGCATACTCCCATCTGTGTCTAAAGAACACTTACTTACTATATGTGGATATGGAGCAAGAGGAGTGAGCGCGAAAATTTGCGCGGAGAAACAAGTTCAACACTGGTCAAGCTCACAAATTGACCTGGGAAGAGGATACACAAGAAGTTGTGCAAGCGGCCAGAAGAGGTCAGCGCAATAACCCACTTACCTCAAATGCCACTAATTTCGAGCGCATTGAACTTGTACTACTTAAACGAATAAGTACCGAAGCTCAGCACTACTTTTGCTATATACGAGTACATACTTCTTTTTTATTTACTCTCATTTAGGTACTTTGACGACCCGAAACTTACTCAGTCTGCTTGCACCAGACACCCAAGCAAATATTGTTGCATATGATTGCAAGGTGCCGAGGGCTTTTGGCAACTTTGGGTTAGGATTGGATTTAGATTGCTTGGGTTACGAAGTTAGAAACCCAATTTACTTAGGTAAGGCACAGCATGAATACACACATTATATACATTCTCTCGCTCTTATTTTTACAATGTTGTTTTGCGGTAGTTTTCAATTTAGAGAGTATTTTGTAGGTTAACATTCAGAACACTCGAAAAATGTTCCCAAATTTAAAGAATTGTTGGCCAAAATGTAGCTATTTCCAATATGGTGTTGCAACAACTTTCAAGACACCACCAACAAACATAATATAAGTAAAGCTGGCTGGCTCCAAACTGCAAACTTGTTTTTATGAAATCTTCGTCAAGTATAAAGCTGAGCTTCTGTAAGAAAAAATACTTATGCAAAGAGTTTTCATTTGCCACAGCGGGGATATAAGCCGACTGTCAGTTACGGACCCAATAGTCAAGTGTCCACTTAGTTCAAGACATATGTAGATTTTCCGTATGTACTGCAACTCCATTTCAATAGAATATAATTTTTCAATTTCTGACTGAAAATTGCGACTCACTTCGCCTGTCCATTATTACAATACTAAATAACGCTAAATGAGATTTTCACAAGTTTGTAAGGGAATGCGTCCAGCCGTAGGCACTTGAGGAGCGAAGACACTTGCAGCGTCATAATCGACAACACGAAAACGATACTTTGTGTCTTGGATAATAGTTTTATGGAATTGCAATCGTGTTGCAAGTGCGCACACATATCCACACATACACCGGGACGCATGGTATTGTCATAATTGATCACACCTTAGCATTTCTCAATGGTATAAAGCACGATACATACAACTGTTTTGCTTTTATCCACTGTTGTTGTGGTTGTTATTGGTTTTTAATAAAGCAAATATGCCAGCAATAAAAGCAATCAAATAAACTAAGGAGCTGGGAGTAAGGCAAGACAAGGCGTGAATTGCAGCAGCCCTGTCTTCGTCCGCCACTTTTGTACTGCTTAGGTGAACCGTGTGTATGTATTTAGTTCAGCGTTTGTAGCTGAACTTGTGCTCCTTCCGAATCGCAATCTTCGACGCAGACAATTGTTGAGTTTCAACACCTACCAACCAAGTACTCAGTCAACCGGCCGCACAACCAATTTTCCACCACAACGAACGCCACAAGGTGAGAAATGAGATTTTAATCGGACTTGTCTGATTTCAAATGAGCTTTAATGGGGAACCTATTTAACGCTTTTTCTTACCTAAATGCTGTGCCTGCTTCATTGTTGTGTTATTCCCATTTTACTCCTAGGTATGTCATCTACGAGTACACCCACACCCGTTCACTATTTGAGTCTCACAGTAGTTGTGTTTTATTGCAATTTCCTTGCGCATTCACCTGGCATTTCAGCTTTTCGTTGTAATTCATTTGAATTTATTTTTTGACTTTGAGAAGACATTCCGTTCGGTGGCCCGGAATTAAATGTGTGAGCTATTGCTTTTTAATTCACTTCACTCATAAGTGCCGTGAATGGTGAACAAGTCCAAGTGGTATGGGAGTCGTAAAGACGCAGTAAAGTTTTCAAGTAAATATCTCGGCTTGTTTTGCATCATTTCATTCATGGTTGCATTACTAACAATCATTACCTGAGCAGTGCACTACGTGCGCACACATCCAAACATACGAGTATGTCCATGGGTGTTTACGAGTTTGCGAGAGATTCCAGCCACCAGATCCGGCATCCCGACTGAGACCTCACACTTGGTTGCCATTAATGCTTTAATAATAACTACATACTTGTATGAGCTTGTTGAACGCAAATCGCGATAAGCACCAGAATCCGCTGCTAAGCAATGAAACCGCAATAGCCACCCGTATTCCGCATAGTGTCCTCTGGCACTTGAGCCGCTGCCACTGATATCGGCCCGTTAAGCAGCAATTCACGCAATCGCCACAAAACCAAAGTGATGCAACAACAAAAAGACGCACAAAAGAACGCCACAACTGGAGTTTAGACCGGGTCGAGTGGAGAGTAAAGAACGGCTCGCTTAAATAGTCTTTTGCTGGCGAATGCTGCAGCTGTTCGGGTGTGAATTGCAGAGTGCGCGCGTCGCAAAGCGTTCTCATACCCACATAGATGCCAACTGATGTAGTTAGTATGCGCGTATAGAACGCCAGTGGAAGCGCGCACTTATCTACATAAGTAGGTCCATAATTGTGGCCTCGTTTTTGTTTTAAAGCAGCTAAGCGTGCGCACATGCGCGTGCTGCCAAATGCATGAAACGCGTACAAAGGCGAAAATATCCGCAATTATCAACACGCAGCGCAAATATCCCTAGGCCTCTACACCCAGTTGCGCTTGGTTGCAGCACAATCCCTTTTTTGCATACACATCCTCGCATGTCAGCGTGTACGCCGATATGTTGATACCATGAGCTCATAACAAGCCCAAAAAACAAGCCTACTTGCCGCATTGTACGGAAGGCGAAGGTGTCTTTCGCAGCAGACTTTTTTACTTTGGGCGCAAATGCCCAGGCAGAGCCACATACACACTTTCACATACTTGTGGATCACTATGAAAATATTTATATTTCGGCATTTAAGCAGAAAATGCTGTGCGAGACCTCGTTATCTGCTGCGCTTTGTCTGATCGGTTTGCATTCTTTGGAGTTTACGCGGGGGTGATGGGAGCAATTTTTAACTTTTTTTGCAATTTGAAATTTATAAATTTCTGTAAATATATTTTCAATGCAGCTAATCATACTGCAAACAACTAATGACTACCTCTGCATGCTATATGTCAGAAGCTCATCAAAATTTGTTTGATAATTATTATATATTTCCAGCTATCTCAATATTACTTCACATAAGCTCTTTTTTGTCATATTTTCGAGACGTTGATAACTAAATTACCTCTAACATAAGTATTAGTTTCTTACTATATTATTTTAATATTTCTTGCAAGAAATCACGATAAATACTTGGTACCACATAAATGTTGTGTAACGTGTGTCTATGTGACTGCTAATAGGTTGAGCTAAGCAAAAACCCAGACATAAGCCATTTGCTATACCACTGATTTGGACCAAACCAAAGGAACCTGTAAGTAATTGACTCAAACAAAAGGCATTACAACCAAGTCCAAACACACTACCCAGTATCAAAATTCTTCGGTTGGATAACAGCTTCCATCGATGAGAAATTTACAAACTCAGCGAGGCAAAACGTAGGGAAGGAATATTTGTAGGTCGACAAATATGGCAACTTATAAACTGAATGATCAGGCAAAACTCTCCTGGAAATGTTTTGTGTTGTGAACGTTGTCCAAAATTTTCTAGGAAAAATTACAACGGCTTTTTAAATGAAGTTATGGTACAATGTCACATAAAGCTTTGAGGTGTAATATGTTCTTAAAACTACATGTGTTGCACTCTCATCTGAATTTATTTCTGCCAAATTTGGGTGCTGTGAGTGACGAGCAAAGCATAAGGTTCCATCAGGACATTTCCGTTATGGAGAAGCGTTATCAAGGGAAACGGGGCGCAGGAATGCTGGTACAGGGTTTGTCCGGGAAGTAACAGGACTGATTTTCTTTCACCGCGACTGTACTTTGGAGCGTGTGCGCACCGACTGGATTCGGTAGAGGGCGTTCCTAGCTAACGAACGAACCATTCTGAGTAGTGCAAGCCGAAAATGCAGCGTTCGTTAAAGCAGAGGTTGCGGCGAGTGGAAGTTTGGCAAGAAAATTTGAAGATGTGTGAAAGTGACCCCAATTTTTGATTAACGTAACTACAGGTGACGTCATGGATCTTTGAGTACGATCTCGAGACAAAGAGGAAATCTTCCGAGTGGCACACACCGCGCCTCGTCGCCCAAAAAAAAGAAGAATGAGCAAATCCAAAAAGAAAACGTTGCTTATTGTCTTTTTTGACTGGTCAAATCGTCAACGCCAAGTTTTACGTCGAAGTCCTCAAGAGACTCAAACGAAAGTTCAATCAAGTCCGACAAGACATTGCAGCCGATTGGAAGTTGCACCACGACAACGTCCCGGTTCACACCACTTTTCTTGAGAACAGCTACCTCACCACGACCGGCATCCGAACGCTTCCTCAGCCGCCCTACAGCCCAGGTGTGGCCCCCGGACTTTTTTTTTTGTTTTCTTGCATGAAAGCCAAGAAAGAGCCTATTTTGAAAGTTTTTAAAGAATCGTAATGATTGGTTCAATAAATTTTTTTTTAAATTGTCTCAGTTCCATTACTTTGCGGACAAACCCTTTAGATTATTGTTGGGGACTTCAAACCGACCTTCGAAAAACCAAATAGCCGAAGTGAATAAAATTGGTCCTCTTTGTATAAGGATTTCTTTTCCTTGGTTCGTTTTAAATCATTCATCTTATAATACTATTATGAAGTGAGGGAATCTATAGCTCGACTGCAGTCGATTCTATTTAATTTGTTGATCAGGTGAATGTTACCCAAATTTTATATCTATTTATAATTTTCAGAGGCCTCATTCATTTAAGTCTCATAAGCATTAGTTACGTCCGAAATTTTGTAGAGTAACTCCTCTTGTTCACTCAAAAAAGAGTTGATTCAGATAAAGAAAATTTCTACTAATATACTCTCTTGTACAAGCCAAAATTAGAAAATTGCAAAGAAAATAACCACTACCTACATATTTATAAAAAGGTTATGTGTACATATATGTATACATGTGGGTTTTCATACAGACTCGTATATTTAAGGCATACAGGGCGTATGAAAACTTAGGCGTCAGTGTCTCGCATTATGAAACTTATAACTGTAGGCATGTAGTTATGTAGTTATGAGTGTGGTCTCACCCAACAGCGCCCAACCTCCGTGGTCAAGCTGCCTCCACAACTTGTATTTGAATTGTAATCACCTGACACTTTCCCCTGTCCAATTTTACATCTCTCGTCGACACTTGCCAGCATAAATGGAAATGCATACTTACATCTTCACAAACACATATTATATGCATATACCTACTTATGTATATAATTATTACATAAAAATCGTTCTTTGTACATAAGGAGGATGTTTACTTGCTTTAAACTCATGAGCACAGTGAAAGCGGAACGCGAAGATGGTGGGGGTGAGGGTGGATCCGCTGTTGACACACACGCGTATGCGAAGCTGGTACGAATATTTTTGCATGGATAGCGGTGCATAGGAGTTGATGTCCGAGAGCGAAGCAGGCACAACTTAGAAGCAATTTTAATGCCGTAGCCATCTTCTATATTCTTGCATGCAAACGCTTGCATATGCTCTTGCCCACACTGCCATATCCAACACAAGCACACAAGTTCCCTAAAGCACACACACACTCTAGCCTGACTGGGCATTTCATGTCCTGGCTGAAAGAAGAAATTTTATGAAAGTTTATTTGCTTTTTGTAGCAATAAAAAATACTTTTCCTGTCAACCCGAGCATGTGAAGCGCACAAATACACAGACACACACACAAACGGCATTTGTCTCAAATGAATGTCTGCGTGGAGTGTGGAGTAATTTTATATGAAATATGTAGATATATATTTTCCCATGCATTTATGTATTTATGTCGGCACTAAGCATTAAATTTGTAATATTTACAATGTACTTTTCTATGTGAGCACATATGTATGTTTGTATATATGTATGTGCACTTGCCAGTGGAAGCACCTATTGTAGCTATTCACATGCAAGTGTGGCTGGCATTTTATTTGTATCTACTTCACTCAACATACGTTCATACATACATTACATACATATATATGTATTATAGTCCACAAGCTCTTGCAGGCGCATATACAAGTACTATATGTAATGGGCTGGACATAACCAAATACTTTGAAATTCAAAATTATTCTTCTCTTTTCAATCTAAAATACTCTCTCCTTCTACTTTTATGAATAGGGGAGCAGGCTAAAAAACTCACGACGACGTGCATAAAATTATGGTATACGAGTGGCATACAGGCGAGAGTTGTGTCTTGCTCCTGCGTAGGACATGCGCTCAAAACTGTCCAATAAAATTACGTTGCTCTCAAATTTTCATAACGCAATGTAAATAATTCTCCCTAACCACGCCGTTAAAGGAGGAGTTTTATTCAAAAATTTACATGCAATTTCTAGTAATAAAAGGCCATGGAAATGGAAAATGCTCGAATGCGACGACACATAACAACGTTGCAAGCTTCGGGAGGTGCAAGCGATTTCTATGTACTTACAATAGCCGCTATGTACACAGGCAGCTGGAGCTTGCTATGTGAACTTGCTTTCAAATTCATAAATTTTAAATAGAGAAATATTGGAAAATCTAATTTTGCTGCAAATGTTATAGCATAAGAAAGTAAGGTACCTATGAATGCAGCTGCTTTGACGAAAGCAAAGCAAATCGAAGAGGACTCAAAATATTGCTGATCCACTCCCATTTCTAAAGAATTGCAATTTCTGCCATAGTTTTGGTTGGCCTCAGATATTACCTTACCCTCTTGCGGGACTAATACTTCGTGGTATTTCGTGGCCATAACAATATTTATACTCGTTTATAATAGTAACAAATAATTTACATTTTAATGTCTGCTAAATGCTTGTTGGAAAAGTTTTTTTCCTTCGAGGACAATATGTTGCTAGAATGCACACTGGGTCCTGCGTAGTGGTAGTAGGCAACTGAACTTTTAACTCATGACGGCCACCAGTTTGGAGAAATGAATACCCCACGATCTTGCGGTGATATCAATGTCACATATCAATGCGACCACCAGAAATTGCGGGAGAAACTTAATCAATGATCTAGCAAAAGGGAAATGCATTGGAGAATTCACATAAATTCCGACCCAGGGTGAAATATCTCGTTAAACGCTCATTTGAAGAATTCGACACTTCCCACTTTATCTAAAATATTGGATAAAAGACTATGTCCACGTTGGCTAAGTAGACGACACCATAAGCGTTTTTATAGTTTCGATAGAGTTAACCAGAACTTAAATGACAGCTGGTTGCTAACCAGGTATTGAGGAAGTCAGGGATTCTGTTTAATTAAAAGATTGGAAATATTTGCCAAGAATAATAATTAATACGTAATTCCGTCACTCGGCGACTAAACAAAGATTCGCCAACTACCCTCATTTGCATGTTCAATTAAACTTACATACATATCCACATATGTACGTGCGTCTGTCTATATACATATATAATTGCTCACTTACGTACGCACAATTCACACTACATACAAAATAGGAATTAAAGAAGCATTCTATTCATGTGTGTATTCGAGACTGTCTGCACACGCATACATATATATATGAAAGAAAAAATATTCATACGTACGAAAATATATATGTAGGTGTATGTATGTATGTATATATGGGAGCTATAAAAACAAAGCAGCGTCAACTAATAGCAGCCGAGATTTGATGTTGGTAATCAATGAATTAAAGCGATAGTGGCATTGGCGAAGACGCACAGCAGCTACCCGGAAAAGTGAAGAATTTTACCAAAAACAGTCGACACAGCCACCGAAACGAAAGAAGCGAGCAAAGAAAAGTACGCGTGCTTTAAGAGGCTTCATCTTTCATGACAGAAGCAGACCGCGACCACAACAAAAGCACGAAAGCATAGAAGCGTAGAATATGTGAAGAAGCAAAGCGCAACAAAACTAAGAAGAAACTTAGTCAATGAGTGGCGAATGGGGCAAAACAGAAGTGTTCGGTATGAAGGGGCTAAATAGTGCGACGACAACGACAACTTTAATGAGCAGAAATTAGCAAGGAACAAAGCTGCAACAGTGGCAACAATGGCAACAACGGCTGCAACGCCAGTGGCAATGGCCAACATGAAACCGGAGGCAAGCAGGCTGAAGTAGAGTGCTCTGGACATGCAGCAGGCAAATACCAAACGCATTCCCTTTGATAAAAGAGAGAAAAGAGTGAATGGCTAAGGGAGATTGGCGACGATGCAGTGCTGATGGATGCGACTGTGGGATGCTGGAGAACTCTGAGAGCACTGTCCACTCACACGAATCTGGTATTGTCGAATCGATTGGCTGATGGGGTGGTGTCTTTAGCAAATAAGTAAAATTTCCGTCTTTTCTCTTCAAACCACATTAAACCACATTCAATTTAAAAAATTTAAAAATAAAACATGACTTCGGAATTTAATTTTCAAACTAACTCTTTGATTGACTTATTTACATATAAGCAATTTGAATATTTAACAAACTGCCAGCGTTTCCTCGCTAGCGAAGTCTACGGGCTCAAAGCAAGATTTGGCGTTCGAAGTTTTGCTCCACTGTCATGCGCCATACGCTGCTGAGCTCCCGCGCAGCTCAGCTTGCGCTGATTGGCTGCTCGGCCAGTTGGAGGCATTGTTTACTACATCGAAAGCGTCAGCTCCGTCATTGTGTGCTCTCTCGTTTGGGGGGTGAGAGGAGCTGTCCGCTATCGTTTTTACTGCTTTTGATGCCGCGCCGTTTACTGCATTTCCCCAGTTTGATGAGCGCGTAAACCATTTTGAATAATTTGGCGTTGGCACGAGGCGCTCTCGACTTGTGTGGAACGTAATTTCGTGAGATGAGCTCTCTATTTCTTATTATTATTTACTGGCGTCATCTGTGCATATGTGCAGATTTTAGATAGTTTACTTTTTTGGATATTTCATACTTTGTCGTTCTTTTTGTTGTTGTTACTAAGTTTTTATTGCCATTGGCCGTTTGGAATTTGGCATCACCGCCGCCTGCCGTGTGCATCGGCTATGCTTTTTGCAGCCCTGCAGTCGCATTTTGAGTTGCATACATTTAGTTTGTTTTCGACCGATTCGTTTCAATATGGTACGGTTCATTAGAATTGTTAACGGCTTTATAAATACATACTAAACAACATCGATGGCATAATTTGCTGGAAAAGTGCGCATATTACTTGATACCCAAATTAAGTCGGGTCGGAGGGTTGGGGCCAGGGGTTGGTTTCTTCTTGTGATTGTGATTGCAGTTGCATTCAACTTAGGATGAAATAGATGAGATAAACAAAAACCGCGGACCGGATTGGTGGCATTGGCTGGTGAAAATTGTGCATGTTTACATATTTGAAATCTTTGAACAGGCTATATTCAATAAGAACACTAATCTGTTGAAAAACATTGCTTGATAACCACCAAATTTCCCGGTGTAAAGCTTGTGGCGGTTGGAGGTTTTGTAAAGTCTACAAGCCAATTCAAATTACATATTTATCGCTTCGGTTGTGGTAAATGAGTGTATATGAATATTCCACAAAACAATCTGCCAAACCCTGATAGTGACGGTCTTACAAAAGTAACTGTGATTTTAATGAAACATTTACGCTTTTCAGGACCTAATTTATTTAGATAGAAGACAATTTTATAATGTCCAAAAGGCTGCGCTTCCTTCGGGTTTGTGCAAATCGGATCAGCACTTGATATAGCTCTCCTATTTATTAGATTGCCTACCCTAAGTACATATATATGTACATACATACAAACCGACCAATGCTCGTCTCTCCCTATATTTTGTATATGAACGTATGTGCGTGTGTGTGCGTGTGTGCGTGCGCGAACACATTTCGCTGCACACGTGTGTGTGAAGGAGCGCTTACATGTTTTCGCAATTGAAATTTTTTAGTGTTTTGCTGTCACTTTCATTAAATTCTCGAACTCTGTCAATATCATGGCGATTTTGCTGTTGTTGTCTCACTAACAACAGGGCCATTAAAAGTATTGTGCTGCCGTCACATAACTTGTCCTTCTCAAAGCGATCCTCTCCCAGCATTTTTCCCCCATAGCAATGCCGCCTCTCCCTCCGTCAACAAATTGCTTCCCACAATAAAAAATAAGAGCAAAAGAAGTTTACAAAATATTTGAAAACTGAAAAAAAATGTAGTAGCCCCACAAGCTGCATTAAAGAATGGTAGAAAGAAAGACATGAACGAAATCCTCCCATCGCTTGGATGCTCGGCGCTCGCTCATGTCCACCGATTTATGCGGCGAATTGTGCGGCTGCCTCACTTTTTCAGCACTCAGCCGGCTATTGTGGGCCAGCGTAGGCTTTTTCATTGCTGCAATTGTATTTTTGTTGTACGTGTTGTTGTTCACTGGCAGACTTTGGCAGACGGCTGTGGACGCGGTCGGCGCGTTTTTTGCTGCCTGCCTTGTTGGCCGGTCAGTCGAGTGTCGGAAGTCAATCAAAAAGCCCGATGTCACATGCAATTTCTTAGGCGATTCTGAATTGATGAGCGCGAAATGAGCGCGAAACGCACTTTGATTCATTTGAAAAAGCCGCAACCGCTAGATTGAACGACTTGCCGCGCGCCGACTTGAAGCCGCAAACGCGAAAAGAACAAGCAGAACAAGAAAGAAACTAGCTAACGAATACTTGACGGTTGTAGGGATAAGGCGGCAAGGATTACCGAGATACCAGCATTCCTACACATACACACAAGTGCACGTACAAACGCATGCAATCGTGTGGCATGTGGCCGCAACGAGAATTGTGTGTTTTCGCGCGTCGCTCAAGAATTGTAACATACAATTAGTTCGCAATTGTTTTTGAGTGAAAATCAGGCCATTAAATTGGCAGTAAGGCAACGCAACGCGGCGGCAGTGTTTCATCGTTGCGTTACAAAACGACAATTTACATTAGTGTCCACACACTCACACCCTGGCACTCATAAATATTGTATGTGTTGGAGACGGTGGAATCGCGGAAGCGCCTTTGACTGGCTACCACAATTCGATTAAAGGGGCAAATCTTCTCTTTAAGTGCAAGTGTGTGTGCGTGTGTGTTTGCATGAGTATAAGATTATTAGCGTGAATTATTTTGCCGACGGCACTCTCGCTAAGGCCACACTAGTGATCTTCCGTGCATCGTTACTGAAATTTCCGAGTGCTACAGGGCGTATGTGTGTAATTTGTGCTCGCTTTCCTGCCCACTCGTTCATAAACGACGAACTTCGACAAAACAGCCATTTGCATATCTACTTGAGACGAGTTGTGTTATAAAGTTTGTTTCCAACTTTGAGTTACCAAAGAAATTTGTTCAAATACTGATGTGTAATGTGAATAAAATTGGCAAGCGCGTGAGGGAATCATAACCGTCGGAGTTGGACACAATTAAAAAAAGTGAGTCTTTATCATTTTATATAAGTGCAATATAACGGAATCTTGCTCAAAATGCAGTGAATTTTATTGAAACGAAAGCCTAAAATATGTGGCAAACTTTTGACAATTTAATTGTTTTTTATGGAGTTCGAATCAGAAGTGGAATCATTCTCCTGACAGCTGAATTAGATTTTCGTCGGCCACACTTCATATTTTTCCAATTTCAAAACTAAACGCCAAATGCTCTACACAATTTATGCTCTTCGTCACTACACTGTATATTATATGTAGATAAAGGCATGTGTGTGTGCGTGTATGTACCGTTAGCGTCGGTAAAAGTACAAACGCTTCTCGTGTGCTCGTCTTAATGGGCGGCAATTGCTTTTGACATGCAAACAACATCAGTATCCAAGTGATAACATCGAAATGTACGAAGTTATCATTTTCTGTACCATCGCCGGTCTATCGCTCGCACTTTAATGTGTTTTGCATGCATTACAAATGCAAACAAAGCGGGAAAACAACTCATATCAGCGCCTTAATTTGCGTTTGTTCTCGGAAACAAATTCAAATGCTTGAGGGCGATGTGTGCACTTCTCCTGAGAGAGGAGTGAAGTGGTCGTTCAAGTATTGCGACCACACCTGACAAACACCTGATTATTTTTGTTTTAGAAATATGTTTAGAATTTTCTTCCATTCGATAGTGAGTTTTAAGGAATTTAAGTTTTTGAAATTTATTTCTTTGAATGTATTTGCCAAAGTATTCAGAGAACTTTGAGTAAATTTTATGCTAAAGCTCAAGGAATGTGAACCAGTAAGTGTTTCAGAGAGACGATTTTGAAAAGGAAACAGAATATATAAACTATTTGAAATATGTGACCAAAAAATAAGGTGACATTGTATATATTTTGAAAATTCTTTATATATTCTTTCAAATCAATTTCATCCCCTTCAAAGCAATCCCCTCCCGATGCAATGCACCAACGGATTTTCCAATCTTCGAAACACTGGTTGGTCACTTTCCGGGATGACCTTCAGTTCCGTCTTCGCTGCGGCTTGAATCTCCTCTATCGTATAAAAACGGTGTCCTCGGAGCGGTCTTTTGAGCTTGGTGAACAGCCAGAAGTCGCACGGGTGTATACGGTGGTTGCGGAACGATATGGGTTGAGTTTTTGGCGAAATGATCACGAATTACGAGGGCAGTATGGGATGGTGCATTATCGTGTTGTAAAAACCCAGAATTATCTTTCCACAATTCTGGCCTTTTTAGACCTTGATCTTTGAGCGACTTTGGCGCGATTATTTTGGTCTCGGCTCTCTTTTGGCACGATATTCGCTCGATTGATCGGTTGTTTCGGGGTCGTAAGCATAGATCCAAGTCTCATCGCCAGTTATAATGCATTTCATGGCACCCTGGTAGTCGAAAAGCATGGTTTCACACACTTCAACGCGACGCCCTTTTCCAAAAAATTCAATGTTTTCGGTACCAGTCGAGATTTGACGCGCTTGAGGCCCAAAACATCCTTCAAAATGGTATTGGCTGAGCCTTTCGATATGCCAACTTCATCAGCAAGGTCTCTAATTGTTAATCGACGGTTTTTCAATACCAAATCTTTGATTTGTTGAACGTGAGCTTCGTCGGAGGTTGAAGGTCGCCCTGGACGCTCTTCGTCTTCGACACGTTCACGGCCGGCTTGGAACTCACTATACCACTTGTAAACATTTTTTTTAGACATAGCCTCATCACCAAAGGTTTTCTGCATCATCCTCAACGTATCCGCAGCAGAAAATTGATTCCGTAAACGAAATTTAATGCAAATTCTTTGCTCAACAAATTTCGACATCGGAAAAAACGAAAAACTCACTTTCAGCAGCTCACAAAACTACAAGTATCTCAAACACTAAAGAATATTTTGACATGAAATTTGACATAAATGTGACTGACAGTACCACCAACCTAAAAAAAAAATAATTCTTTAAATCCTTCGACGCGCGCAGTTTAAATTCAAATGAAAAATAAGAACCCCAAACTGTAATTTTGCATACTACATTTTCGGCCTTAAAGCGATGTAGCGATGCTTCCGCAGCCAGTCCTACAGCCCAAGACGTGGCCCTCGCAGCCTTTTTGTTTCCTCGCTTGAAAAAGCCGGTGAAAGGCAAGTATTTTGAGACGACAAGGGGATCTAAGCAGCATGCACCTCGGCTCTCAAAGCTATTCCGGAGAATGCCTTGACGCCTTCAATGCTTGGAAAGCGCTTTGGTAGCACTGCATAGACGCAGAAGGAGCCTCTTTTGAAACTTTTTAAAGAATTGTAACTGGTATTGGTTCAATAAATGTTTTTAAATAGACTCAGTCTTACCACTTTCCGGACAAACCCTGTATATATATTTGTAGGCACGTACGTTAAATTACTTACATGATTACCGCGCGACGTCGTAGTGATGCACGTAATCGGCAAGCAACATCTCATAATTATGAAAATTTCAAATCCACTCGAGTTAAGTTCATAAATCGTTTGCAGGTTTCAGGTAAACCGCGAATGTAGACGCAGATAATTTAGTAGTCTAATCACTTTGTGGGCATCAGCTTCGGCTTATTTCGTCTGTCCATGACAAAGGCTGCAGATTGAGTAGCACTTGATGATTCGTAAAAATATTCCAGTCAACAGCTTAACACCAATTACAAATGCGATTATCTTGGAAGGGCGAGATAAATTGGGAAATTCACCTGTTCAGTGGTCTTTTCATCTCTGTGCGTTACAAAGGCAGTCCACTTAGCAAATTAAGCTTTCATCAGCTCGTTAAAATCGAAAAGAAAATTATCACTCATTTTTTGGTGAATTTTACTCCTATTTGTACTCGTATTGTTCCCCTCTTGTCTTCCAGCCGAGCAAATGCGTAGCATATTGAAGGTAACAACTAACAACAGCAAGAAAACAATAATAGCTCGGAAACAAATCACCAACGGTGCATGGGTCAACATCATAATCTAAAAGCGCATCTGTACAACAACACTTCGAAACGGTTATAATGAGCCAAATCGCACGCAAGCAACTAAACAACTAAGCGGCTGGGCGGCTAAGCGGCTAAGCGGTTACGCATTCCAGCGAAGTGGCAACAACAGCCAGATGCAAGCTAAACGCGAAACCCATAAATCATAATAAAGCGTTCGCTGACGAATTGCTGCTGCCCCTCCGTTGAACATTCCGTCTTCAATTTTCGCGCTTTGTTTGGGTCCACGCACTCGTTGCCGACGGCAACATTTACACAACGCAACGCCACACGCCTCCAAGTACGAATGCCTCTGCTTTTGGCAATGCCCGAACCAGAACGTTCTCTGTCTCTAATGACAGTGGCCGACGCTGCCGCCGCAATGCCCGAAGCGGAGGTGACAAAGTCGCCAACTCGAACCACTCCAACGGCGGCTGCGACAAGCAGGCCGAATGCGTCCAGTCAATCCATGCCTATCAAACAGCAATCAAATACAGTCATAGCCTCAAATGTACTGACATCAACAGCAATAGCAACAACAGCATTGACAACAACGGCCGCAGTAGCCGGCGCATTAGCCGGTACAATGCTTACGGCAATGGCTCCATCGAGTGCGGCGATAAGAACAGCAGCCACTACAGGTGTTAATAGCCAAATTACAGACGAGAGAGGTAGCGTTACCTCGCCACATCATCACTCAACAGTTGGCGTTGTTAGCAGCAATTATGTAGTAAATGAAATTGCCACCGCCAGCAGCAGCAAGCCCGACGGAGCGAACGCAGCCGACGCAGACAACATGAATGGCAGTGTGTTTGGTGGCCGTTATGACGGCGTGTCCGATACTTCATCAAATCGACACCATCGCCGACATTTGAATGGCAATAGCCAGCAAGCTAACAATTGCGACGACGACGACGACGACAACGACGGCCACGACGGCGGAGACAAGGTTAATTGTTACGCTTCAGGCCCCCGCTCCCCTCTGTGGCACGGCAGCGATAAGAAAATCTCCCCCGCTGCCCCAACAGCTCTAACGTCGGCAACAGCTTGCTGGCATGGGTGTTATTCGCCCACTCGCCACCGAGAGAATGAATCATCAATTAGCGCTGATGGAGTGACGACAGCACCATCGCCGCATTATCCGCAAATTCACGTCAAACAGGAATTCCTTCAAACGCAATACATGCAAGACGAAGACGAGGTTGCGCACGGAGATGAAGAGCGAACAAATGATAACGGACAGACGGTGCACACAGCTCATGCTGCTCCGGTCAAGCAAGGTATGTATGGTAATGTTCTCGGATGATTTTAATGTCATAATATACGTGTGTATGTGTGTGTGTATGTGTGTAGGTGCGTTTAGTACCGAGCTTCAATATATGTAGGTAGTAAAGGTTCTGGTTTAATCCATTTTAGTTAATACGGAACATATTTTGATATCAAATTAAACAACTCATTGAGGCTTCGAAAACTAATATCTAGTGAATGGTGGCGTTAACCTTTAAATTTGGTGCTTTTTCCGTACTTTTGAAAATCGGAAACATCTCAGTACAGCCCGCGCTCCTAACGCCATTTATCAGGCTAATGATGCATTTTTATGTCTAAAGTAAAGCAAAGAAAGATTAGCCCGGTAAAGACAGAAGGTTTCAAAGACATCAGTATTCACCTGAAAAGCAAATTATGGAAAAACTTATCAGTACTAAACAATTATCAGTAAAAATCTATCACTTCTTCTAGATATGCAGCGTATGAGCACTGAAAATGGATTTGCATCTTGTTTTGGTGGAGTCCCTATAGGCATTTAAAGTTCTATTTTTTCTCAAATGCGTCTTCTGTATGCTTTCAATGGGATGTTTTAATATGAAGCTCGGAATGCTTCTTAGAAGGAAGGCACAAAAGTTCTGCCCAACCAATGAACGTACCGCGTACCGTAATACGACTTGCCGGGGTTCATTGAGCCCACTAATGCTAAATCGTTTATGTTCGAATTTCAGCTTTCCATGAGCCCATGTAACTTTGAATGACCCCAGTAGGAGGGGGTATTGCGTAAGGTATTCAAAGCCGGCAATATGGTGGCAAGTGTCTCTTCATGAACACGCCGCCACTTACTTTCAACACCTTCCACACAAATATAAGCTGTGACAACAATAATAGCAGCAAACATATGCTCGGAACAATAATGTGTGGTTGTGTTCGTACAACACGAATGAAGGTTAAAGCAACAAAAAATTGATCATAACAAAGGGGCGTTCAAAATTCAATAATCGAGAGAAAACAAGATGTTTCATCAATTGGCCCGTCCAACCGTTGCCCTTCAGGAACACACATGTCCTAAATGAATGTTTGATAACGGCATTCACAGATGCAGGCACACAAATCACATACATACATACATACATGTACATGCCGAAACGAAAGCAGACAGTTAAACAACCAGAAATCATTTACATGAACCACTAAAGACTTGCGAGCCAGCACTTAAGCGCTCGTGTCACTTGCTGCTATGCGTGAATCCTTGCCGCTCAGTCCCATTTGCACGCTCCAGCCGCGCCGGCTTGTTTTTTACCACGCCACTGCAAGTGGACTAACATATGCACCCCTTTGATTTGTGGCCCCGCACGGACACGAACCCAGGTCGGCACAGCGTTCGGCAACCCTTTCAATCTTCATAAATGTTGCCAATGTACTTGCGACATTAACTCCTTCTGCTCCGTGCGTTTTTCTAAAAAGCAAACACATGCACACACACATACACTTATGGGAAAGCATATACTAGATGAAGTGAGGCGGGTTTATTGGTGTCCAGCAACAACAAAATTAAGCTTTTGTTGACACTACCCGCAGCACCCACACAAGCCGTGAATAATACTCCAGGGCAATGTGCGGAATCTCCATCGGCGGCCCGGGCGAGTCTTTATCGCAGCGCTGGTATCATGTGTGCCGGCATTAAATTTGGGGAAATCTCTGACTTAGAGCTTAGTCTCGAGGAAGCAGGTCGTTGATGTTTCGGCGAGTTTGTTGCACAGCAGACGACAAGTGAAATGGGAATCCTTTAAACGCATAAAAAATTGAAAATCTCATAAGTACTGCTCCTTGGGCGCGGCGCAGGGTTGCGATGCGTGAGCGGAAATAGGAGTTGGTCACTTTTTCATTTCAAATACACAAAAGCAGGCAAAAGGGTTAAGTTGTTTATGAGTGCGTGCAAATAGACCCACATACCCGTACACACACACGTACGTACGGAGGACTGGACGAGTGTGCGGCGGTGTGTGGTCGGGTTATGCAATCTGTTGCTGCGAAAAGTTGTTAACAGTTTGTAAATACCTCGTTTTTCACTTTAACACTTACTTTTGGCAATTTAGGCATTCACATCGAAATCGGTCATACCTAAATACATACACCCGCACATATGTACATATGTCTGGGCGCAACCCCAATCTGTGACAGTTTAGTTAAAGAAATCTGTGTGTAAATGTCATTTGGGGCAAAAGTTTTCTGTCAGCTGGTCTCACTTCTTTGGGCGTTTTTAAATTGATGACTAAATGATCAGATGAAGTTCTAGAGCGGGACTGCTTGCGAGTTTGAGATAACTAGAATTTGCCTAATACATATGTACATACATACATATATGGCAAACCTGTAGCGGAGGGCATGCGTTTAGGTATTAAAGTACTGGTCCCAGTGTTCGCTTAGAACAAGCTTTAATGCGATTACATAATAGAGACCAATCGCCAACTTCAAATGGTCCGTTTTATTAATGATTATTTAGTGCCACTCGGCATCTCATTGGCACAGTGTAAGTACGGAAAATGGTGGACTTGTGCAATATTTTGGCTGAGAGGTAAGGTGGAAGTGGAAGGCGTCTTTAACTGTAAAACATTGGCTTTGTCTAACCGCTTGTTTACGATTTGTATTGTATGTTTTGTATGTGCGACAGCTCTACATTTGCGTATGTAAATAAATGATCTACTTGGGAAGCGGAAATGTTTGGGTCACATGCAAGCCAGTGCTGATGTTCCGAAGATTTGATGCGGTAATAGGAAATTTTTGAGAGTTATGTATAATTATGGAATTTAATGTAAGCTATCCAAAAGGTGAGCTAAAACCGAAGAGGAAAATCAACGACACACAACTACCTATGCATAAACGTGGGTTACCATTTATATTTCGGGATTGGTATAAAAACAAATATTAATCATTGAAAACCGCTTTATTGTTTTTCAAAATCTTTCTCCATTGAGATCTATACACTTTTAAATGCAATTGAACCAATTTTCAAATCAATTTTGGCACTCTGATTGAGGTATTTATCACCAAACCTTACGTTCTAAACGCATCGAGCGCCTCTTCAGGTGTCGAAAAGTATTGATCTTTTAGTTTATCTTTTTCGTACGGAATAAAAAGAAGTCGTTCGGTGCTAAGTCAGGACTATATGCAGGATGACTCATAAGTCGAAGTTTTGAGTGGTCAAAAATGCAGTTGCCGCCCTGAAAAGTGATCCAACTTCAGCGATTGGTTTTCCAGATTTCTTGAAAAACAACTTTGAAATAAATGATTGTGTAGCGCTTAGAATTTACTGTTCTGCATCGTTCTACTGCTATGGTGCTTCATGCGCGAACGCCTTGTTGGATTCGGCTCGTATTGAAACACACGTACAATCGACTGCTCTTTTCTTTAGGGCTCTACACGTAAATCCACGATTCATCATATTTCAGGATTCAATAGACGTATTTCGTAGCACCGTTATCGTATTTTTTTAACATATCTCTCTACAAATGTCAACTTTAACGCTGAAGTTGCGATTTTCCACATTACAATACTAGGGTTGTCAACTCCCGAAAAATAAAAGGTAACCTACGTATACCGCCGTACTAAGAGGTAGATAGAAAATGGACAAAAATCAGAAAGAAGCCGCTGCACACTCACATACATACCGTACGCTGACCACATTATGCGTAGCACGCCACCGGAAATTAAAGTAATTTCGAAAAAGCCAATGCTGATATCTCTGAACAAAAGAGCTTCACGCACACACATGACTAAAAGCCCAGTTGGCTGACAAATGTGCTTACATACTCTACTTCTACATATTACTTGTTGTTTGAATGTTTGTACTACCATATATTAAACATATAAATAGAAATAATGCAAAATATAAAATCGAATTCAAATGAGCACTTTGAACCTGCCGGAACTGCATAAGCTAAACTTATTGTTATTTGCGGGTTTCTCATGCAAAAACCATGTGGAGAGTTGAAGGAGCGCACTTTTTAATTAAAACCCAAATCGACATTCGAAAATGTGCCAACAGCGTCTAATTGAAAAAATCAATTTTGTAAATAAATTTTTTTGTATGGTTGTATGTGTGTGTAAACAAGCCGATTTGTCTCTCAAAGTGCAAATTACATCTCATTCACAGCCCTCAATACGCACACAGGTGGTGAATGCACGAAAAGAGTACGAATGTCTCCATGCAAGTGCATATGTATGCATGTATGTATGTGTGTGTGTCGGTGTATTGGCCCTTCGCATCATTTTTTATTTATTTACCGCAGCCGAGAGAAGATAAAAGAAAAGCAATTATTATAATTGCAGGCGATATGCAGGCAACTAATTGAAGCAGCGTCGTAAGGTAGCCGAAGTGCAATGAAAACACAATAAGAAAATCTCGATATGCACATGCGCGCATCCAAGGCAGCGATGATGTGTGTGTCAGTGTGTGAGCTGGTGCATTCAAGTGGACCAGAAATATCTGTGAATGCAGTGCATTGTTCCGCTTAATTATCTTCAAAAATTAAAGAAATGCAACGACCGCAACACAACAACATCATCAGCGGCACCGCGGCATCGGCGCAACGGCGCAGCCGCAGACGCAACCGCTCCATCTTTAGGGGTTAATGTGAGAAAACGCGCACACAACCAGCACCAGAGAGACTTGGTGACTAAAGCTGTCGGCACAAGTGCACCGGCACCGGCACCGCGCGTTCACTCGCTCGTTCTATTCGCGAGTCCGTCTGCCCCATCATCCTGTCACTGTCAATACGTACTCATTTGTCTTCGAGGCCGCTGCTGCGCTGCTTCTGCCACCGCCAATCTCTCTGCTTCAGCGATTGCTCGCATTGTCTGCTAATGGATCGGCGGTTAGCCAGCGAGCGCTGTGCCTCAGCATGAGCTGCGCTGCCAAATTTGAATGTCTCACATCGATCTTCTATGCAGATGCATTGAATTTCTTTTGTGCGCGAATACAAATCTTCCACTCTGCTCATTTAGAATGCATTTACAGTTGCAGTGAAACGTCAATCAAAATCCGCTGCCGCTGCCACTGCACCTGAGCTGTCTTGAAATCATTTATCTTTTTCCATTGCCCCTTTCCCATTGCCATCTTCGTTCATCCATATCTATATCTAAAGGCGAACCCAGGGTTTTATTGTTGCTTTTGGTTTTGAGAAATTAGATCCTAATTTGCTGCCGCATTCGATTAAGGCACTCTTTGAGGTTTTCATTATTATTTCAGACCCACAAACCTTTATTTACCCATTTACTCACTGTGGTAATTATCAGTTATGTTAAGCCCTTGCATTCCTATACTCAATATATTTATGTAAATAGTATGATAGGCCTGTATGTAAAGTAATGGTTCATTGGAGTCGCTAATGTGAGGATTCGAGGTATATGAATACAAGCATATAGTACAAAATAATAATATTTGGTTGTGTCTCTTTATATTCATCCCTAATCAAGGTATATTAAGGTTGCCATGAAATATTTAAAAACGGCATAAAGTATACCCATATTACATAAATACATATGTATGTACATAAAAACTAGCACACTATCAGCATGTCAAGCTGAATGTCATCCGTTTGTCTGAGCGTCTGATATACCCAATTAATTTTTCAGTTTTCTAGTTATAGATCTGAACTTTTACACACGTTCTTTTCTCTCTTAGAGGTGCCTCATATGGAACCACCGATATATCAACATCGCTGCGGCCCGAAGTTAACTATTTTATTCCTTTTTTATAATAAATTATAACGATAGTCGGCTGGTTCCAATATACAGGATTTGTCCGGAAAGTAATGGGACTGATTTTCTTCGGAGCGTGCGCGCACCGACTAGATTCGGAAGAGGGCGTTCCTAGCTACAAACGAGCGGCTGCTCAGTTGCTCCGGGGAAATTGGAGTCAGAACAAACATTTTCGCGGACGTGTTTCTGTGAGTGGTGCAAGACGAAAATGCAGCGTCAACCAAGTTCTACGTGGAAGTCCTTAAAAGACTCAAAAGAAGGGTCCATCGGATCCGACAAGACATTGCAGCCGATTGGAAGTAGCACCACGACAACGCCCCGGCTCACAATGCTTTTCTTAGAACAGCTACCTAACCAAGGCCAGCATCCCAACGCTTCCTCAGCCGCCCTACAGCCCAATTGTGGAGCCCCCGGACTTTTTTATTTCCTTGCCTGAAATGGCTGAAGAAAGGGGATCCAAGCAGCATGGACCTCAGCTCTCAAGGCTATTCCAATGCTTGAAAATTGCGCTCACAGCGCTTCATCGACGCAGAAGTACCCTATTTTGAAAGTTTTTAAAGAATTGTATGGATTGGTTCAATAAATTTTTTTAAATCGACTCAGTCCTATTACTTTCCGGACAAACCTTGTATCTAATTGTGAAAGCACAGTGTTTATCAATAAACATATGTACGTACTTAATTACATGAATGGGTATTTCAGTCTACATGTACATTACATCAAATTAAGAAAATAATACCTATAGATACGTACATATACACATACTGGCAGGATATTGTAATTGATCCCAGAAGTTTGAGTGCGCGTAGGCAATTTGGCAATCTTACACCACCCTAATGCCGTGGCAGTTGATGCGCTCATGCATAATCGTAGCTTTGTACATACATAAGTATGCTGACGTGTTTACACGAGTGTATAGTATATGTAAATTCTCACAAATGCATTTGGAAGTGTTCAAAGGATGAACCGGAAAACTGAATTTTTCGAAAGAACGCGTACTTGCACGAGTACATGTTATGAAGAACCTCAAATCAACGATCATTAATCACTTGCATGCATACGCATTTGTAGCGTAGCGGAAGACCTGAGATCAATTGGAGCTGAAGGCAAGAGCCGCTCATGCTCGTCGTCGATCGACAAATGATCAATAGAGCTGACCACATGACGTATTTTCACACCTCTTCGACGCGAAATTTTAATTACATGCAACATATGTGTCAGTGTTTCCGTATGTATTCGTGAGAGTGGCGCATTTATCCGGCGAGTGCGTCCAACCGAAAGGCGAATTCAAAAAATTCGTAATTACGCTTCAGCTATTTTTATGCATCTTTTCCGCATTTATTCAAGCCATTATAAAAACGTAATGTTTTAGTGCACACATTACTACATTACTACTCTCTATGCTCGATTCTAGGAACTATAAAATACATTGTTTTAGAGACACCGAAACAGTAATAGGATTTTGTTTTGGCGACCGAGGCAAATCCGAATATTCCAGAGATCATTTGAATAAGACCAAGAACATGCCAAAGCTTGCCATATTACTGAGAAAGGTCCACGTGGTGCGTGTGCATGTGTCTACTGTGGCTGTCGCTGCGTTTGGCTTAACTTGGATCTGCCCATAGTTGGGTTCAAATGCAAAAGCGTTAATACTCTGATGTGAAGTTGCACAAACTTTCCCATGGGTGGGACTTTGTAATACACTTGTGATATTTGTATGTATATCTGAGTATGCGCATGTGTACACATCTCCTTATGCTGATATGCTGGCATTCACCGAGCGCTCATACTTATATGCATAATGTTCACATATACTACATGTGTGTGTGTGTGTGTTTGTATATATGCGCAAGGATTTATTCGTGCGTATATGGACATATTTGGCTTCACGGCCATGCATTGGTTAAGTTGGCCGCTGTGCGAGCCCTGCTGTAATACCCGTACATTGTGCGGCTCGCTCGGCTCTAATATGTTAAACATCTTCCACCGGCCCAAAAACAAAATGCTAAATTAGATTTTTAATTAAAATAATTTCGTATGCAATTTAGATAATCGCGGGCAGGAGTGCGCGCGCGCAAGCGCAAACCCACTCACACACACCAACTCGTAGGAATATGCCGGTATTTGTCGAAAGCGCATGCAACACTTGCTGCGTGCGATCGGCCGTTGCTGTTGTTGTTGTTGTTGTCTTCATGAGGTTCGCTAAAATGTTTTCGCTTAGCGATCTTTGTTGTGGTAGGTGATTCAATAGTGCGGCAGTACGAGCGGGCGTAACGTCAGGGCGTTTACTAAAACAACAGCAATAGCCGTACCAGCACCAGCAGAAGCGGCAGCAGCAGCTACAACAACAATAATAATAATAACAAAAGCAACAACAAGCATGTCCGACCATATTTTGCGCTCAATTGCCACTGACCACGTAAGTATTGCTTCCATACATCGGTTGGGAACACTCCATTAACCCGGGCCACGAGATGGATGCGCAGGCGGCCGATTGAAGAAGCCAAGCAAGCATGGCAGCAAGGTCAGGGGCGACGCGTTCGTGTAGGCACCAGCGAAGGAAATATTTAAATTGATCATCTCCACTTAATAAAATAAGAAAATCGGCAGCAGCAGTTGCATGCATTATGTGGTCTCATGATTCTTAGCTTACTTTGAGTTTGTGGTGCTGCTTCGCTTGTCGCTTTTCGCTTGGCCCAACACAGTTCTGAACGATTTTCATAATTCACCATTTCATATTGCAATATTATGGCAGCTGCTGCGGCCATTACTCTGGGAAGATCGCATCCGCGGCAGTTGGTTGCGCGCAGCGCCCGGCCTGATTGTGCATGTGGCCATTCCCAAGCTGCCGCTTGCTCGGCTTCTGCGTCTGTATCGGCGACATGGTTGCGGCTGCGCTAACGCCCATTTGTTCACTGACGATCGGAAAGATCATACAGCCTGCATGGCCGGTTGGCCCTGATTCCCATGGAAGCCGCTGACCAACTCAGAGGCTGTGCATGTAATTAAGGTAACATGTTGTTGCTGGGCCACGAAGCCTCCTCTGCACTAAGTGCAACCACGACACCAACACAAGGCACTAGCTGCTGGTTGTTGGAGTCCAGCAAAAAGGCAGGCCGATTGCTACAAGTATGAAATTCGTTCTAATTCATTTACTCAAACTGCATTTTTTGCTAATTTATATTAAGGCAAATCTGCTCGCAATCAAGAACACATGGATGAAGGGAAAAATAGAAACTACAACAACGTACCGCTATGATGAGATTCTGACAAACTACCAAAATGCAAATGACTAACGAATATGCACGATGATCCGTCGTTTGAGAGGAAAGTGAGCAATAAGTCAAAAAGGCGCACAGATAGTGTTAAAATTAATCGGCTAGCTAAGACAGAGCAGGTAAAAAATCAGCTCAACGCAGTCCTAATAAGAACTCTGGCGCCGAAATGTACAAAAGGACCGTAAAATCCGTTAGTTTGGCAGATAAGTGCAGCCGGTTTTCCTCCTTCTAAGTCAATAAATTATTATGCGCACAGGAGTTCTTGATGTGTCAACGTGGACCTCAGGTATACTTATGTATGTGTGTACATATGTATGTATGAAGAATATTGCTATTTAAACGTGTATTTCACTGAACCGTACACTACTCGAATAAAACTGTACTGCTTAATAAGTACTAAAATCTTGGGTTAATGTTGCGCTGCTTTTTGTTGTTGTCACATATTGTTTCATACATTTCTCAAGAGCCGTTACCTGCTGCGGGGTGACAATTAATAATGGCAAATCTTCTAATTGTTTTCATTCGTTTCCACTCAGTGCCGCATGTGGCTCCCTTCTCACCTGTTCTGTGTGCGTGTGTCCATGCATGTAATATTAAATGTGACTTTGCTTTAATGGATTTGTAGCCGCTGAGGAACCCCATTGTTCAGCGAAATCCGTTACATTTCATTACAGTTATGCTCTTATAACACAAAAGCCTGTGGAACAAAAAGGTCTTTTATTACAGAAATGATGTCGGTAGACTCGCGAAAAAAGGTGCAGAAGATACTTTTTGATGCCATTAAAATGCCCAGAGACCTAATATTATGTACGAGAGAACCCTTTACAATAAAAAAATAGTTTGAAAACTATAACCAAACCCAGAAACCATCTTTGACAAACCGAACACATAACTTTCTCCAATATTAAGTAAAGACTTTGTTTTTCATTGTTTCTTTTGCACTTTATTCGCTCGTTGACCATTCACCAAACCACACATTTCTTTAACGGGTTCATTTCCGATCCTAATTTACACTTGTACACCTCACTGAATTCCGGCATATTTTGAAGCGTTCCCATGACTCGAAACTCCTCGTAAGCATGCACGTCGGTCTTCATGCGTCGCATCTTGGAGGCGTCATCTTTGCCGGTGCACCAGGTTTGGGCGAATTTCAAAAAATATAACTGCTTGTTGGTCAAATTCACACCGGGTATGGGCTTCTTGTCCCCATCCAGTTTACCGTAGCTATTTAGGTAGGCGTGGTACGAGATGCGCGTGCCCACGTTGTCTGCAATGTTGTCACCGGACGTGAGCGTGCCATTTGTTAGCACACCGTGGAATATATACTTGTTGTACTGAGACTCCAAGCAGCGATAGCGCTCCTTGAAATTGCGCAAGGATGCCTCGGTCCACCAGTTGAGTTTCTTGCCATCGTAATCATATTGATAGCAATAGGAATCGAAGCCGTGCGCCATCTCGTGACCAATTATGTTGCCAATGCCGCTAAATTTGATAGATGGTGGGTATTTCAGGTGATAGAATGGCGCCTGAGAAATGCCAATGCCTATGAAGACCAAATTTAAAAAGTCCGCATAGTAGGCATTCACATCGCGCGTTGACATAAGAGGCGGTATTATCGCCTTATTCACCGAACGCATACGTACCCTGGCACGATTCTTTCTCGACCGCTTGTAAATTCATATACCAGTTGTCGCCAATCTTCACATCTTCATACACATGGTTGATGACGTCACGGTGCCGCATTTCGTCAGAGTAGCCGACAGTGATGTCCATGGCACGTAGCTTCGTCTTCGCATTCGAACGCGTTTCGTCGTCCAACCACGTGTACTTGCCCAACAGATCGTAGAAGGTTTCTTTAATGTGTTTCGCTAGTTGTAAAATATCTTCCCGTCGTTCGGCATCGTAAACATTATCAATAAACCAAGGAAGCAGTGCGTAATTAAAGTATATACTCGTATGCTCCCGACAACTACTCTCCATTGACTTATCACTGGTTTCGTACTTCCATAAATAATAGAATTTGGCTATTGTGCGCCACTTCAGATAACTCCTCAGAGTTTCTAGGTCAGATTTTTGCAAAAAATTTACAAGGGGATCTACATCAGCGATGGTATTTTGTATTATCCAGTCATTTTTCGCGCTTCCATTGAATGCTACTTCGAAGTAACGTGTCCAGTTCAGCAAGTTGTCCTTGTACTTCAATTTGAATTCGCCTAAAGTGAGTTCCTCGCTTTCGTTTCGTCTGTTCGAATGCATTGTAAGATTCTTTTCAAAATCGATGACAAGCTTAAATTCTTCGTTGAATTGCCGAAGTTCTTCTTCATTCTCAATTTTAAAATCTCTTGTCATATTCTTAATGTCCATGACATCTGAGTTTCCCAGAACCTTACCCGAGGTACTTAGCAGAATGTCGAACTTGCGACTCTCTGTGTCATAGTGTATTTTAAGAGGAAGCAAGGGATACACGCCGTAGTGAGACAAGAAGTTTATGTTGATCCAATCAAATGTTTCATTTGATTCTCGCTTTTCATTCAAATTGAATGCGAATTCGTCCATCTCCAAAAGCAGCTTATAGCCATCAGACATATCCTCGCTCATGCGCATGCAGGATGCAAAAAACGCCTTCGCCTTGGACTCCGCATTATCCAGTTTCATTTCCTCCTTGGTGGCATTTTTTAAGAACTGAGTGAGCATTTCATTAACGGCAAACTGCATGCCGTTCAGAAATGTGTTATTCCGCGAACGCGCCGGTACCATTTCGGCCTGTTTCCAATTGCCACAAGCGTATTCGTAAAAGTCTTCACACGGATCGACGCTCTGGTTCATGGTGGCCAACGTGAGCCTGCCGAACTCCTCCAAAACCGCATACTCGTCCATTTGTGTGGGCAACCGAAAGAGCGCACTGCCCGTGCTATTTAGTTCTGACTGTGTGTGAACTGGCCGTTCCGTTGGAATGCTCATCGCTTGCGCTACACGCTCAGGCCAGGGCCATGGCCAATCGACGATTAGTGTAATGATCAGCAACGCTAATAGACCATGACATGGTGATGACATTTTTAAGCTTAATGCCGCTTTGAATAATTTCTGCTTAGCAATGCTCTGTTCTGTTCTATGTGAATTCACACAGTGCTCACTCGCAACTATGACGCTTCTGTACTCCACGAAAGCTTATGTACTTCTAAGCCACCACTCCAGCTTGCGTTTTTGGTTTATATGGATTTTCGCCCAACTGATTTCTATCGGCCCATCGGCTAAAATCATTGTTGTTGGCAGTCGGTTGGCCCAAATTCGAATAGAAATAGAATTTATGAAAGTAAGCAAGCGCACGCTCATATATTTGACTATGCTATATGTTATGTCGGCTTGACTATTCTACCTGCAAATATACACGTGTGATTGTGCTCGCATCTGTTCGTATGTGAGACGAGTTTGCAATTAGACTTTTAATGCGCGGCCCACCACAAAATGCTCATTATGGCCTATTTTTCATAAACTAATATCTCTATGACTATTTGAATGTATGTATCTACTGTGTGAGATTGAGGAGACCTCATTTATTATTTTGAGACATCAAAATCAGCTCACCACAGGTTTGGTTCTTCCCAAATCACTTTTACACTAGGGTGGCACGCGGCATTGAATTTCGCCTCACTTGCGGCTTAAACTCTCTTTCAAAACTCTGTAAACGCAAGGCCGAAATGTGTTCTAATGGTACTAAAATTTGTAAGTCTTATCTGATAAGTCTTTTCCAAATTGTGTAGAGGTAAAATTAGTACTTAATCGCTATAAGCGATTTACAAGGGCCGACGAGCTTTTTTACATCATGTTTTGCGGAAGTATTTAATTTGGAGAAACAACGAATCAGCATATTGACAGAGATTACGAGGTTCTATCAATTGTCACGTCTGCTTCGTCCTCGTTCCTCACAAATATTTGCAATTTGTGGAAATATAAATAAATTAACAGCATAACCAATTGTGCTACAAGGGAGACTCATACTAGGCCTTTCAGCGGAACTTTTTATCGATTAAAGGATTTTTCTGATAGCTCTGGCTAGGTAGAAAGTCAAGTAAGATGTGTTTTTTTAGATCTATCTTAGTGGGACGCTTGCGGATATTATAGGACAGAATGTCATATCTTACTCAGAAACTAACTATGCATATCTTTCTAAATTAAATGTTTACAGAAAGTCTAATGGATTCATCTACCAAGTCCAATCATATCAGAAATACCGTTAGCTGTTTAATAATACTCCCAAAAAGGTAACCACTATTAGGCCAAAACTTTTATCTTGTTGAAGATACGAACCCACAACACCTAGTAACGTGCTTATACACCGCAGCTCCCAAAAACAAGATCTTTCACCCTTTGCGATCAGTGGCAACACGACATTCATTACATGTACATATGTACGATTGGTGTTTTGAAGCTGACTATAAAATGCTTTCATTGCAAGCTTTGCTCATTTCTTCTTGCTGATTTCAGCTCGTAAAAGCACAGCGTTACTAATATTGAGGTGACAGCGTCTTTCCGCGCAAACTTACATAAATACATTTTATGCTCGTTTGATTGATGCCACTCAAGTAATAAATACAAAACTCACACTTACCAAAACACACACTCATCAAAACACACACACACATACACATATGCGCATATGCCGCCAAGATTTCGACATGCAAATGACTTGTTAAGGGAGTGTTCTTGCTATCCCAGACATCTTCGGCTCTTACCGCCATCTCACCGGTGTTGGGTCAAAGAGCCATTTGGCAATTAACCTAAATTGCGCCGCCGTTTGTATGTTTGTGTGTATTAATTCACTTTCCTTTGCGTACACACCAGCTCTACAAATAGAATCACATTTGCGCATGCGTGACTTTCTGCGCCATCAACTGACCCATTTTGAGATATTCAAATATCTTACTGTAATTCGATCTGTCATCTGCGTAAATAACCAGAAATGCTGAGTAAATGCCTTCATAATTCATTTGCCTGAGAGGAATCCGCTGCTGCGCTAAATTTGAAAAGAACCAGCACACATTTCTAAATTTTTACTCAATTTCGCGAAAGTGAGGAAAACGTTTTTGATTTCTATTTAAAGCATTAAAGTATAACTGTTTATTTACAGACATAGCTCATTGAATTCTCCTATTAATATTCCCAACGCTTAAAATGCAAAACACAAGCCTTGAGTTATTCAAGAAACGCGCCGAAAATTGCAATCTTGCTTCGAGTCTTTGAATGTGCCAGCAATGCTCCAAATTTAAAAAACAATTTTTACATTTAATTGAAATGACTGCTCAATAAAAAGTATGCAATTACTTCATAATGTGAATAAAAATTATTTTTTTCTTAAGAAAAATTGGAGAAAATGAAGAGAGGGTCAATGAATGTGTGGATGTCTTGAAGTTTTAAGCCGTTAGCAGCTGCATTCGAACAATGGCAACCCTGTCATTCGCTGACGCGTCTGCTGCGTGGTGTTGGAGCTGCGCAGGCAACTGATGATCCACGCAAAAAACGCTATGCCATAGGTACATACATATATAAGTCTATATGAATATATTCGTATGCTACACATATCCTATGGCGGGTATTCAGCTGTAAAGTCGGAATTGCATCGTGGCGCAAACTGAGCCAATAGACGCAAGCGATTGCAATTGTTGAAACTTAAATTAAATCCTTTTTCAGGCTCAATTTGTTTCATCCACAAGAAATCTATGAGGTCTCGCAAAATCCTGTCACACCATTCGACACATCGACAACGTAAAACTCACACACTTTTAAGTAGGTATGTGTGAGTTTAAATAGAGAAATCCGTTGCCACCGCATACGTGAATTAAAAAATCCTTTTCCTCAAATTTACTCTTAAAAAGCGATACACCTTTCTGAAACCGCCACTGCGGGCATATCCTTTTACTTTTACGCGCACTTTCCTTTTGTTGCGAACGACAAAGAGGCGAAAAGAGCCTTAACGCAAGCTGTACCAACCAAATGAAAAGGAAAGAATGTAACGAATGATGCCAAAGTAAGACATTTGAATTTGCTCGTCGAAGCGTTCGTCTTTTTTATACATTGACGAACGACTTTTTTGTTACTTTTTGATTAAGATTTACTCATACCAGCTTCATGATGATTGACATATACGCAAACAAGTATATAGAGTATATGTGGCTTAGGCTTTCCTCTAAAACCGTAACGGCTTCATAAGTGAGGAATGGTTGCCATTTTCGCTACAGATTCAATTATATTTGATGAAAACTTGTATAAAATTTTAAATAAAGAAATATTTTAAAGGCATCAAAATAGACATGTTTTGAAGTATTTTAAACTGCTTTTGCCTAACTATTCGATAAAGTATTGATAAAATTCTCTTTTGCTGTCTTAATTTCCCAAGGAGAAGTTTGAAGAATGTCTGTAAAATTAAATATGATTATTCATATAAAAATTCAGTTCAGTACCAAGACGATTTCCAGTCATGAGACAGCCAACAAAGAGCAGAAAAGTTGTGGGGCCTATTTTGTGTTTTGCTGAAGATTGACGTCTTTTATATGCATAGAGCATTATTAAGAAAACAGCATTTTTGAAAAATTACGAAAGTTATAAGACTTAGTTTTAAATCAAATATTTCGGAAACATGACCACTTCTCCGTGCCGACTCGGCAGCTTTGCTGTACCGCGGTGGCTAGCGTCCATTCGATGTTAGTTTCTAAGAGAAAGTTGTACGTGGAATAGTTCATGCTATATACTGGTGGAAGCATTTGTGTATACATATGTTTGTTAGGTGCATGATTTCAGCCAAAGGTGTTGCGATGCGCAATTAACGTGCAACTGAAACGCGCGGCTCATCTCCAACATCTCGAATTGCTATCGAATTGCCATCGAATTTTCATTTCATTGCATTGTTTGGCTCTACGAGAATTCCTGCACATGAAAAATTGCTTAGCACGCGTGACATGCTCACATATGGACGACGTTGTGCATGTGTATGTTTGTGCGTTATGTCAACGCTTGTGTCTAATGTCAATCCCTTCGTCACAGAAGCACCTTTGCTTTCGCTTGATCTCATTTGCTGGCAAAAGCATCTGCCGCCGCTTCCTTTCCCTTTTACCACCATTACAACAACAATAGGATCGCATCTTAACAACACTGCCACGCGTCTACGTTTGGCTTCCTGTGCGGCGACACCGCTCTCGCGCACTCCACACACATGCATAAGGCAAGTAAGTACTTGTGGACCTACCACTCCGCGTTGTTTTTTTATGCTTCGCAACCCTTTCACTTTTTTACAAATTGCTCGAACATCTCTTTCTCTCTGCTGCCTTCTGCTACCGTCTTCCGTCCGCCGCTTGTCGCCTGGCCTGTGCCATATGGCTTGTGGCTTATGTCTTCCCTGTGAAGGAGTTAAACGTTTTCTTATTTGAGCGTTCAATTTTCACACGCGTGTCAGACGCCTGTCCATATCCGCTTGCGCCGCAGCTCCAGCTCCGTCTTCGTCGAATTGCCACCTTTAAAGGGGTGCCAGCACTCAGTGAAGGGTGTTAATGTTTCCTAATACTTCCGTAATGTTATGCTTAATCATATAATCATATAATGCGCCGGTTGATATGAGTAGTTGGAATCTTTGAGCGCGTTTTTTATGCATTTACATGAGACTTCTGGACACACATTTGTAAGACATGTAATATTTATTTAAGTATTTAAGGGGTGCTGCACTTTGAGAAGTGATTTATCATTAGTCGTTAAATTAACCTAATGTGATTATGAAATATGTATATTAAACGGTGGAACGATATTTCATAAGCGTGGATTGTCAATGGCAAGTTCATTGTATTGGTGTGCATGTAATACTTATACCACGTATCTAGATGCTGTGCTTTTTAGAATTTTATTACTGAAACGACATCGCCTTAACCTAACTGTAACACAAATTAATTAAGACGCGTCTTATTGGACCTGGAATGCTAGTCACTCTTTCTTTATGTGGCTGCAAAGACTCAACATTCATTTTACAAAATATCTTTTCACTTTTAGGAAGGGTCTGTAGGTTGTTGGTGCTCCTCCAGTTAGTATTTTCACTACTCCATAATCTAACCACTACTTATCCACCAAATCAGTAATGGAAAAGAAGGCTTCGTATAACTCATGCGGCCATTAACGAACAAATACATAAATATATCATAAACACTCTTTCGCAGTAAAATTATTTAAAGCACGAGTGTTTAACTATAGTTCGACTTCTGCAAGTCGCTCACAAGACACTGTATTTACCAGATTGCTATTTGATGAATTAATCAATGTCAAAAAGTGGGATGACGGCGTAAAATTAACGGCAAAAACATAACGATAATTCGATGATGTTGTCATTTTCGCCTCAGTCATAATTCATCGCACATATGTATGCCCCCTGTTCCCATGTGAATGTAGGTATGTATGTGTGGTGTGAGCAGCAAATCAGAAAAGAGTTAATCATGAAAGACGCAACTGTGTGCGTAAGTATGTGTGTGTGTGTTTAATGGTAGGCAAAAAGGGTTGTGAATTATCAACAACAAATGAGTTTTAGGGCAAATTTTGTACGAAATCCCGAAAAAGGCAGGCCCGTTGGGGTGAAATCGCATAACTTTTCGAGATGGTTATGGCAAGTGGCAGTGGCATTAATGTGCTACATTATGGATTCAATGATAGGCGTTTGCATTCGTTCAATAACATGTGCGTGTATGTATGTACAAATGTTGAACACAATTATGTATTTATTAAAAAAGCAATTGATCATTAATGTCAATGCAAAGGAGGGCATTACCATTATGTCCGAATTTGTCGCCATACTGGACATATATTAAGTTAACTATTATATTAAAAAGGAAATCATTTCGTCATTATTTTTCAGAAACGGCGACATCGAAGGCTCTCGGCGAATCAATGAGCCTTTTTATTCCCTGTCCCTGGCATTTACCGCCGTTCAACTTAAACTCAAGCTCACGAACATCAGCACCAGCGCCAACGCCAACAACAACTTCATTCGCCGCTGCAGAAATAAATGCAATGGACAATCAAAATTCACATTATAACGGCATTTACCCTTTACCCCTACCAGGACAACTGTTCGCCGATGTCAGCAAAGGTTTAGCAAACACACTTCCCCAAGCCGAGCTGCAGCCATTCCAGTTGGATCATTTGGAGTATATTAAATCACTGAACTCAACATTGTTGGCGCAAATCGAGGAAAATAGCTCCTTGAGTACTCAACTGACAACTAACAAGCTTCCGAGTCTATTTAGCAGTTTATATAATAAACCAAATGGAAATTATATAAATAAAGGATTGCATAATAAACTGTTTCAGCAACAGACTGAAGAGGCAAGTGGAGTCATTGCAGAAGCTGGGGAATCCCCAACGCTTCAACAGGTGTTCGAAACTGCCAGGTCCAATCGACTGACGACGTTATCTATACCGCATGTTCGGCTACCGTCTGGTGAACGCCTAAATGACTCCCTCATCCCAATGACCAACGCAGAATCAGAAGCCACAAAAAAAGTTAATGGCAATGTTTCCCTAACAGCTCTTCACAATATTCAGCTCCAAACGCCGCCAACATCTTCGCCGCAACAAATGGCCGAACTATTTCTGCAGCCAACACTGTTACCTCAACGCTTGCTTCAGTTTTCACAGCCCCAGCCTGTTGCGGCTAACTTAAGAGTACCCAAAGTGGGGCAACCATATCATGATCATTATCACAATCAATATAGAAACCAAATGCCTAATAATGCGGACACTTTAGTATCCGCTGCCGAATCTCTGCAATTATACAAATCCATATCAGAACACCAACCGTCTCTGAACAAAGTTGGGTTGCAAACCAAGAGTACAATGACAGGTCCTTTCCCATACAGAAACGACCCAACCACAACCAACTCAGCAGCAGTGGCGTCTCCAACAAATATGTCAGCATCGATGGAAATGAAAGCGCAACCAACAACAATGGAGGCACTAATTAATACGTTTCAGCCTTCATATACCTCCTTACCTCACACATCATCAACAACTCCAATGTTCGCGCACCGGAAGCCACCTTCTCCACCACCCTATTCCCTCAAACACCGCAGAGATTGGAAAGCAGAAGAAACGTCATCTCACGAGACGTCTACATCGGCGCTGCCGTCATACGTTAGAAAGTCATTAACCCAGAATGCCAACAACACTCATGGTGCCGCGTCTAACGACCAAACGGCGAGACTTTCTCAACTAACGAATACCCACAAACACACCCACAACCAGGACCACGTCCACAATAAAATCAAAAGCAAGCAGAAACAAAGGCAAAAGCAAAAACAAACACAAAAATCGAAACAAAAGCATACAGACTATGAACAGGAGTGCGTAACTTACACATCCTTAGGTTATACTAGCAATGGAGAGCAATTGTTCGTACGGCATTTTCACGAGAGAGATCGTCTTATACGAGAGCATCAATTAAAGCATCGCATATGCAACACCTTCAGTGCAAACAACGACGATTTTGATGGTGATGGACGCGGTCGGCAAACAACTACACATCACGAAGAGACGACAGCATGTCTGGGGTCACCCGGAATCCGTGAAAGCCTTGAAAGCGTCGCGGTAGCCACAACAAAGACCACGCCAGCATCGACTGTTGCTGTGGCCGTTGCTGGTGATGCTGCGAATGGCATTGCCTTTATTAATAACGCTAGCACTAATTCTAATTGGCATGGTGTCTGCCGTAGTGTTGATGACATTGTGCTGCCAGTGGACCAAGACCAAACCGAGCGGGCGACAGCGACAGTGGCAGTGGGTGCTCTTGCTGACGTTCGTATCGACGACACTGCGGCTGCGAGGGATGATTTGGCGCGATTCGAGGAAATGACGACACGAGACAATGCAGCAATCTCACCGACCACAGACACGGCCCCCAAAGTCATGGATAGATGCGCGCCCAACACGAAGGTGACGAAACAAAGAAATGCGAATGTTCCAATAGCAGGTGAGTAGCGATGAATGAACAAATTAATACAAAATTTAACACGATCCGATTAATGAAGTGAACGAATTTTGGTCGGGAGACGTGTGCGTTATTATGCATAAATGCAGTTATACTAGTGCCGCAACTGCAAAATGTGCGATTCAGCTTTATAGTGTGGTAGTTATAGTGTGGACTGATGCGAGCTTTTTTAGGGTTTTTAATTGATGGGCGTCAATATAGAAAACACATAGCGTGCATCCTTTCATTTTTGAGACATATCAGCAACGTTTGAAAGTCCCAATTGGTAATTCGAATTTGTTTTTCTGAGATATGTATTATACATAAATTAATTTAAACTCCGAAATTTATTCTACTATCGCCCTGCTTAATTAAACTCCTTAAGTCACTATTGTCTACAACCTTGGCACTTATGTTGAAGGCTTGACTACTCTTCGATGGCCTGTGAGCTCTAAATCAGACAGGGGCTAATGTTTTTTAAGCCTTTCAGAGACTATGTTTTTTATGCAAAACAAATTTAATTGCAACCAATTTTGCAACGTAAGAAATGCCTTAATGCTCTCATTCATCCATACTTTTCGAACAAAAAACGCAAATCGTGCATATTTAAATTGGTTTACTCGGTCCACTTGCGACAAGAGATTTCATTCCACTTCTCTACTTGGACAACATGTTCAAATTTTCATAAAAACACAGGAACACTTGTTTGCTAACCCCAGTGGTTGGGTGTGTGGCAGCGCGAAGGCATCCCATACACACAAGTGTGTATGTGTGTGTGTTCATTCGAGGCTAATCAAACTCCATTACATGTGAAAAATATGAATTTACACCGTGCATAAACAACATGCGTAAACAATTTCAACCATTTTAATGCCCCTCAGCCATTTTTACCTAATGGAATTTAAAACCACTTTGGTTGCGGGTACCCCAAAATATTTTATTGAGTAATAACATGAAAAAATGCACTCACCACCCGCCTGCAGTGTTTATCTGCGCCCAAAGTGAGTACTGTAACCTTTGACATGGCCCGACTTTAAAGTTCCAAGAGCACCACACCAACACATGCTTATGGTATGTCGGTATGTGTGCACCAAGTGTGTGCATGCATGAGCAAGTAAATTCATGGCATTTGACAGCAGCATCGTGGAGATGGCAAGCCAACCACCCCCCGCCCTCGTAAGGCTTCACAAGAAGTTCACAAGTTTCGAATACTCGCATTGGTGAGATTTACGAGGCACGAGCGTACAACTGATGGTGGTCACCCACCAGCACACTCGCAAGTAGAGCGTTTTACGACGCACTGAAGGTGTGTGAGTGCGAGTTTTTGAAAATTTGGGGGAGGTTGCTTTGTTAATAGGACAAAGGTGGCGGTAAAAATCTAAATCCAATAAAATCACTTTAAAAGGTATAAAGAATGAAATCATAAATTCCACCCATAAGTAAATGTGCAAAAATTGGATTTGTTCACATGTCTTTGTGATACGCTTGATTTTCGAATCATCATGGGGAGTTTACATGAACAACAACAGAAAAAAAAACAGAGAGAAAACTTAGGAAGAACTTTACTTTTAAATTGTATTCTAATACAGTTACATATATGTAAATATATGTGTGTAGCTATGTACATACATATTTATTTATTTTAAACAGAAGTACATTTTCGTGCTTTTTTACTTAATTGCATTACTTCTGTCATACGTACAATTTAGTATTATATTATAATTAATAAAATCCTAAAATCCATATTCAAACATTTTTATTCCAAATAATAACAAATATTGGGGCTATCCAAGGTGCTGGTAAATAACACAAACGTACATATGTATGTATCTTATAATTTCGTATTTTAATTTGACGAGAGCAATCCAAAAAACTTTTCTCTAGACAAAACTATGTATTACAGTAATAGTATGCATTTAAATCAAGCTTTCATTCTCATATCAGGTCAAGGCCAAAGAAAAAAATAATGACACAGCAAAAGCTTCTGTAATCCAATCTGTTTGGAGTCTTCATAAAACCGATAGAGAGACTCTTGATTACATCATGACTTATACTAAGCCAAGCTTCTGCTCGTATTTGTGAGGTACACGAGTACAAGCACCAGAATCTACGAGCAGCAGAAGGCTCTAATTACGCGTCAAATAGGTAATGAAGCAACCGTTACGCCGTACTATTATCCTATAAAACCGTTTACAGCCAAAAGGCATATTTCTCATAGTTTTTAATTGAAAAAATCCATTAAAGGGTACGAAATCACGGATTTTTCAATAGCTGCAGGATTCGTGTGAGAAAATATTTAGAAAAATACGTTAAATTTAGCAAAATTGCACAATGTTTAACTATGTGCCTTGAGCCGTGGTCATAGACCATTTGCAGTGACAGCTGAGTACCTACGTAGTACTGCTTTCTCCGCTCAAAATTGCGATGGGATTTTTTCACTATTTTCATTATTATTTTTTTTTTCTGTAACGCATTTTTTAGATTTTTCGACAGGAAAAAAATTACAGCATCAAATGTCGCAAGTTTTTCAGAAAAAAACTGTAAATTTAAAGTGTAGGGTAGTAGTACCGCTCGTTTTTTTACCTCCACTAACGAATGTGTGGTAGTTTGTTGTTATTGTAAAGTATTCTTTTGGCGCAGTTACGGCATTTGACTTGCTGTTTTGCTGTTTTTTAAGGGTGGAAACAACCCTCTGCCTTGTAACCCTGTATAAGCCGTCGATGATCTTGCGTAATCTTTGCTATGTTTGTCTCCTCGGCTATTGTTCTCACTTCGTGCACGATCGCTGATTGCATTAGAATTTTCGATTTTTACCCTTGAATTTGCTTTAAAAAACACCAGAAAAATTTATACGCAAAAAGAAGAAATCAAAAGAAATAAAGAAAAAACAACAAAATAAAAAATACAACAATGTAAAAAAATAATAAGACGGAACGGGGAGAGCCATTAGTCGGTTTCGAAATATGCCTGATTGTATAGTAGAAAAATCAATAAATGGCAATAAATAATCAATTCAGTATGCCAAGTTGTGAAAAGAGGAAGTTAAGGGCTTTAATTTGGGATTAAATCTCTTTTTGCGCTCTCACCAAAATACCATGTTTCCGTTACGATTGTTCATGTATTTCTCCATACAAAACATCCAACAGTGTTTTCTGTGTTTTCGCCAGTTTTTGCGGGTAAAATCAAAAATACGCAAGGGTTTCACAACAAATATACTCTTTTTACAACTGCACATGTTTTATAATCTTTAAGAAACACACTACTACCACTATAAAAAGGCATTTATTCTACATGCATAGGTACTTTATGTACTTGTCTATACTTGGGTGCAATTATATACTAGTTATTGAGTATATTTTGCGCGCGAATTCTGTATTAACGGCTTTAAATGACGCCAGGTGTGGGGCAGGGTGCAAAGGATTGCCTGCTTTAAAAACCGATGAAATTCTAGAAAGGAATTGTTTACATGAGAAAATATTACAATAAAAAAATCGATTTTTATAGTCGCAGTACTGCTCCATTGACGAAATATTCTAATAGCTAAATTTCGATGGTGCTCACTGATACCTTTATTTTGTCATGAAAATGATAAGCGAAAAAACATTTTTTTAACAAAAAAACATACAAATTTACAGGCCGTATGTAAACATGTTTAGATCACTTTTCCTTTGCGCTCACAGATTTGTACGCTAATATTCAGAATTCAATACCAGAGGAAGCTGAGGAACAAAGCCAGAACTCCTTGCTTCAAAACGCAATGTACGCTTTTGGCATATAAATACTGGGGTTTAATGGAGAAATTACTCGCAAACGCAAAAATATTAGAAACAACATTCGCTCCTATACATAACACGAAGAAAAAATAAGGGAACTCATTGAATTAATGCTCTACTCTCTTAAAAAAGTATCAGTGTCCAGTCGGGCAATATAGAGTAGACGAATTGAGAAGGATTTGAAGATACGTTCAGCTAGGAAAGTTCCGCTTCTAAGCAAAAAAATATATATTGTAAACATAATGTTTTTTGCAAAGCAACACACAATCCCGTCATTTGACATTGAAATAACGGAATAGAGTCTAATGTAACTAAAATTTACATATATGTTCAGAATTGATGAGAAAATATATGTAAGACGCAAAAAAATACGGCCTTCGATCCCAAACACATCATTAAGACTGTCAAACATGGGGAACAACATTTGTGCTCCAGACCACGTTGATATACTGGAGAGGATGATGCCTTAAATTGGGAGTTCATGCAGGATAATTACCCCAAACATTCCTAAAAACTTGTTAAGGAACGGTTACAATGCCAAAAAATTATTGTAAGCCCAATTCTGTCCAATGCTTTGACTCTAAATTCGATAAAACACTTGAGGGGATATTAAAAATAATAACTGGAGATCTTAAGTCAGAAAAATAAAGAAGAACTTTAGGAAATAGTAAAACCCGAATTTTAGCTCATTAAACCCTCATTTGTGCCAAACTGGATGGGCCTGCAGTCCATACTAGTCGCAAGATAGTTGACAGTCAGTTGATTTTACTACGGGGTGCACATACATACATACATACATACATACAAACATACATTATGTATTGGTAACATAAGTCCACGCTTAGCAATTCTAATTCGTCTCCCCTAATAGTATTTATGATGATTTCCATGTATTTAAATTCGTTGCAGCTCACTTCAGTTTGATTCATCTCTGTGCGAGTGTTCATGTAAATCTTTCGACTTCGTGCGCACCCTCTACTCATAAGGCCATGCCAAAATCTCCCTTTTGGCGCAACGCTCTCAAATTCGGAATGTGTCCATTCATTTGCGTTCACTTCGTTTGTTTTCTTGATTAATTTCTACGCCATACAAACACGACCACCCACACATGCCGCACACGCTTACTTATTTGTATATGTACATATGTATATATGTATCACATGTATCTGCATGCACACATACATATGTACGTTCACACTCAGCACAGGTCAATGCAATTCTAATCTCGTGCGTAGAAACGCGATTGCTCGGCATTGTCCTGCCGAAGCTTTTAGGCAACGTACTGTATGCATGTGTGTGTGTATTTGCTTAGGTAAACAAAGTATGTGGTTGTGTGTTGATGCCTCGCCATGCATGCTGTCTGGCGCGCGTCTGTTTTTGGCAATAATCAAGTTGCACGTTGCTTAGCTCCCTCGCCTCTAAATCGCCCCGTCACAGCGAGTTTTGTGACAACTTTAATCAGCAACCAAATGGTGAACTTTCTCAATGAATTTACCTCAATTCATCGCAAGAGGGTGGACAGTATGCCACAAACAATTTGCCTACATGAAAGGAAATGTAAATTCGCCGATTTTGGATGAGGGAGCTCCAGTTGCCAGTCGACAGGTCTCCATGCAGGACGTACACAAATGGGTTTCCCTTAGCATGTGTTCGGCGACATATATGTACATAAGTATGTGCATATTCAAACATAAAAAAGCCATATATGTGTATCTATGTTATGGAGATGTACGAATATCTACAAGTGTCCACATTTAAGTCAAATTCTGCTTGAAAGTGGATTTTAGTTAATTTTCGAATGCACAAAGTAAAAAGTATCTCAACTCAGTCGATAAATCACCATGTGAGTTCCATCTGTCTTTGGTACATATGGATGTAAGAGTTCTGGGGGCTATCGTAACCAGAGCATTGAGTGTGCAACCACCGTACAGTTGGTGGAAGGTTTGAATCCTGCCTTCTAATCAATCCAAAATTAGTCTGTTTAATGGTGGGTAATGTTGAAACTCCCAAAAGACTGGTGTGATCTTCAGAGATGTTTTAAAATAAATGTGGCTAGAGAAGATCTGGCAAACTATGGAGAGGTGATGCCGTAGGCTATCGAATGAACCGACTGCAGTTCTGGCAAATCTTCTGTAAAAATACAAAATAATTATACTTTTTTTGCAAGCAGTTCCAATATAATTGCAAAGATACCTAAGACTAACTGTTAATGAGTAATTTTGATTACATGACGGAATGGTTCTTGGGCCACCGACGAGAGGTGTCTGACCTTATGCTTGTTGTTGCTGTTACAACACGCTCTCTTATTCGAATTGCTCACGTTGCCGCCGTATTATGTTCCAGTTAAACGGTTGTAGGATGTTCAATGATTATGTTAATAGACTTACATATACAGTTAGGTGTGTGTACTGGCTAACGGGTCAGCGTACTTATGTAAATGACTTGTTTAATAGATACAATTACCAAATTGAAGTGCAATGACACTTTAATCAATATTTACACACATTTGCTAATTATGAGTGCACATGTATGTATGTGTCAATCGAACGCGATTGTAGATCGCGCTGTTGTTGGACGCAGTGGTTGAGTTAAGCAAGAAGAAGTTCATTGACAATTTGCACGCATTTACACAATTCAGTTTGATAACTTAGCGTTTCATATTACAAATACTAGCCATTCTTCAAAATATATTTACAGTCTAAAGCTTTCGGTAGAATGCGCCTTAATTAAAACAAGATTTCTGTGTAGACTGCTTACTCGGGAAAACCTCGCATTAGCGAATGCTTAACAAAAATCTAGCACATTTTTTATGCACCCAGGTGAAGGTCCTTTTCTTAACACATTTTCGATAATATTTCTGGATATCAGTAAAGAAGCAGTAACGACTTGAAAACTTCATTTGCGTAATGAGTTCATTCGATAAAAAGTCTAAAGTCCTACTGGCTTAGCCACATATATTATAAAGGTAATAAACAAATATGTGTATGTATGTCCGTAAATACATACATATATATGTAGGTAAGAGCACATACATATGTATATGTACGTATGTGTGCCGTCGAATTAACTGAGAAAATCAATAAAGAACACCTTTGCGCTCGCCGTCCAGCAGCTTCACTTGTACTTGAAAGGGCCACCGCAACAACAAAAACTACAACAGCATTGGCAACTGCAGATTTTACGTTTTATTGCTATGAAAAACGACTCAATTACTTTGATACTTTATGCATAAGCCACACCCATTCTCATAAATGCGAGCAAACACATGCATACGTGCATATGTAAATACTTGCACAAATACATGTGAGTTTATGTATGCACAAATAGACATACACCCATAAATGGGGAGCCGCTTTGCTTCCACAATGTATGAAAGCTGCTGCAATTGGAGATACGCGTACGCCGTCGACCTGCATCCCTCGAACGGCCGCTGCAAGCCATCATGAGCGGCATAAACGGTGTGAACGTCAGCTCACAAAGAGGCCATACTCCTTATGCTAATCGCGATACCACGACCGCGACCGTCATCGTAATGTGCTGAGCGAAAGAGAAAAAGTGACCGATGCACACACACTTCCTTACACGCCTATTTGCATCGCTCCAGATGAATGGTCTTCACTATGCTTACCACACTTGTATTATAGATATGTGCTGCAGAGAGCTTAAGGGGAGCACGAAAGAATTCCAATTAGAATGCAGGCGAGCAGTCACAAAGATGCAACACAGCAGCATGAAACACGTTCCACATAAATGCACACTGCTCTGTATGGTTGTAATTCGGCATGAATTATTCTCTACAGCCCCGCTATGCATATGGGAAAGAGCGATAAAAAGATTGAGCAGGCGAATGCCACAGAGAGAGATCAAAGAGAGAGATCAAAGAGAGAGAGCGCAGGCATGAGGAGAAGTGTATACTGAGTGTAGTGCCCCTTCACCACTCGAGTCGAATCCCGTACGGCATTGTGGCTAGAGAAAGGACGAACGCTAAGCAATAGAGAGCATAACACTCTATGGCTGAGTGCTAGGATTCTACAGACTCACGCTCGCATCCACACATATCTACCCATATGTACAATTGGCAAATGCACGAACACAGTTGCAGCGGCACACTACGCCTGAAGAACAGTTGCAAATGCGACGATTGCACTCGCCCCGCACGCACAGGCGAGAGGCCGCTCAAACGTTCTGAGCGCTGCCGCGGCGAGCGGTTTTACATTTTCATTATTTACATTTACAAAATTGGAAGTTGACTCAATGCTTTTATATGGCTGCAAGAAGTCGACTTGCCAAGGTAGCTGACACACACGCACACACACATTCATACATATATTTCTCCATACATATATACGTTATATGCACACGCGTGTAGATTTGTAAGAATGAGTGCGGCGAATGTGTTGCATGGTGCGGTGCGGTGGCCGACTATCATCTGTGTTACGATTCAGTTGCATTTCTAATGCGCACACAGCAAGATACATTCAAGAGAGCCGGTCTCGTTGCGCGATAACCAAACGATTGGCAAATGCATTCGTCCTTTGCAACCGACGACAATAAATCGCGAGTTACGACTACACTTGGAAAAATCAAAACGAGATTTAGTACATATTATTTTCATTAATTCAAAACACATTTCTTGATTAAGTGACAACAAAAATCAAGAGGCTCGACGAGCCCTAATTCACCGATAAACAAAGTGAATGTGAAAGATTTGTGAATTTGTGCAAAAAGTTATTAAATATTTTGAAGTGCACTCGCAGCCGCACAAATACACACACACACATAAGACAAACTGTAAGACATGATGGTGATACAACAACAAGCACTATGGAGTGCGGCGGCACAACCAGCGGCTTCGCCCACAGTAGCCAATGAGGAGCAGTCCAACAGTGAACGGCAGTTACAACAACGTTTGGTGGATAGCCAAAGTCCAGAACTGTGTAATGAACGAATTTTTATCAAGACTGAACCCACAGAGTTCACACCGCGAAGCTCCGAGGATCATGAAACACCGCCAGCGGATGAACTTCAGCAAAGTATGTAACAATAAACAATGAATTCGAATATTATCCCATAAAAAAATAGTAAACTATTAAGATTAGGATAATTGATGGCACCTAAGTTGGGTAGGGACAAACTCACTTTTTCCCTGAACTATACAAAAGTGGTAATTTCGAAAAGCAGATATGTGTCTAAGGATTACTAACTGAATATGTAATAATTTGTATCTGAGCCCACTAATAGTTCAAATCATTCACAAAAATTTGTTGATCCAATTTTAAAGTCTGCTTTATGACCCAAGAATATATTTACCCGCATAGATAACTCTGTTAGGTATGACTTCCCTCGGTCGAATACTTTTCTTTGGGTTACTACGGGGTTTTCGCTACTCAGAGTCAGACAATAGACTTTAAATGTAATAAAGTTATTAAATTCGAATAAAATATCGGGTTTCGATAGGTGGATTATTTCGCCTCAAAACTGTAAAACTGTTACTGCTATAGAGATGCCAAGAAAATCTTAAGCAGAAATCAAAAAAGATGTCGTTCCACGATAAAATCACAAATCGGCTTGAAAGACTTTTGGTTGCGCTAAACTCATCTTGTTGAGTGGCACGCATTTAACTGATGGAATTGCCTAGTAAACACTTGCTTAAAATTCCGCAAAATTTTTAAATAAATGCCGAATTACAGATCATTGCTACAGATAGCATAATTTTCTGCAGTCCATCCATTGCGTTCTTAACACAAAAGTACAAATTTGTGGAACCAATTTTTTTGGTGAGAAATGTAGAAGTCCAAATGTAATACAATTGGAAGTATAGGAGAGGCCAAATTAGTGATTCGCGAATCCTATTGTTAGAATCGTTTGTAGGAGGAATCATGTATAATCCATACATTTTTTTACTGTTATATATAGTACATATTATACGTATTTAGGGCATGACAAACAAAAAGCTATTAACAAAAAATTGTATTATTTCTTTTACAAACAAAATTTGTGCGTCTTGCGTTGTCCTTTCCAATAAGGATGCGCAGGCAGGGTATCGGGCCTCTCCCATGTAATGTGCAAGAAATTGGTAATAAAAGTATGCACGATTGGCCAAAGACAAAAAGACAACCCACTGAGCGTCTAATCATAAATAACTGTCTGTGCACTGTAGATGTGTTTGTGAGATATTCAAATAATGCATTCTAATTCCTTGATCTCCGAGGAACGATTGCAAAATGTGCACTTTCCTGTCTACCTGTTCCCGAAAATGAAAACAAGTAGGGAATCACAATTCAAGTCATTAATGTGTGAGTGTGTGTATGAGTGTATGTGGTGCACACCCCAGATACTTTGCATGCAGCACAGAATTGTAAGAAACACGTTTGCATGACCACACTTTCCCACAATTTCAATATAGTTTTTCCTTTGCTGTTTTTTTTTCATTGCCTCCTTTGCATGTCTTGCACTTTTTATGAGCGAGCAGACACAAAGCAGAGTCCAGCTGATTTTGCATTTGCCGCAGGAAGACAATTAATTTACTCATTACATAGCATATTTATGTCTGCATGTGTGTGCCACAATTGAGTCGGGTTGGTTTCGCACTGAAAATGGTCAGCCAGGTAGGATTAGTCGCTGGCGACTAAGACTGCGCACAATACAAATTTCAGTAATTGCCGTTAAGTAGTGGGCACAGCTTCCACAAATTCGCAAACGAAAATGCTTGAGAAGATCAGCGGCGTGTCAGACAATGTGCTTGTGTATGCAGATTAGTCGAGTTTTGAGCCAAAGTCAACAATTTAAGAGGTGATGATGATTTTGCTCCTTTGTGGTAAGACTTGTAGCAAAGGAACGAATATGCGAAAGCGCTACTACTGTGTGGGTTTCATTCAACGCGAGCAACAACAATAACGTGCACTAACATCACAACACCATCGACGTCTTAATCGAGCGCAAATAAGCAACTTTACATATTCATACATGCGCATGTGTGTGTGTGTGTGTTCATACCAATGCGCTGATACATGGTGTATGAAAATCGTGCATTGGCTTGTAAGCACGTATCCTTGTACCACTAGTAATCTGTATATGAATGTGCAAAGCAACGCTCCCTTGATAATAGATAAACCAACCGAAATACCAAATGAAATACGTAAAAAATGGCAGATTGTTTTCGCTTTTTACTTCTTTTTCCAGCTATGCATACGTTTTTGGCTTTCATTTTTTTACTTTGAGACAGTAATCTGTATATTTATATTTCGAAATGGACAGTGCACATTATCCCCGTATGCATATATTGTCGTAAAAATATAGGTACCCTGCCAAACTATGGACCATTGCCGCCACTACTCGGCTTTGTCCTTTTTTGTTTACACCCCAGGGAGCTATAAATTTAATATCCACTCTTTGCTAAATAAGAGCAAATGCCAAAAAAATGTTCTTCTCTCTTTTTTATCACGCTCAAATGCAGAAGATGCCTCAACGGATAAATGCAGCTTATGCTCCACACCTTCGCCGCTCGCGCCCGTTCAGTTGTCGCAGCCCCGACTGGACAGGCGTTTGCTGGATTACACCAGTACCCATACACACGCATACAAACCGAAGTGTCTATGTACACAGCTAGAGAGTGTCTTCATTGTTATTTGCAAATATAATGTGCACTCAAATGAGGTTATTTATGACAGTAATGCATAAAGGATACGAATACTCCTAGAGGCATTCAGCACACATGCATGTTAGCACGCACACACCGGCAGGCGCGTAGGTGTCACTGTCGAGCGGCAGAAGTAACAATCTCTATACATAGCGAAAGGAAATGGGAAATGGAGATTTAACTAAATGCGGCGGTGATGAAATTGTAAGCACGTCGCCCACTGACATATACCAATTTCTTTTCTGCTTTATGGATACGACTACTCACATATGTATATGTACGTATGTACATACTATATCTTTCTGGTTTTATGTGCCATACATACCGTATTTACATATTCTATATAAGCGTGTTTAGTACATTCATAAATGACGCAAATGTTGGAAAACTTCTTAACTCAGAACGAAAAGGATATTCTGCAGAAACTAATCTTCTTTATGGCGCTTATGAAAAGCAAACTTTTTCAAAATTGGCTTCAGATTTAACTTATCAAAATTTCTATTTTCTGAGTATAGATAAATTAATTATACCCTTCATGTAAGTTTTTTGTAAATACTCAAGAAAGGGTTACATAAATCGAATTGAAATAGTTGAGTCATATAGAACAAGTTTTCAAAACTGAAAGCAATTTTGGCTGTCTAACAAAGAACTGAGTTAAACATTTCTTACTTTTAGATACGCGCAAAGCATGTTTAGACGTGAAATTTCATTCAAAATATCTTAAGGGGGAGCCTGCTTTAGAACTTAAAAAAAATCGGATTTTTTGGGAGGGAAAGAAATAATGTCAATATTTCAAATTCTAATCTATAACTTTGGGGACATATTCTTAGATAATTTTTAAAGAGATTTAAGAAACAAAAATCGATTTTTGAAGCTTCTAAAGCAGGCTCCCCCCTTAAATTCGAATGATGTATGATGAGTTTCGGGGCTAACTCAGATTATATCTGGCATGTTTCCCGAAATTAGATGTACTTCATTAAAACCACTCCGATATTTTGACACTTCAAAACTCTCTTATATCATAACAGCTATTTCAGTTTACTTTCGGGACCCTTGTTAGCTCACTTTACTTCGCAAAACTTTTGCTGATATTTGCATTCAATTTACTTTTTTTGGTGGGTGTGATGCAGTATACATGTAGTACGTATGCATATCTGCCAGCATAAGGTATCTACATATGTGTGTATGTATGTATACATGCATGCCAAATTCACCCCATAAAACTAACGAAATACTCGTACTAATGGACATTTTATGCCCATTTAAAGCAAAAACAAAACCAAGTGTACCACAAAAAAACAGAGCAAGAAGTTTGTCGAGCACTCCTCCCTTGCCCCCAACGAAAGTAGCGAAACAAATGTATAAAAACATTGCATGCAACATTCAAATTGACAAGTTAAGAAGACGTGCCATTTGCATTAAGTTTCGTAGTTTCGAATGGGCGAAATTGTCGTAAACTCGCCAAAATAGCAGTGAGCGCAACAACAGTGTGATGGCAAGCGGCCAAGAGGTCATCAACATGAGCGAAGAACGCAAACAGCATCAACGCCACCACCGCCACCACCATCGTCACCATAACAAGCACCACCACCAACAACAAAAATATTAATAGAATGGCCTCAACTACACCCCCACAAAGATTTGTTTCCAACTCAATTCGCATTCACATTTGCCGAGACACATCTGCAGACTTGGACAGCATTTATTTACTTAGGATATTTGCACGGCGAGCGATGGACAGCGAGCCGTGGCCGAAAGGGCATTGAACATCCAATGCACTCCGCTGCTGCTGCCGGCCCTTTAATGAAGAGGGAAATAAGGATAATCAATAATTTGCGAAGAACATTTGAATTGGAACTTGGAAGTCTTGGACAGTGGGCCACTTAACCTTTTGCCCGTTGATGGAACTTCTGATAGGAAATAAATAAGATATTGCACGAATACACTCATATATCTGCATATGTACATATGTATATCCATATACATGTATTTCCATATTATTGATGTTTATTTTTATCTCTTCCACAGATACATTCAATGGACACATGCGATACTCGCCGTCGCCACTGCGCTCAGCAGCCGGTAAGTACCAAGCTGGTCAACTCCTTTATGTGCAACTAAATATTTTAATAGCCATCTATATATGTATGTATATACTATATAAGATGCATATGCATATCTGTATACAGTTATGTATATGGACGCGTGCCTGGCTCGAAACTTTAATCCGTTACCTCAATTCTTTCAACATGCATGTTCCTTCCATCAATCCTCCGTTCGCTAATTTTCTCACATCCACACACACACACACACAGACAGGGATACAAGGCCCCAGAGTACCCGCAACATTATGGCAATACTTCTAGTATTTAGAATGTGCGACAAATGCGGCGGCGTCCCTTGCCTCTCGCCCATTTGCTCATAGAGACACGTACGCGGAGCACGTGAATACAGAAATTTATTACCGACTTCAAGTGAGAAGTTTATTAGAGTTGCTGTTTGCTGCAACTGCTCAAGGGCGGTAGAGGGGAAATTCGCTACGCGTGTGTCGTGTGCGCAATTTTGAATTTGTGCTCTTTCTTTCGAGTTTTGAAAAGGATGCAAGGGCATAACTCCGGCTCGTGTCAATATCCTTATTGCATTAGCTCTATTCTAAATGTTGGGCTGTAAACTCTAATCATACACATATACATATGTACACATAATGGTGAGTGCGGGCAAATTTAAACCGCTGCACGCTCTGACCTGGAGCCAGGCACGAGCAGACCGAGCACTGAATTCCGCTTTTGATTTGAGACACGAAAAAATGCTTTGATTATTGAAATAAGTGACTAATATGATGAAATAATCTTCGTCCTTACGCAAATTAGTAAACAAACTTCTAATAATAGGATCGCAGAGAGAAAAAATGCATTTATAGAAGCGAAGATAAAACTCAAGTTAGGGAAATTTAGCAATAATATTTACTAAAATTAAAAAAGAAAGCCAATAATTTCAAACTTTTCAATACATGTAAATAAATTACTAAAAACTCGCTGCTCCAGATCTGCTACCTTGGGAACATAGCTTTTAAGTAAAGTGACTTTAGGTTCCCCACACCAACCTTCTGACCAAAAATGCATGCAAATAATTAAAATAGAGAGACGATTAATGATTTCCATGAATATGCATGAACGATCCGTTGCGATTGAATGAAAACTGTTTAACAATGCCTAATATGCTCAATTGCTCGATAAATTTTATGCGTGATTTTGCAACTTCCAACTCTGCTTCTTCTTCTTCACTGAAATGCAAGCAATAAAATTTGCGGCAATCACGGTGCCGATATTTTCGACGCCCCTTTGCACATGTCCAAATAATGTCATATCGGGCATCTAACTGGAAATTTGACTATCACGGCCAACAACAACAACAGCACATACGAGTACGAATTCTTATTTATACACAAAGTTGCCTTTCGCACCCAACTTGACCCCTCGCTGCAACCCTCATGCACACAGATGCAGCGCTCGGGCCGCAGGCATTCACAATGACAATTTGTCACAACCAAAAACAAAAACCGGTGGTCCAAAGTGGCACAACAATGCAATATCACATACATCACATTTCAATAGTTCAAATAACAGTTTCAACAATAGTACAATGACCATAATTCGGCGAAATTAAAATTCCAAAGCAACCCTGTGACATGTCGGCAGCAATGGTCATCATGCTCTGTCCACCCAACGGCGAACATTCATATGTATGTAGAACAACACAAACACACACATACGGCAGAGTGCAAGGCATTATAGGGGACGCAGCGGCGGCATCGCAGCAGTCGATCGAGCTGTCTCCTGACAAACAGGATATTGAAATCATAGGTATTCACTCATACAATACTCGTACTCCTGTAACCTTGTGAGTTATTTGAAGCAGATGGATGTTTACATATTTCCAATATTTTTTTTATTTATGCCGCAGTTTTATTAAGTGTATATATATGTGTGTGTGTATACGCTTATATGTAAAACCGATATCATCCCACAACTGGCAGAATTTCGCTTTTGCAACGCACGAAGTGATTTCCACGTACGGGTGCATGTATTTTCTACCAAATACATGCATATGTTTAAATGTGTGTGTGCATTTGTATGTTTGTCCAGCACTCAAAACTAACCCCTAACCAGACTTCAATTCATCCATCTCATTAGGTGCAACACGCAGTACAAATTGCCGAACATTGCAATGATTACGCATACTTTGTCGAAGGTTTTAAGGTTATGTAAATTTGTCGCCGTCTGACCTTTGGGCGCAAACAAATGATGAGGGCACCCATGCAAATGTAGTGACAGCGGTGGCAATTAAAATTAAACGCTATTTTAATCATATTACACCACCTATTCGCTCACCAACAACAGAAACAAAGCATTAACCATTCATTGTAGCCTACTTCACGGGGCTTAGGCATTGTTGAAAGGTTTGCGTTAGTAATCGAACACACACATGCATGCAAATGAACAAGCATTTAAACATCAACAACAAAAAGGGTTGTCATTCGCTCGTTTTTTGTTCGCACAATCAACGAGCGTCACCGCGAGATGCGGATATGCATATAAGCAGATCATTGGCGGAATCACTGAGTCCAATAAAAAACGGATAAAAGTGGCAGCGAACCCTTTGCCGCTATGCAAAACATGCCGGGGGTACGCCAGCGTCGATAAAGCAACTGTTGCGCACCTCGCACAAAAACAAAAACAAACACACAAAAAACCACATGCAAAGTGCTACCCTGCGCTCCGCCGCCGAGGCCAATCGCTGCTCATTAATGCACCCTTTCGCGCTTTTTACTCGAGTGCTCGTCACTTTTTATTGCCGCTCTTGCTGATTGCTGTTGCTTCCTACCTTCTACACTCCACACTTAGGTGCGTTTATTTGCCTATCACACACACATACCCACCAATAATGCATTATTCAAATTATAGTGTGAATATTAATGGGCAACACACACACACACATACACAAATGCACGTACGTTTTTATGACGGCGTGAATACTCAAATGCGTATGCGCGCCGGCGATTTATGGGCAAATTAAAGGGTGTTGTAATGACGGTGTTTACCATATTATAAAAGCCAACGGAATTGGGAGTTGCGTGAAATTAATTGAGGTTTTATTGGAGTTGGCGCGTGCCAAAGCGGTTTGTTGACGTTGCTCTTCTTAGCTGTTTGTTGTTGTACTCATAATCATACTTTAAAAAATGACATGGGATTTATTGAAATTGGGTTATTACATTGTATGGTTTTAATTGGCGCGCGCACTCAAAATCTTCACATGGAAGGTGTTAAAATTTGCCTACATGCACACATACACATATACACACATACATATGTAAATATTTGTATATAATGAAGATTTCAACTAAATAGGTGGTATTAGGCAGCAATCCAAAAAAACTTGATTTAACTCTAACTCCTCTGAAATCCCTTATGAGTTTTTGGCAACCATGTTCAGGATTTTAAGGTATAAAAAAATAAATTATAAATATTCGCCATAATTTCACTCTTCTGAGTTTAGTGATTTATATAGGAATAGTCTAACAGAAGGTTTGCTTACGGTGGCCAACAAGAGTGGGTCAGAACGTGCTTTGTCAAAATGTAGAAGTTTGTCTACCGTCTTTTAAAAAGGGGGAACTATGGTACTGGACATTTTTTGTCAACCGGCATCCTTAAATCCTTAAGCACTTTCAACGAAAAAGACCCGCAAAGCACATTGCAGTGTAAACAGTTGCAAATTCCATTAAAGCTTCACATATCTAACGTGCGTTGCAATGAAGCAAGATTAGATTGCCTCCACAGTTATATGCAAACATCACCTCACTTAGGCTAAGACTTAGAATTAATGCAAAGGTACATACATAAATACACACATGCAACTTCGGCATATACAATTGTATGAAGACGAACGATGAAGACCCTCACATAATGTTTGCATCCAATTCCATGCAATAATTAAAGTGGATCACAACAAATAACCAATCGATATGTGAGCACATACATGTATGTGCATAAGTATGTGTACACGTACTAGGCCTGGCTAGACGCTGGCCCGAGCCGAGAACAATTGTCTATTCATCAACATCTGCTCGATAGCAGAAATGCTTTGTCACTTCGTCATATTCTACTCATACCCAAGCGGCCTGCATTACTCGAATTTCCAAATGTATTCATAATTTTCGAAAATAAAAAACCGAATTTCCTCATTTTTGGAAATCCTTAAACGCAGTTAAATGGTTTTGTGTGTCATGTCAAGCAGGGACTTTGATGTGAAATCGTGACAAGCGTTTTTTAGCAGAATCTCTATAACTTCCGGCATGATTGATTAAACTCGCAAATAATTGATTTTATGCTCCATGTACTCGTTTGTATGTACGTACATATGTATGTCGGTATGCGTGTATTTATACGCGCGTTAAGCGAATGAATAGTTGTGTTTTTACGCTGATCCAGTAAATTATTTCCGTGCATGTGTAGGTAAAATTAGCGCTTAGTGTGTTTTTTGCCTTGCTTTCTTCGGCTTTCACGTGACTTTGCACGGCGTCTGCCCGTAAGCTTTTTATTTTGTGACGAATTAGAACTACAAATAAGGGTTAACGTCAACCAGCAATAATTAACAAGTTATGATTGATGTCAACTCTGACCCAACCCACCAATAGATTTAATTAACAGATAGCTTTGATCCCTTTAAAGCGGGGGACAAAGGACACTTTTTGCCTGGCTATAGAGAAGGTGATTGGACGCAACTTGTATAGAGAATTGTTTGCTTTGGTGGCATTAGAAGGGTTAAAAGCAACCCTGCAACAAATATAGGAAATTAAGAACGAATAGCCGAACAACAACTAAAAATTAGCAGCACGGCTTTGAAAGATTTTAAATTTATAGCCGATTACTGACTGCATGGAATATGTATGTTCGTGTGCAACTGTTTTGCAGCCGACTCTGCGGTCAATTATCTGTTAAAGTATCTCTGGGATTGCATTAGTTCCATTATTAAAGTGATTTTTATTACCGTTTTTTAGGCGATATGCCATGGATTGTAATGTATATTTCGATTTTTGAAGCTTCTTTGTTTTTAGTTTGTATTTTTTTAAGCAGAACTACCCCTGAGCATTCAGTCGGTGCGTATGTGTGCGTGGCACGGCGAGCGGTTAATGCTGGGTGCATGTGGTAATGCTGATTTGAAGTTTAAAATGAAGGGTATTCGTTTGATTGGTCCGTAATCAAGCGCTACAAATTATCATCCCTTCCCGTCCGTTGTGACAGTCGCGAGAAGGGGGTTCTTGCTGCGTGGCTGAGTCAAACAACGTACACATACATATATACACATGTATGCACTGCGCTTTCCGCATTGAAAATACATTGCTTTAAATTGGGACATTTCATTTGAATCTTCCTTCCTGTTTCTCCGATTTTACAGCATCGAGTGCGAAATGTCCTCGGGGGGTTTCAATTGCATTCACTTATGTTGGTTATTTCGCTTGCATTGTGTCGGCAAAATCGGCAGTCTGGCGATGTTTTGTGTTCGCAGGCATTATGGGGTGAAAAGCAGCGCTGTAAAGGGGTGTGAATAATGAATCTTTCAAGTTCAAGTTTTCCAACAGTCGACAAAATGAAAGTTAGAGAAAATTATTATTTCTCCGATTGTTTTACTTTTCTCATAGAAAGTGTTGCGTTCTCAGCCATAATTTGCGCCGAGAGCTCCTTATTCTCAGCACAATCGACTTTGTTGGCAACATCTCACGCTGCGGAGACTATGTGACGAGATTTTCGCTTTTTTAGACAACAAAGGGAAATCGAAGGAAGAAACGTAAAATACAAAAATGTTTGTGCATTGATAAGCGTGGCATGGTGCATTTGCAGAGGTGCTCTACCTAATCCACTCACCGGGTGATATTTTTGGTACCTCACAGGCACCGAGTGGTCTGGCCTCTTGAGTACCGAACGCAGATGTCCTGGGTTGACTTTAAGATTTACACGGATTGCGTTCAATATCTCCCTACTATAGGCTCTTCTACCCAGTTTACCAACTTAAGGTCTAAATAGCAGCTCAATACATCAAAAACTCACTTATTAGAAGACAGAAACTAACTTCCCCCACTTAAACCTTGCAGCACACATTTTCTAATGACTAAGTCCAAGGTCCGAGTAGAACATCAAAATGTATATTTAAATTAATTCAAGCACTCAAAGTACGGCAACAGGGCTACACCGCGTATTTCTATTTAGTAAGAGCAAATATTTAGGTCCGCAAAATGGTTTCGCAAATTTTTTGTTCCACTTTGCACACAGTCAAAGTTCCTTCCAACATGGTTATATCGAAGTTGTTGAAATTTCAGCCCGTACGAATGGACAAAGCCTGCAAAAGCGCTATCTCGCCAAGCAAATACCGATGGCAAAGGCCACACACACACAGGCACTTAAATTGGCAATTATTATACATGAGCGAGTTTTCTAAATGCCTTAAAATTAGCCAACATAAGTCAACCCACACAGAGAATATATAATTTTATTTTCTTGCATTTTTTCTGCTTCTGGCTCATATCTACCGAAGGCAGACCGCCGAAATATAACCCTGAAAAGCATTTTCAGCTATCAAAGCCCACACTGTAGGCTTTGTGGCTGGACATGAGACGATGGCCGAGCAGGCGGTAGCTAGGCATGCAGTCATTCGGAAGTTTGAATAAAATTTGCCTCCTTAAAAGAAATATTGGAAATTGATAAAAGAGAAGAACCTTTTCCCGTTACCGCTGGTCCATTGAGCCAGTGTTAAACATCTTTGGAATATTCAATTTGTGCCATGGTCAAATCGAATTATGCTCCAGTTGAAATTCCTAGTTAATGCACATCTGTATGTGTGTGTTTGTGTGTGGCGTAAGTGTATTTGAAGCTTTGGCCACTTAGGTTGTGGTTTGAACATTTGAGGGGTTGTGTTCGGTGGAGTTATTGTTGTGTGGCATAAAAAGAAAGCATTTGTTGAAAGAAATGAGGAACAGTAGCGTCATTGAATTGGAAAATTGAAAAGCAAAATATTTATTTCTTCACATAACTGACTTCTTATAACCCTTATCTCTCCGCTCTTTTTACAGGCGACAACGATAGGCATGAAGACGGAGGGTGTACTGAGCAGTTTAAGCGATGTGTCCTGCCAGCGAAGAATTTGAGTAAGAAGCGTCGGCATGAAGTGGCCGCAGAGTCGGACGAAATACTTGATCTTGCACCGCAATCACCAAAGAGACTGGCGCGTTCACCACTCCGTCCTGTGACGCCGGCCGAGATGAATGCCAGAACCTCTGATGAGCAATGCCACCAGCTATCGGAGAGTGCGTCGAACCTCTTTGCTGCGCTGCAGAGTCCACTGGCACCGCTACTGCTGCAAAATCACCTTGGAATGGCAGCACCAAACTATGCTGCCAGTGAAATGCAGCAGGCGTTCCAGCTCCAACTGCAAAGCTATGTAGATATGATGCGTCAAGTAGCGCCGGATAATTTTCAAAATCCAACAGCTACGCATTTCCTGCTCCAAAACTCTCTGCAAGCCATGGCGCAGTTTCAAGCTTTGCAACAATTGAAACAACAACAACAGTTACAACAAGAGCTGCAACAACATTTTGAAAGCGAAGAACACCCACCCGCGAGCAGATTTAATTCCCAAGGTACGCCAGCACGAGGAATAAAACACTTTTCCACGCCCCTGGTCTCATCACCATTGCGTAGCCCCTCACTAAGTCCAGTTAGTCGGCGTCACTTGAAATCCTATAAGCTTACTCAAGACGATGAAGAAGAAGAAAGCGGCAACGCAAACTCTTCGCAGCAGACCACACCACCTAATTCTGCCTTGGGTCTACAAATGGGCAGCGCCATCCTAACGCCAAATACGCCCGGCATGTCTTCCATATTCCCTAACACGTTACCCGGCGCTACAATGAGCTTCAGCAGTACACCACAAAACAACAAAGCGGTCGGCGCAAACGCAATGTCGGCAGCAGCACGCTCTCTCGACCAATCGCCCGAAGAGACAACCGATCTGGAAGAACTCGAACAATTCGCCAAAACTTTCAAGCAGCGCCGTATTAAACTCGGCTTCACGCAGGGCGATGTTGGTTTGGCAATGGGAAAATTGTACGGCAATGACTTCTCGCAAACCACCATCTCACGATTTGAAGCACTCAATCTCAGCTTCAAAAACATGTGCAAACTAAAGCCGCTGCTGCAAAAATGGCTGGCTGATGCAGACAATACAATATCAAAAACGGGCGGTGTGTTCTCACTGAGCTCCATGACAACAACGCTCTCTACGCCTGAAAACATAATCGGACGAAGGCGCAAAAAGCGCACCTCCATCGAGACCAACGTCCGCAGCACACTCGAAAAGGCATTCATGATCAACTGCAAACCCACTTCGGAGGACATCAATAATTTGGCGGATCAACTAAATATGGACAAAGAAGTGGTACGCGTTTGGTTTTGCAATCGTCGGCAAAAGGAGAAACGCATAAATCCCGCCATGGACCTGGACAGTCCGACAGGCACACCACTCAGCAGCCACATCTTCGGGTTCCCCGCAAAAGCGCTCAGTATGTCAAACAGCCAAGAAGCCTCCTCAATGTGCGGCAGCTCGATTAGCTCCCTGTCGCCACATTGCGCGAGCAAGCAAGAATGATCCCGAGGCCACAGTGATGTGAATCGAAAAAAGTCCTATCGGGAAATAAGTACATCCCATTCGTCATACCTGCAGAGCTTCGCAGCGCCACAGCATTCGAGCCGCACACAACCGTTCTTCGAGAACCGCCAGGCTTTGCAAAGGATTTGGCACTTCTGCGAGAAACCGTCGTCGTTTGCGTCGAACTCGTTCGATACATATTCACATTACACGGAGCTGATCTAAACATATTCACACAACCGTACATACCTAAGCTAAAACAAATGTGTATATACAAAAAGTATTTAAGGCATTACTTTTACGAAAGTCTATCTCTTGATCATATCAACGCCCGGCCACAGACAGAGCCATAATTTAATTATAATTATTTAAGCAATTACAAGTTCCAAATGTGTATTTTAAATGTTTGTACAATCTATCACTCAAGTATTACACATAGTTATGTAACAGTTATGTAATGCGTAACGTACATTTATATGTGCTCTTCGGCTACAGCGACACTTGTGGCGAGTACGAAGAGTTGGTAGTATACTTATGTATTTCAATTTGTTTTTGGCATGAAATTAACCGAATATGTACATATATTATCTATACACATACATGGGCATGGATTTGTGTATGTATGTAAATGCATTGAATGTGTGTGTAAGTCGCATTTAATGAAATTACTTAGTCAAGGTTCCTATATTTATGTTCAAATCCAGTTCATGTAATTATTTATGCGCAACACATGTTCGATGCAGGCGAGTCTAGTATATTTTTTAGTAGTTTTTTGTTTCTCACACTCGAAGAATTTGAAGTGAATCACACGAAGCCCCAAATGCCGATCTTCCATTAATAAGCAATTTTTAAATTCCGCAAATATTTTGAAGTGCTTTTCGCGTTTTTACAAACAAACATATGTATATACCACTGTGTCCAAAAAATAAGGTGACATTGTATTTATTTTGAAAATTCTTTATTTATTCTTCCAAATCAGTTTCATCCCCTTCAAAGTAGTCCCCTCCCGATGCAATGCACTTATGCCAACGGATTTTTCAATCTTCGAAACACTGGTTGTAATCACTTTCCAGGATGGCCTTCAGTGCCGTCTTCGCTGCGGCTTGAATCTCCTCTATCGTATAAAAACGGTATCCCCGGAGCGGTCTTTTGAGCTTGGTGAACAGCCAGAAGTCGCACGCAGCCAGATCAGGTGAATACGGTGGTTGCGGAACGATATGGGTTGAGTTTTTGGCGAAATGATCACGAATTACGAGGGCAGTATGGGATGGTGCATTATCGTGGAGTAAAAACCAAGAATTATCTTTCCACAATTCCGGCCTTTTTAGGCGGATAGCGTTACGCAAACGACGCTTAACGTTCAAATAATATTCCTTGTTGACTGTTTGACCGGTTGGAAGGAATTCATAATGCACAACACCACGATAATCGAAGAAAACAGTCAACATGACTTTGGTTTTTGAGCGACTTTGGCGCGATTTTTTTGGTCTCGGCTCTCTTTTGGCACGATATTCGCTCGATTGATCGGTTGTTTCGGGGTCGTAAGCATAGATCCAAGTCTCATCGCCAGTTATAATGCATTTCATGACACCCTGGTAGTCGAAAAGCATCGTTTCACACACTTCAACGCGACGCCTTTTTCCAAAAAATTCAATGTTTTCGGTACCAGTCGAGATTTGACGCGCTTGAGGCCCAAAACATCCTTCAAAATGGTATTGGCTGAGCCTTTCGATATGCCAACTTCATCAGCAAGGTCTCTAATTGTTAATCGACGGTTTTTCAACACCAATTCTTTGATTTGTTGAACGTGAGCTTCGTCGGTTGAAATTGATGGTCGCCCTGGACGTTCTTCGTCTTCGACACGTTCACGGCTGGCTTGGAACTCACTATACCACTTGTAAACATTTTTTTTAGACATAGCCTCATCACCAAAGGTTTTCTGCATCATCCTTAACGTATCCGAAGCAGAAAATTGATTCCGTAAACAAAATTTAATGCAAATTCTTTGCTTAACAAATTTTGACATCGCAAAAAACGAAAAACTCACTTTTAGCAGGTCACAAAACGACATGTATCTCAAACACTAATGAATATTTTGACATGAAATTTGACATAAATGTGACTGACAGTACTACCAACCTAAAAAAAAAATAATTTTCCAAATCCTTCGACGCGCGGTTTAAATTCAAATCACCTTATTTTTTGGACACAGTAGTACATACATACACACCATCACAGATAATTGGGTACTGCTTTTCGAAACTTCTGGAAAAGTTTTGATTTCGAAAATCAGCATTCAATGTCTCCAAATATTTTTTCATCATTTTCGTCTTTTATTCTTTGTATGTACGCAAAAAGAGCGAAATTTTTTTAATTTTGATTCTCAAACATAAAATGGGCATTCATATTAATTTTTTTAAAGCAAGGCTCACTTCCGAATTATGCCGGAAATGATGCCTGTGTGCAGATTCTGCTGGAATTGGTTTGCCTTTTATAGTTTGAACTGCTCGTTCCACTAGAAAATGTTTGCCAATTCCAATTCTCCTATTCAAATACATTTCTAACATTTCTGCATAACTCTTTGGAGGCTTTCGTGCATTTGTTGTTGTTTATGTAAATCCACTTCAGTTTGACCCGAGTGCTTATATGGTATGTATTGTATAGGAAATTTTAAACTTCTTAATAAATTATTAATTGTAACTGTATACATATGAACTTGGATCATACTAAATTAAAAAATAATTAATGTAGATTTGTAGAAAAATAAATGAGTTCACACCGAACGCAAAGATATCAATACAAATAAAAACCAAGAATGTATTTAGCAGCTAATTATTGAGTATGGTTCTTATTTCAAACACCTGCTTAGATAGAGTCAAACCTCAGATTAGTATTTGCTGCAGACATTTCTTCCGGTGCTCGGATATACGTGCACCAACACAGATAGCAACTCGAGTCATTGTACCACAAATAAGAAATCAACCACAAATATTTAATGGTGCTTAGATGCCTAGATTTCGAATTTTCGAATACCGAGTTTAGTGCGAAACATTGCAGGAATCTCTTAATGCAGCTAAGAAGAAATGAATCCTTATATTGCTGATAACACAAAGCAAAAGGTATGTTGTCCAAAAACGGACAAAATTTGAGTACCAGTTCATAGTCCAAGGTTTATAAATAAATGTAACTCATACGCCCCGCCAACCGTGTACGTTATAAGGCGTAGCAATAATTATAAACGTTCAGCTACTGCGCGACAATCGGTCAAATTCTTACTCATATTTTGTTTATTTAATTCCTTTGGATCTTTCGATTGACCCACGTTGAGTTGCGCAGAAATAGCTGTTTGAAGCAATCTTTCTAACTACAGAATTGCAACTTCTACTGTGGCCGAAGTCAACTGTCATTTTAAAGATGACGAGTTCAAGGAAAGAAAGGTACTTTTATATATTCAAAACCATTCTTCGAAAAAATCAACAAGCATCTGCAGGAGCCGTGAAACCTAGTGGGTGGAGACGGCCAATACATTAAAAATTTTACAAGATTTTTGCAAAATTGCGTAAGTACGTCGAGACAGTTATCGGCGTATAAGTGTGCGGTTTTCGTTTTATATTCAATTAGTGGAAATTAAATTAAATTCGCACTCTGAAATTTCCAATTTATTTATTTTTTTTAAACATTGCCGCACCCAATCATTAAAATGGAATTGAAAATGTTTTTCTTCCTTTTTGTGTCGAAATTTCCACAACTACAAAGAAAAACATTTGATCCTCTTACGAAAATAGACTTTTCCTATCTAAGTGCCCTCTTAACTTTAATCTACAATCTCATTTTTCTTATTTAATTTCTATTTTGTTGGACGCCTCGAGCACTTACGCATGCATTTATGTTGGCGGCAAGAGGGGAGGTGTGCGCATGGAATCAAATGGTCAAGTGGCGTTCAGCAGTCGCCAATAGCCCAAGCTTCGTATACGAATATATGTTTGTCCGTGCAAAGCTAACACACCCCTCTGCTGCCCATTGTAATTGGGTATAAAAGCGCTTTTTACAATGTAGTCGCACTGTGTTCGCATAGATAAGAATGGCGTTTATAAAAAAGTACACACATATACATGTGTGAACTCATACACATACACATATACATACGAATTTGCTTGGTTGAATGTGCGCGCACCTTTGATCACCCGAAGAGGTGTATTGTTATCCGCTGCATGTGACTAAAACTGAAACTCATAAGGCGTTGGCGCCAAAGAGAAGCGAATTCGACTCCCACGAAATTCTTCATTCATATTTAAAGCAGTTTTATTCGCCAGACACTTATGCATCGCTAATTTACAAGTGTTCAAGCGACATTCTTTCAGCGCTTCTTCGCCGATATTTGCACAGGAATCGCAAAGTTTGCCATTCGGTTTCAACTTCGATCCGCGAATAATTACATTTTTAAAGAGCGAATTCATTCCCTTCTACTGTACGAAATATTTTTTGTAGACATACTATCTTGCAATACTGATGGAATAAGTATTTCTATTTTACTTCAAATAATTGCTTCTTCTCTTTACTTTACTTATTCATAAGTGAAAAGCTCTTTTATTGCCATTACGTAGATACACGGGAGCCTCGTCATTCAGGAGCTCACAATCCCATGGACAATATTAAGCTACCTTTTGGTAGGATGTGGTATGCACTTGTGGTCTTCCGAATTTGGGTTTAGAATGCCTGCAAATACTTGTACCGAACTGGTTCAGTTCCATTCGGAAATGATTAAGCTGTGCCTATTCGTCGGTCGATGCATCATATGTAATTCGAGTCGAAACTGAACAAACCATTTCAATTTTTCCTAGAGACAAGTTATTGATGAAATTCGACTAAAATGGGTTAGGAATGTTCATCTAAATATTGGCACTTCGCAGAGACACGACAGTTGTGTCTACAAAAACGAAATGTGCGCAGATATCAATGCGCATAGGCCCAGCCAATGTCGCGACACTTTTCACTAATGTATCCTCCCTAGGCACGACCTTAACCTGAGGAGCCTGGATTTCAGTATTGGCGTTCTTCTACAAAATCACAAATTTTAAGTAACTTGAGAGAGAGTTTGTTGCTCCATTTAATAGGCAATGAGAATGATTTTAAATAGCGAAGCCTCTGAGCCAGAAATTTTGCGGCCTGTTCGGATTTTTCCCTCAGGGTACCTTCATATGTACATACATACCTGCTTTGTGTACACTAGACGCCATTTACATTCAAAATCCTCATTGGACATTGCTCCTTGGCCCCCTCAAGCCATTTGAGCCATTTGCAATTTACAATTCATTTTGCTTAGTTGCTTCTGTTGGACAATAGGCCTCTTATTCAGGTGCAGGTGGGGTGGAACTTCACAGAAATGAGATAAAAGAAACGAGTCGGGGCAGCCAGCACAGAGTTCGGCAAACAAACGCTTTGGCATGTGCATTTGTTTACATAGACCTGCAGTCATTATTTGCGGCATACGTTAAGGCGCTGATCGGCTACAAAAGATTCGATTTGATAAATTTCCGTTTTTCTCCTTTGTGCCGTTCTACTTCTCGCCCAAGGCTCTGCTTTTGTGTTGGGGTTTTCTTTCAAAGCGATTTACAAGCACATTTGAGAATGAAATTTTGATTTCACTTTCAAAAGTCCCATTTTCGCATAAGTACATACATATGTATGTGTGTGTTGTGTTTTTATGTACGTATATATGCATGTACACATATGTGAATTCTAATTTCCGTGCTCTAATCGCACATACACCAATCAGGCATATACATACAGATATATGTATGTATTTACATATGTAGCTACATATACTTAAACGAGTGAACTGCCTGTAGTTGACCATTTACAAAAACAAACTTCGCTCCTCCATTCATCTACTCAAGTATTCATTTAAACATTCATTTTTACAGCTTGAAAAATGAATTTCGCATATAGTGGACAAGGTTACCATTTATTATAATGAAATTTGGCATGTACGGATAACGCCTGCCTCCCATGTAGCGCGTATATAATGTACAAGGCAGCAGTAGATTGCATTTGTTAAACCATTTATCATGGTGAATAATATGGAATTTTGCTATTTTCCTCGCTTGCACAAATTCCAGTACGAATGTGAGTGGACATGTGCTAGTGATAGATTAAATATTCAATTATTCCTTACCTTTGATCAGAGAAAAGCTAGAAGCGAGTTCTCAAATCTCATAAAAAGTTCTGCAAGTTCTATGTAAGTTCAGTTTTAAAGTCAGCTTCATAGCCGGTTACACACATAAACTACTTTCTTTACACACAAGTACAAATTCAACATCAAGCGACCCCCAGAAACTTAACAATTGACAGCTCTTCTCAATATTCAAATCCACGGTTCTACAAAAGATGGTCAAATTGGAAATGATTTGAAGAGTATTTTCTGGCGCCACCACAAAATAACAACTTTGTTCATTTTGGGCTCACATAAACTACATTATTTCAATTCACAGCAATGCAGCTTTCTTTGACTTTCGACCAAAAACTTAACAAAACATATCCACTTAGAGCTTAACCCACGTTAGTAGTTTAAATTTCCTCAAACTTAAATTTGCCGCCAGGCTAGACTTAAAAGACACCCTCAATGCATTCGGCGACACATTTAGGACGATCGACTTTATTTCTTTTTTGCTACTACAAACTAACAACGATTGAGCCGTTTAGGGGTACACTGGTTTAGGTGTTCGAAAAATTCGATTTTTTTTTTAATTTTCGAAGTTTAGACCTTAACAGTGCCCTTATACTCTTCAACGGATTTTTAAAAATTCGAATTATTTTCGGAGCGGATTTTGTAACGTCAAACGCCCAGCGTTTCACAAAATTTAAACACGTAATTCTCGAAATTACTTTTTTTAAGTCGGTTGGCATGACATTTCAAGTTCTGCTTAACTGATTCCTATGAAATTTGATAAAAATCTTTGTTGTATAGAAAGTTAATATCGTTTATTTTGAAATTTATTCCATTTTTTTAATGTTTTCCCTCTACGTTTCGTCAATATTTAATTTACCCTTTGATACTTATACATTAAGTGACATCTTGTAATAGTAAGAAACTTAAGCAAAGACAACGTTCTGAACAAGAGCTAACCATTAGAAAAAACTTAACAAAATTTGTATTTTTTAAAAAAGCTACACTAACTATGTTTGTGTGCTGTTTTATTTATTTTTTTTTTTTTTGTATCTTATAAGTGTTATCAATAAGTATCATAAATTTGTACACAATATTTAAATTAAATTTAATAAGACTCATCAATGAAATAGGGGGAAACCGTCGAATTTGGTATTGTCTTTTATTTTTTTGTTTTAAGTATTTTTAAAAAATTTGAAAAAGTTAAAAAGGAGGTAAAATCAATTTTTTTTGTCAAGTCTTCGTAATTTTGTGAATTTTTTTTCATTATGAAAGCTCAATGCGATACTGACATCTTTACTAACGAAGAACTGTTTTCAATTTGTTTGTTTTAGAGCACTACAAGGGTTGGAATCATGTCAACCAGGAAGCACCGTTGTTTTTTTGTAGCCCCTGGTTTCATTATTCTTTTTCTTAGTTTGAAGAATCCTAAAATTAGGCGTTTAGACAAGAATACCCTCTCACAAGAGCTTTATTTAGACTTCAGGAGAAATATGATCGATTCACCGAAAATCAAATATATTTAATTAAAGTAATAAGTACGAGTTAGCTTGTTGGTTTCTTCGACCAAAGCAACATGGCCATTTTGGGTTCGTTACTAAAAGTCGAACCTAAATCAAATGCTTGAAATAAAGCATAAGCACATCGCATATACATACATACATACTTTCCATGCCTTTGCAAGTGTGTTGCATGCAGGGTGTTTGGCCCACGCACGACTGCTTTGAATACGCTCATTTGTTCGGATGTCAACAAGTTGACATATTCTAAATTTGTGTTCCCTTCGTTTTGGTAATTGATTGCGGAGCCTTTCAGACATATGAGCACATTACGCCGAATTAGAGGCACAGCTCCACATACACACATGCCGACATACAAACATATGGATGAATTTGCATCTGGGAAACTGACAAAGCTTTGGGGACTTTATGCAACCCTAACCTAAAATAAGCTTTAACATGACTGTTGGCAAGTCAATGGACAGCATGTCATTATTGTAAATCGAACTGGAAATTCACAACGTTTATTCAACTTAACTTATCAATAGCAGAAGGCGACCATAAAAATATGGAAATGTTGAGTAGTACCTCTTTTAAGGACATTCTCGGGCCTTGGCGATTCTCCATAAAATATTAGATTTTCGTCGGGGCCCTTGGTTACGCGAGACACGTGCGGCCCCTCAAATTTAGCCCCAGCAGATGTGCACATTCTCTCCTTTGGATACAAAAATTATGTAAGACGACATGAAGCGCGAGTCAACAGAAATCTTTCAACTAAAAAACTGTTTGGCACAAAAAGCAAACAAATAAATTGAGTTACAATTTCAGCAATGAGCAAATAGACGCGGGCGAAAGAAGCTAAAACATCGAATTATTAAACGAAAAGCGAGGGCAAACAACGCAGCTATACATATTTACGTACTTGCATACATACATGCATTTGTATGTATGTATAAGCAAACAGAAACAAGCAAATTTTCAGCAACTCGAGCGACTAAATCAAAAATCCATTCACATACACCAACTCAGCCAAAAGAAACGCAGTCCCTTGGACCTTCAGCCCGGATGCTGGTTCGGCTGAGGTCCAGTGCGAGTCCAAACTCGAATCGAAATCATACAAAATTATGTCAACAACGAACACATTGCAAAAAGATGTAAAAAGAAGCAAGAACAAAAGCTTGAAAATGAGCGATTTTTAACAGGGCGGTGGGCGAGAGGCGGACCCGACTGCAAATATTTGCGTTAAAAAAGTTAAAAGGCAAACATTAGCAATAACGGAACGACTGCGAGGATGCCAAGAACAATATTTGCTCCAGTCAACTGCCAACTGCCAGGAAAACTGAATATGTAAGTTGCAGATGTACGATTGGGTATGCGTGTGTTTGTTAGTGTGCGCTTTTTTGCTTGCGTGTTGTTGTCCATAGGTATTTAAGTATGTGTGTATGTAGATACAAATAACGGCAATATGAACATCGAAATAACTGAAAATGATGACAATGATTATGTGTACCTTGGAACATTTGACAAACAAACGAGCTTGACTTCAGACCCGCTTTACTCGCTGTATACTAAAAAAATATAAAATATGTGTGTACATGTACTTCTGGCTATACAAATAGAACTTAAAACGCGTCGTTGGAAATATTCGCAACGTCCCGCTCGTTTGACTGAGAGCTTGCTGTTTATTCGCTGATAGCCGAGACGCTCACTCCTGTGCGCTCGTACTAGCGCACCCATAAGCTTCAACCCTCGCCACTGTAATCAACTGGCGGTCGGTCAACCTCCCCTCAGCGCCGGAATTTACAAAGTTTAAAGCGCTTTAAATTGTTTCGCAACTGTGGAGGGTGGCTGGGCCAGGAACAAAGGCCAAGAAGTGTGGGCGCCAAGCTGCCATAACGAATCTCGACACATTGGCGAATGGCGAGCTTGGATTTACATGTTTGCATTTAAATGGATTTGTAATGTGCACTCCCAGACACTCGTGCTCATGCACACTCACACACATTTTGCTATGAAATGCTAACTCCTTGGCAATCGCACGAAACTCACACGAAATTTACTCGTATACAGTATGTATGTATGTGTACGTGTGCATGAATTTCACATCAAACATACACACGCACAAACACATTGGCTGTTGCCTTTTGCCCAATTTGCATACTGTGATTCCAAATGGCGCCTGACGAAGCTGTATGTTTACAAAATGGCCGACTTCACTTGATGCGTTGGCAGCTAGCTTCCGCAAAGTAAGCCATGGTATCAAGCAGCGTTTAGCGTTCCACAAAAGAGATCATTTTACTCGTAAAAATGTTTAGCAAAGTTTATCTCTTCCCCGGTCTTTTGTCTTGGCCGAATTTGAAGCCCCTTCAACGTGTTTACACAATTAATTAACTTCACGCATAGCTTCTCCCGTCGCCAATCACATTCCCATCGCTATTTAGTTTAGTGGTAGTGTCATGCGAGTGACAACAGGCTAACAAACTGGACCATTTGAAATAGTAAACCCTTTTCGTCTACTTAAAACCATTTCAAGAGGCCTAATCATTTAACGCACATCATAAAAATCACATCAAGTGTTTTTTATTTACAAAAGGGTAAGGACACACTGTATAAGCACTCACACCCTTACATAACGGTCTTTAGGCAGTAGAGCCAGTGGAGCAGTGGACAGAGGAGAAATCAGAGAAATTGCGCTAACCAATTTCTTCAGCAAAAAAGGGCGAGCAAACAAGCTCGTAGTATTCTAGAGGAATGGTGAAGAGAACTGCTTGTCAATGTGTGTGTTGAAGTAAGTATATACATATGTATGTATGTAACATACATAGATTGCAGATATGATCTCAAATCGCATGCCAATATCTTTGTTTTTCATGTTTTCTTCTAATGACATTAAATATTGTTATCTGCAATTCCAAATGCCTAAATGTATGTGTGTATATAATTTTAGTTTATTTAAATCCAAGCAAAACTCTTTAACATGTAGTGGCTTTCTTATTTTTTTTATTTTTATTTTTTTGTATTAATTTGACTGATTTTCGTTTGCTATGAAATGAAGTATGAAGTGAAGTAAATGATTTTTGTCCAACAAGAAACCAGAGCTTACAGTTTGAAATTTTTATAAATAATTAATTCACTTACCGTCAATAGATAATATTGAGATTTCTGAAAAACACTCCAGGAGCACTTAGTCATAATTCTTTGCATTGCACAATTTCTTTAAGCCTTTTTAAGCCTTCTCTGCTAGAAAAGATAAAAATCAGGATTTAATTACATAAAGTTGTGTGGTTGGAAGTGTCTTTTTTTCTTACAAAAGTATCTTTCAATCGTTGTTTTCAAAGTACCTTTAAGTATTTCTCAAGATTGTATTTTTTAGATTTCATTTTTTAAGTTTTTTTTACAATTTATTCGTATTCAGATCTTACTCAAAAAACTCAACATTAAGAGGCAGTTGCAAAAAAAGCACATTTTTGTTGGCTGGAGTATTTTAAAAATATATTTTGAATTATAAAAACAAAGTTAAACAGCTCATTTTGGCATTAATATTAATATGGTACACCCGGACCAGAGAACGTATATTTATAGAGAAGGTCCAACAACGGAAAAGCGTGTGAACTGTCAAAAGCTAACAAAATGCGATGAGCGTGTTTCACCACAGCTAGCTCAGAAGGAGAAATGTTAACAGTGGCACGTGAACAGAGCTGAGCATTTAATGAAAATTATGCTCAGAAATATACATTGCTGTTACAGACGTATGTTGGCCTTTTGCTTATACGTTTACATGCCGTCATATTAATTGATATGATTATCATTTTGCGAATTTTTATGAATACATGCAAAACTGATAACATTTTAATTAAATTTTTCTATTTTCAAAATATACATATATTTGTAGTTAATGTGTGAATAACAGTTAATTTTTAAATATTTCTTACGTTTGGTAATATAGTATAATTTCATATATGAATGTTTTTATATACATACATATATGCGATATATGTACATCCTATGTATATGAGATACTATCATAATATCCTTAAAAACTAATATATTACAATATTATTGTATGTAAATTACATTTCTTCATTTAAATTTTCATACGCATCTACATATTAGCACATAATTACATACATACATACATATGTATGTAAGTACAATTCAAATTCAAATCGTGATATTATCATTTATCAGTAAAAAGTGTGCGCGCACTGCTCTACATGTACATAAGTTAATGACTTACTTGTTATAAAGTCAAAAAATTAAAATTTTGTGGTCATGAGTGACCTTTATTTGTCGAAATCAACTTAACAACTAACTCTTAATACTAATTAACATATTCTTAATATTGCCTAAATCTACCTGCGTCAGCACTTGGCAATTGGCGCATGCCGGATGTTGTTGCAAGTGTTTTATTTTGCTTATTCCCTTTTTAGGTCGATCCAGAATTTTGATCGGCGCATGCCGGATATTGCACTGCTGAAATTGACGATTTTGCTGAGCGCGCGTCTGGGCTATTTCCCAGTTCTTTGTAATTGTTGACTTAGCGCTATAGTGTTGGTGTCAGCTTTGGTTTCGACTTAGCTGGCGCTAACTCTTCCGCCGCCAAAAACGAACGTCCTCGTTTGTTTGGATTAAAAAACTGGGCTTGTGGGTTCTGTTAAGTAAGGCATTTCGGGTGTTGCGACTTTTTTAGTATCGGCCTCATTGGCGTTTGGATTGTAGCTCGATAGCTCTGGTTCTGCCTTGAAATTTATTTTCATGATTAACTTGATAATCAAACTTGCTATGAAGATAATGCTAATGATCATTAGCGAAAAATTTGTTACTAGGGCTGCTGTGTGGGTTGTTTTCAATGCGTCCGACCGCTTGGTGTTATTAATGGAAGTTCTTTCAACATTTCTAAGCTTAAAATTTCTTCTTCCTTGTTTGAGGGGATATTTGATTGCAGTATAGCAGGAGGGTTGTTGTGAAGTCTTCAACATTTCTAAGTAATTGTAGGGATACATGCAGTATAGCAGGCAGAGTTTGCTGGTTAGTATCTCGTTAAAAGAGTACTTCTGGTTGTCGATTATAACCGTGGAATTGTGGAATTGCACTGCATATGATCCTTCAAGGGTTATTTTTTGGTTGTCAATTTGAATTGTACCTTTGTACTGGTTTAGTAGAATTATTCCAGGTGAGATGTTTTCAACTGAAGGGATGTGCTGATTGTTGACTAATGTGCACTCTGCTGGTTCGCTCTTTAGTAGTTGTGGGACACAGGTAGTGTTACTAATGTCTATAATGTTCCTATGATTACAAATTCTAATATTGTTGTTTTCTTTACATTTTAGTTTAATGGCAAATATTTTATTATCATTACAAGTTACAATGTCCTCGAAAGGGATTTTGTTAATATATTTTTCCTTTTTTATTGGTTTAATTAGAATTGATTCACAAATTTCTTCATTTGTTAATGGTATGCTTACTATGTAAAATAACATTGTGTTATTTGAAGCTTATTTTTACATCTGCTAGTTCTAATGATTCTTCAACATTATTTAATGTAAGATTATTCTTTAAAATTACAGATTTAACTAATTCTAATTCTTCGTTTGATAAAATATATGAATTTACAATTTGGCTTTAGCCTAATGAATCGCATAATCTATATTGATAATTTCTTCCTTTACAGTTGATTTATTTATGCATTTCTATGTTCAGATTGAATTTCGATTATTAAAGTGCTGTTATTTATATCTATAATTTTAATCGTATTAACGTATGGTCTACAAAGGAATGTACAGAGGTCTGAAGAAAACAAAATCATACGTTTATCAGAGAATTTAAAGATTATTAGTGTTCCTAGGTCTTGATGTTACTTTTATGTACTGTCCGTCCTTTTTCAGTTATTACCACGCTAGATTTGTCTTCCTTTACTATTTCATAGTTCCTATATCTAGCGGTAAGTTTGGATCCTAATCGTTTATCTATCCTGACGTACATTGTGTCACCAGGGGAATATGTTTTTATGGGTTGTCTTGTTTTGTTATGAGTTTCTAAGTCCTTCACTTGTCTATTCCTAAGTATGTTTATGTTTTCTCTGCGTGAGTTTTCGTATTGCTCGGGGATGTGACGCGTATGCCGAAAAAGCTCTATCGGTCGTTTCCTGTGCAGAGTGTATGAGTAGTTGTATTCATATGTGGATCTATCTAAGAGTCTTGGAACGTCGATGAGTTTGTTCTGTTTTAAGGCAACGCATGATCTCGGATAGTGTGGTAATCTTCCACTTGACCGTTGACTGTACTTGTGTAAGGGGTGTTTCAAATAGTTCAATTCCAGTGACGATCTGATCGAAGGATGTAAATCATGTTGATTGAGCGATTATGCGTCGTCGTGACTACTGTCGGACTCGAAAGAGTTATTTCTCGTAGTGGCTCTAATGTCTTCTATTGCTTCTGATCTATTAATCTAACTGTGCGTATAATGAGAGTTTGTCCTAATGCCGTTCACAGACCAGGTGTATCTGTCTGTAGTATAGATATCTATGTGAAGCTATTTCACCGGGATATTTGGCAGTTGAGGTTTCGTAGTAATTTCGGTCTGTGGGATGACGATCATTTCATGTGCCTTACAAACTTGACACTGCTTAATAATATTTTCTATTTGCTTTCAATCTTGGAGAAGTAGACTTAGTGTACGATTGTTTCTTATTGTCATAACTAGTTTCTGTGTAGCTATCTGTGTGATAAAATTTCTTCGTAGTGGAAGCGTCTTGCTTATTGAGCTACTACTTTAGCTTGGGTATAGCGGAGAATTGGACAAATGTACGGGTAACTGGACCTTTTGGAGTATCACGATATCTGGATGTAATTATGCCATTTATGACTGAAGGGATTAGGTAGCGTTTTCATAATGCCACTAGGTTGTCCATTGAAATTGGCGGTAGACGTCATGTATCGGGATGTATCTTAAAGTGCATCTTCTTCTCTGAAGAGATCAAAGTTGATTTTTGAAGGCGTTTGGATTGGGCCTTCCGCAGAGGGGATTAGGTTATGCGTGAGCTTTCATCGGAGTGGGCATAGCCACGATTATGAATTTAATTCAAATGGTCTCGATAGAGTGTCTGCGATTACATTCGATTTTCCGGGCTTGTATCTTATGCATAGTTATGACTCGTCGAGTGTTGCTACCTCAACGTTGTTCAGCTCTAGAGGTGTTACTGGTTTATTACTTAGGGCATATGTAAGGGGCTGGTAGTCAGTGTGTATTACCACTTTTGCTGTACCGTATAGGTAGGTCGTGAAGGAGTTAGTGTCCAAATTATGGCAAGCATTTCTTCTACATTGACCGCGTAGTTTATCTTCTGCTTTGTTCCATGTTCTTGAAGACGAAGGTAATGGTATGCCATTTTGCTCCAGGAGCGCCTATGGCATACTTTGAGGCATCGTAGTCAAGTTGAATGCTTTGCTGAATCGGGATACTGCAGAATTACGTCTTCTAGATGTCAACGTGTTCTTGATTTAATTAAAAAACTTTAATAAAAAATAAAATTATAAAAATTTGTTTTTGTTAAAATAATTGCAGGTTGAAAATAATATAGGATTTATCATAGAGATCTCCTATAGTAGTAATCATAGAGATCACCTTTAGGATTAATCACAGAGATCTCCTATATCAGTAATCATAGAGATCTCCTTTAGGAGTAATCATAGAGATCTCCTATAGCAGTAATCAAAGAGATCTCCATTAAAAGCGAGTATACAATTTTACGTGTATTTACACACGAGTATTAGGAGTAATAGGGAGTATAGGATATCTCCTAAAAGATTAATCCAGGAGGTCTCAAACGATCATCCTAAAATCTGCTGGGAAATAATGTATACACAAACCAACATACAAATATGCGTACACATGTAAATATGTGTGTATGGCATTCCCCCACAAATAATGCATACAAAACATACATACTTATATGCGTTCACATGGCGATATGTCACCCGCAAAAATTACGAATATTGTTCTACAAAAACAACAATGGTTTCAAATAGCGTCAGCAGCATCACAAGTCAATATGGCAGCCAAACAGTCGATGTCCAAATTTGTAGAAAAACACCTAACAACAATATTTTCATTCATTAACGCAAGCGCACTTTCAACAGGCAAACTTGTTTCATTCATAAAAACAAACACCATTACATCTCCCCGAGCATGCCTTTGCCTAGAAGCGTTTTTTCGCGACGATGGCAAAAGCTAAAAATCATAAATTGAACAACTTTCTGATGATTCTTCACAGAAAAAAGTGACAAAAGTGGCAATATAGCTCTTGTCAATTTACAATATTTGTCAATTCTAAAATAAGTATTTTTCCGTGGCTCGCAAAAAGCTGCGTCGATACGTATGCAAGCTCATACATATGCATACATAATTACGCTAGTTTGTTTGCGAAGCTGTTCCAGCAGCAAGGAAAGCGGTAACAATCGGCGATCCTCTGTATATTTTTTTCATGCATAACCAAACCATAATTAGGACAACATAAAATGGGTGTCAATGGTGGTGCTGGTGGTAAGCGCTTCAAAAGCCGCGATGAGCACACAGGTTCGAATCTCAACAAAGTTTGTTTTTAATTTTTGCCTTTTATTTTATGGCAAAAGCTAAAAATCATAAATTGAACATCTTCTGGTGTTTGTTCTAAGAAAGAAGTGAGAAAATTGACAACATAGGAGTTGTCGATTTATAATATTTTTCTAAAATTTTTTTCCGTGACAAAAATCTGCGTCGATATGTATGTATTCATGCTCATACGTATACATACATATATATTTACGCACGTTGGAAGCCAAAGCTGTTTCAGCGGCAAGGGAAGCAGTGGCAATTGGCGATCGTTCGTTTGTGTTTTCGGCACAGCTCGGATTTTCTACCAACAGCACAATGTTGTGACGCGTCAGTCTTTCGACACATTGACTCTTTGACATGAAAGCAAAAAATATGAGCTTCGCCATTGGTTGTCCGCGTCAACGGAAATTTCGCATGAAGCATTGAATGTATGTACATATTTACATACATTTGTTGCATGTAGACAAATTTACAAACATTATGCGTATGGTTCTTTTATATTTGTTTACATGCAAACATAATTATATATGGGCAAATGTGCGACCGCTTGGTCTTTTAACATGATATCGAAAGGTTTATTGACCAAAGCGAATATTTATTTAAATAGATAAATATACATACATACATACATATGTATGTCGTACCAAACCTATATAAAATGCATATAGGTAATAACACAAATTTTATTGAATTACTATATACATATGTATATTTGCAAAGATTTTATGGAATTCATCATAAAATAGCTCAATTTTAAAATATATACATATGTACATACTTATGTGCTTTCATAACAAATATACATATGTATGTATGTATGTATATCGATCTACATATAAATTATATGCAGCATCGTTTGCGCATAGTAGAAAAGGGAATCGTAAGCCAGTGGTCGGCAAGAGAGGATCTGTCACTGTGTTGGTGAGCACGAAAAAAAATTAGCCCAGTGAGAAATTGGAATTAAAATTAAAGGATTTTCATTAATAATTAATAGTGTAATGAAAATTAACAAAATGTCTTTTGAGGATATATTCCCTATTATCTTTAAAAGACTTGGAACATAAAAGGCATTGCATGGCATCAAAGGCATTTAGAATCATAAAATATTTCTCGCAGGGCATATTTCGTTTTGCGCTATGATCTTGCTTGATGTTAATTCGTTGCTGGCTCGACAACGACTGAACGATAGAGCGTAAGCGTACGTGTGAAGTTAGTTTGCACAATTGTGCTAAGAAATGCCGACCACTGCTGTAAGCGTACATTCCTTAACATTGGAATTATCATTTAGGCAATTCACAAGCTTTGTTGTATGTCTTATGTCATATTTTAATATTCTTAAAAAATACGACACTTGTGAGCACCCTTAACTGTTGTATGTCATATTTTGTCATAAACATACCACGCAGTGCTGTATTTGTAAACAAATACAGCCGATAGAATAGCGAACTCAATAAACATACCGCGCAGTGTTGTATCAGTCATATTTTAATTTTGCATGTGAAACAACAACAGTGCTAATATGACAGTCATAAAAAAATATGACAATATGACGATATGACACAATATGACACCTTGTGAATACCCTAATTATTTTTCTCATTTAACATTGAAAACGCTCAATTCTGCTATTTTCGTGTCCCCTGATGTTAAGTGGTGAAACACGCTAATAATTTTCTGTGGTGAAACACGCTCATCCAAAACAGTAAATATCCCAAAATTGAAATATCCCTAAATTTTCGTTATCGTGAACCTTCTCTATAAATATACGTTCTCTGTAAATATACGTTCTCTGGTGCGGGTTTGATCTTTTCCGCGTTCATTGCTTTGATTGTATCATGGCTGACAACCGAATAAGCGCGGCACCCAGCGTGCAATAGTATTAAGCAGTGAAGTGAACTAGCTATTCGCAATTTCAATTTATTGTGAACGAAGTATTCAAGTGACAAGTGGCAGAACGGCTGTTTTTTAGACAACAAATAAGCTGATTGATATCGCGTACAATTGCAGAGTTTTGATAAATTACGTGGCGTTCTGATTGCTACCGTTTTCTTTATAAACTAGATGATGAAGATTATATTTTAAATATTCCAGTATTAACATAACCTTAACTTAATGGCTTTCGTCCAAGTGGTGCAGGTGATACTAATCGCCGGCTTGTCATTGGTAGCTGGAATCCTAGCTGTGGTAAGATGTGTTTTTAAATATTTATTTGTTATGGAAATAAATTTAAAAAATATTTCAGCTTTTTGTTATACAAAAAGCTATAACAAAACCATTTCCCGTTATTAAAAGACGTAAGGAGGAAAGGCATTTCCTTGACCCGATAAAGATACAAAATGTTGATTTCCCCTCTGTGGAAGATGCACCAACAGTCCATTTAAGTGTTATTATACCAGCTTATAACGAAGAACAACGGTGTGAGTAAATCGATTAAAAATACATTTAAAAAAAATATTAAATACAATTTGTGTTTTTAGTGCCAAAAATGTTGGAAGAATGCATGAGTTTCTTAGAGGAAAAATCGAAAGATGACACATTTACTTACGAAGTAATTGTCGTTAGTGATGGCAGCAGTGATGGCACAGTTTCGCTTGCATTAAAGTATTCAAAGCGCTACACCGTGGACAAATTTCGAGTGTTAGAGCTTTTGGACAACCGAGGCAAAGGTGGAGCTGTTCGTTTGGTAGTTGAGCAAGTATTGAGTCATAATATTATTTTTTAATTATACGTATTTTTGAAGGGAATGCTAAGTGCAAGAGGCCGATACTTATTATTTGCTGATGCAGATGGTGCGACAAAATTTTCCGATTACGATAAGTTAGAAAATAATATGAAAAGTATTACAAAAGATTGGCAGTCAAATGGAATTGTGGTCGGATCGCGCTCACATCTTGAGCAAGATGCCATTGCATCACGTAGTCTATTCAGGTTAGTAATGCGATTTTACTTAGCAAGTGTATGTTTTGCGGCATTAAGTTTTTTTTTCATATATTTTTAACAGAACACTCCTTATGCACGGTTTTCATTTCCTTGTATGGCTCTTTGCAGTCCGAAGTATACGAGATACCCAATGTGGCTTCAAATTACTAACTCGTTCCGCTGCACATACTTTATTTAAAAATTTACACGTTGAACGTTGGGCTTTTGATGTGGAGCTTCTATACATAGCGGAACACTTGAAGATGCCAATAGCTGAGGTGGCAGTAAATTGGAAAGAAATTGAAGGCTCTAAATTGACGCCGGTCTGGTCGTGGATTCAAATGGGAGTTGACTTATTTTTGATCTGGTTCAGGTATACGATCGGAGCATGGCAACTATGTGACCAAAATAAAGAACATGTCTCGTAGAAGTCAACAATATAATTTTAATAAAAAATTCGCGCAAACTTACGTTCCAGTACTACTGCATTGTTGAAACACTATTGTTAAAACAACAATACATATTTAAGTATTCTAAAAGTAAACCAAACAGAAGAATGTTTTTTTTTTTTTAATAAATATTTGCATTTTCTCGAAAACAAGAAGTAATAAAGTCTGGGTAACCAAGTTATTTACCTAAAAATTATTGAGTAAATAAAATCCAAACATAAGTTTCTATTGTAAATCAATTTGACCTTTTTGTAAAAGGTAGACAGTTATAAATTAAATTTAAATCTGTATTTTACCAGACATATGTTACATTTACATGTTATACGTAACATCAATGTTATCTGTAGTACTTGCCATACCGAAGGGTTATGTTCGAGAGTATTTTAAAATTACTATTAATATAGAAGATTTTTTTCATTTACCCTCCCCTTATCAACTTTTTTTTCTGTAATTACTACGAAATATCTTGGATATCACCCACGTTAATAGGAAATATTTTTTTATATATTATTTTATAGCCCTTATATGTACTGTCTACATAAAAAACGATATGACTTACCGCTTTGTACCACACAGATACAATTACAGAGATCTGGCAACCTGAAACGTTTTACCCGGTGAATGTTAAACGAGATAAAGAAACAATGAACAAAAGAACAATGATCAAAACTCGAAAGTGGACAAAGAGAAACGATCGCCTTGGCGCAGTCGTAGAGAAGAAGAGTGTACGAGCAAAGTAGGGCTTAAATGTAGTACGCGGTATGGCAGAGGATTATTTCCGCGAATCCAGCTGAAAAAGTATCAAAAAGTAAAAATTGTATTCCTAATATTTGCTCGCAAAATTAACAACCAGGTGAATTAAAGGGTATAAAGAAACACAATAAGTTAATTAAATAAAATATCCAAAGATATAAGTGCGTGTTAATACATTTGTGGAGTAATGAGTAACGAAACAAAGCACAAAACAACAAGTAAATGCCGAAACTACATTGATCGGACGAAACGTCGGGGTAGGGGCAAATATGAATGAGTCTGAAATTCCTAGAATTGAGACCTGCTAAATTCGTTTGGATACGTTTCGTTAATTCGTTCAAACATATATTTTGTGAAATGCATCTTTCCTCCATCACAGTGACATTTTAAAAAGTGATAAGAGGTATTCTTAATAATTTGATAAGCTGTTGACGTTAGAAAAATCTAATACTTATCCGATAAAGGATCTCTTGTATATTGAAATCAAAGACGAGGCAATGCAGGTGAAAGTTTGTGCATAAATAATATATACATATGTATATATTTAAGAAGGACTTAATAGACTCTCGTTCTGTTTATATAAGAAACCTTAATGTTAAAATCATTAAATAACAATAACTTATAAGCCAAACGCAGTCAAAATATAATGCCCCAGTAAGAAAGAGTTTACTTAACCTAATTAGGCAGTTAACATAATTATTTAACAACAGAAAATTTTAGATTTATGCCTAAAGTAAACAATTCTTAAAAAAATGTGTATTTCTTTATTACAGCCCGATCTTCTTTTAAATATGTTTATGTGATAAATACGTAAAAAAGAGAAACAAGTGGTGCTTTAATCAAGATAGAAAAGTTATATAGTTTCGTTGGAATCAGCTTTTGCCGCAGACATGAACCGATCCTCACATGGTAGCATTCGTTCATCTTCTACAGTTTGCAGTAGCAAATCATTTCAAAGTAGAATGGATAAGGTCTCCGAAAGGCTGTATGATATTGTTAAAAGCGGATCGATGGTAAAACGAGCTCAGAATAAAAAACGTTTTACACCAGTCAACTATAAACAACGATGGTTTGAACTCACCAAGAAGTCATTATCCTATTTTGACATGGAAAATATTGAAGTAAGTGCATTCATTACACAGTTTACGATTACAATTACGGTTAAAATCTATTCCAAGTAAATCCGATATTTCCAAATACATCGTAAAAAATTGATACGAACCTGGATTTACTTGGAGAATGCTTTACACTGAAACAATAGTAACAACAGTATATTATAGTATATAGAAATGATAAGCATTTATGTATGTAGTATTAAAATACTAAATCGAGTTGCACCTAATCTAGCTGAAACCAACTATTCTGTCGGAGGAATTCTACTGATTTTATCAGACAATAAATACGAGCTTCAATGTATTTACATTGTATTTAAGTAATGCAACATGTGTAAATGCCGGTATGTTAACATCAACCCTTATCTATTACTCAATGGCGAAGAACTACTTTCCAGTCTACAATATGGTCGCATTTGCTTTCATTGTTTGTTATTAGGCTAGGCATTTTATCTCCTATAAACATTGTAGACAACTATATCTAATATATTTTAATCGGAGATTAATTACCATTACTTTTCTAATGGTCCCTTGGGTGACAATAGTAATCCTTCAATTACAATTCAGGCCTTAAATAGCTTATCGTAAAATGCTTCTACGATCAGAAGTGGCTTAAGAATTATAGGTCCCTCTATATCTCTGATATAGTAAACGCAAGACCCAAATAATGTGTGAAAAAAATCGGTCGAAGTATCAGACAAGGCAGTGAACGCCAATTCGAAACGCATGCATACATTATATATTTATATAATGTTTTTAAATTACGTATTCTTTTTTTTTTATATACATACCTATGCAATTAAGATATTGAGTAATAATTTCTGATCTCTCCAAAAACGAAGGGTTTGCACATCTGGCAATTATATTATTTGCATGATTCTCTTTTCTACATATGTTTTCCCAACTGAAAATCTCTACATAAGGAAAACCCTCCCTGATTTGTTGTTTTCCAATTGGTATACAGGCGCATACATACAAACACACCAGCAAATATCCCCCGTATCCTGGCAAGTGAACAGGAATAAGTCTCTGTTTTTCGCTACCGTGAAGAACATTGATTTCATTGCTTGAAATAGACAAGTGAACATAAAGATAAAAGTTATTCAACCTCAAAGAGGTTTACAGTAGTTTTTTGCACAAAACAACAGATTTTTGAGTAATCAAAAGGAAATAGTTTTTATAAAATATTTGCTCTTCCGACGTTTTCCACGTTTTAGTGAGTCGAACAGTTTAATCATCCCCTCTGAAAACGGGCGTATTTTATGTTATTGTTTCAAAAGAAGTTAGTAAGTTTTGGAAAAGAAGTGAAAATTGTTAAAAATATAAAGATATTTAGCTCATCAAAATATCTATACAAAAATAATCAAATAAATGTTATATTTAACATTGTAAAAAACACACCCAAATACGCACAACAAACTTGTGAAAAGACAAACTTATGTAAGAAAAAAAAATAGAATAAAATAAAGTATGCGGAATGGATTAACAGACAAATTACAAATATTTGGGGCAGTTTAAGAAGATTCACAAGGTGTTTTAAATGGGTAGAATCCATATATTACAAAATAAAAGAACAAACTTCCAAAAGCCCCACCCAAGGAAACTTGTGTATAGAAAAATTTTAGTATACGGCACCGGTCATTGAGAGTATTCATGTAGGTATTGAAAACAATTACAATGAAACAGTAACAATCTACTAAAAGAAAAATCTCCATCAGAGCTATAATTTGGAATTTGGTAAAAATTCTTTTCGAAAAAATTTATACAAATAATAAATAAGACAAAGATGTATTAAAAGGGTGGTGGAAAGTGAACATTTGTCATTAATTTACCCCCAGGTTAGGGTGTCTATTCGGTATCAAAACAACGCGTAAGCGATAATAAGCTCGATACGTTAGATGGGGGTTCAGTGAACTTTTAGAAAATATTGTAAATGAATGAAACACTTTTCGCAGCTGCAGTACAAATGTTTGGCGATTATACGAAAAATATTGTATTGCTGCTATATTTATCACAAAAAACGATTTCTTTTAAATGTTTGTAAACAGCCAAAAATTTGAAGTTCTTGGGTTTGAATTTCATATTGAAATGTTTTTATTTGTAGCGTCGTCGGGAGCGTGGTCGAGTTCCAGTAAAAGGTGTTCGCTTGGTTGAAACTGCTATTGTTAGCGGAGAGGGTGGAGATCCTTTTGCACCAAACGTGAGTAAAATGTTTGAGTATATACAAAGTCTTCCATGTTGAAAATATTCGTTGTAGGGATTTCCGTTTCAAGTTGGTTATTGTGAGTCCTCCAATGATCAACAGCTATCGGGACGCTCTGTACCACAATATATTTTATATTTATTAGCGAGTAGTGAAAGAGAACGTGATGATTGGATACGTGCCATAAGAGAGGGTTAGTGAGTAAATAAGAAGTTAATCCATTTTTCATTATTATTCAAAATTTAAAATATTGTTATTGATTTATTAGTTTGTGAAGAAACAAATACGCCGAAGTCATATCGGTTCCATCCGGGTCTTTGGACCGGTAAAAGGTGGTCCTGCTGTAAAGGAATAAGTCGGGCAACGTTCGGATGTCAGGCTGCGACCCATTGGTTGGAAGCAAATAATAACCCAAGTGAGTACACTCGAATTCATACTATTAATTACATTATTTTTACATATGATATATTACTTATTGATACCCTACAATATTTTGGTATCACACAGCTGTAAGGACTGAAATTTAAGTGTTATACTCATCAGTAGAATTTCCGATGAAATATGCTAGAGGCAACAATTTTCCTATTTACTTGTTTCAAAACAAGAATGCTTACGTAAAATTTCGTAAAAATAAATTCTAGCGAAATATTATTAAATGACTTAATATTTAGTAATATTTACATATGTAAAGTTGTCAAGTTATTTATTTCCTGATGTGTTTATTTAAATGAGTAAATGTGTCTACAAATACACAATAGTGAGTACGAAACTGTTGAGCATTTCCGAGCGCAAGAAAGACACTCAAAATTCAAAAACCGGTTGCGATTTCTGCCAAATTTATAAAAAAAAATTAAAAAACTTTGGGAGCAAATCGTAACTAAGAAAAAGAAGTGATAATTGAGTGAAATAGCAAAACGGTGAAACTTTTGTTCCTTAAGTCTAGAGCCTAACTAGAGACTGGACGCTAGATCAGCAGACTGTAGGGCAAAAGGCAAACGAGTTTTACTTATTTCTTTGGTTGCATATGTTTTTATCTTTTTGATGTCTTACACATTCTCCCAATAGTCGAATTGTATACCACTATTATATGAACATTAGCACAGACACGTGCAATGAACTTGACAACTTTCAACTGCCGTTTATTTGTTGTCTGTTCAGTGCTCATTTATACAAATTATTTGATTTTTTTCCTATTGTACTAAAGGTAAATACATATGTTACTATTGTTTGTTTGCTTACACTGAAATTCACATAAACATTTGAGGAAAGTCTTCATGATATTATTAATCCAGGATTGTTACATATAGATATGTACATATATGTATGCCCAAAAAATAGGGTTGTGAGTCACCACATATATGTATACATTTTGTACAATCCTTATCTAAGCTATGTGGCCGTTAGATCGAATCAAAATTCGCTTTATTCTCTATTTTGACTCAGGAACTTATCTAATTTACTAACGACTCACCCTGTATTCGTGGAAATGTTAAAATACATGCATGCGTGCTCATGTAATTTCCTAAAATATCTTTGGAAAAGTTTGTCTTGCGAAGAGTCCATGGTCCATGATCGATTAGCTATGAAATACTGGTTTGTTTATAGCGTGCGCGTTTGTGTGAGTGTGTCAGCATCTCAGTTCATATCAGCAAAACATAGTGTTCACCTTTTGATTAATGATTTGGTTATTTTGTGATTCTAAACGTGGGAAATTAACCGGGTAATGAAGCCTAAGACATTTCTCTTGTAGCTGACCACGCACTTTCCGTAAGAACATATAAAGTCACTTAACATCTATGGCTTGCCAGGTGAAATTTTTATTTTTTTTTATTATTTTAAGCTTGAATCTAACATACACAAATTGATTATGAATCAGGAAAGACTTAACATCTTGTAGTTAAAGTACGTATGTTTATATGTACATATTTACATATCGTAATATATTTGTATTAATATTTAGCCCTTAGGTTGCAGACACATCCGTAACCTATTGGAATCGATGATTTAACGCCGAATTTTTGTTTCTAACAATAAATTAAATATTAAAATCTTGCGTAAGCTAAAAGCCATTAAGTCATCCATCATTGGATAAATGAAATTATTATTATACACACATACTACATATGTATGTATGATATTACTGAGGCTTTATATTTGAGATCTTAAAAGAAATTTCTTTAGAGGCACATTTTTGAATAAAAAAGAGCATTATAATATTTTCATTAAAAATGCTATTTCCCCAAAAAAGTAACATTTGCATTTCCATACATACGTCCATAAAAAGTGTTATATTCAAAATATGTACCCGTCGTCGGCATAGAAGAAATTGTAGGTATATCCTCAAACTAGAATTGCTTGGGGAATGGCAGCGCCGAAATCACTTTAAATATGTTTATGCACCAAGTCATTGGGTGCACTGAAAATGATGTGCTATTTAAAGTTCACACAAATGTGCAATGTGTGCATAGATGCTTTGGTGTGTGTTATAAGCGATTATGCACGTAAATACATGTGTATATTTACGTAGCCAAACTTCTAGTAAAGATTCCCCCTTTTTGAGAGTTCTTCGAAATTCTCTGCCCAACCCAATTTATCTTTCGTGCTCCCTTCTTCCAAAAATTGGTTGGTTAAGGCTACCCAACTTGTTGAGCAAGCTGTTTTGAGCAGAAATTGCTATGAGAGGAAAGCAGTAAGCACTATCACTCGGACCGTACCACTTTGGTTTCAGTTTGCGGCGAGACTCAAGCGAATGTGATCGTGCTGCGAGACACCTCTTCGGCGCCTGAAGTGTGTGTGGCATTGTCTGTAGCTCCGGTAAATTCATTGTTGTGCTAATAAAGTAAAAATTAACATACACATGCATACACTCGTCGGTTTCTATGTATACAAAACGCAAAATATGTGCACAGGCTTGAAACGTGTTTAAAATGTATGATTATTTATTTTTATTTTGTTATTGTGTTGTGTTGTATTGTGATTGAGAAAATGTGAATAATATCTGGTGGAATAGAAGAACGTCAGTTATCTCGGTATTTTTAAGCTCAAAGACACTAGCGTATTTATTTCTCCATATTTGAAACCGATTTCTATATTTCTGTTTAATAGTAACCAACGTGTTATCTGCGATCTTTGACTAGCAATGCATAAATACACAACTAATCCGAATGAAATTTACAAATTAATATTTTTAAACTCACAGTGCACAAATTACAAAAGTAGCTCATTCGAAGTTTATATGTTTATTTGTAGGAAGAATTAATTAAAAAATGTGGTGGAAATTGCATTTACATACAGTCAAGGCCAAATAGATTACGGTGTTACTTCATGTACAATATATAGTTATGTGTGTGCGGCCTTCAAAGAAAACAACGCATTTAGACATATCTTCCATTCCAGAATAACAAATAAATATGATTGTGAATAGTTCTCAAAGGTTTAGTGAATGAACTATACCGTACCTGTGCCATTCCCGCAAAACCCAAAAAGTTACAAAAAGCAAAACTGAAGAGTGACTTTGTGATGAGGAGCACTCAACAATGTTTGACGAACGAAGTCTTATGAGAAAGCAATAGTACTAATACTGTAAACTAATTATATACATATATGTATGTATGTGTGTATGAGTGTATGCATTTAAGAAAATAAATTTCTTCATATCGCTGAACTGTTTTCTATTGGCTCCGAAATTTTTCTTTGATAATTTGCACTAAATGAGCATTTCCCTAAACCGGTTCGGCATTTTACCTGTTGCCTTTACCGTACGCAAGATAAAGTTTGGGCAATGTAAACGAAGAAAATGAAGTATTGACGTCAAATATTTCCTAAGAAAATGTATAAAACGCATTCAGAACTCATCACGAATTCGATACGACCTGTCTTATTATGAGTATGTTATCTTTGGATCCTCAGTAAAGAATGCACTTCTTATCCATACATAAACATAGAAATGTGTAAATTCGTATAAATAAAAAATAACCAAAAGAAGGAATATCTGAAAAACTCACATGGATGTCTTAAGACCCTTAAAAGAAGTGTTCGCAGATAAACATGTCAAGCCACTCCTTAAACCACTTTCTTATTTTTCGCTTTCTTCCTCTTTCTCTCTTGCTTGTGCTTGTTTTGCTTCTTGGACTGCTCACTTATTCACAACAAAAATATGTTGACTTTCCTTAAGCAGGTAATTTTTTGGTGGAGGCTAATTTCTACATAAATATATACATACATATATGTATGTACATATATCCTATTTGTTTGTACATACTAACATAAATATACATTGAAAAAATAAATACGCTTCGTGTGTATGATAACAACAACAAACCAAAAAATTAATCGACTCTACACCCATCGTTTTGTGATAACGCTATCCATCCATCTGAGGATAAAACAACATACATTTCAAGCGCATTTCCTTGATCACGTTATTCATCCTCAAATTCGAAAAATATACAAACTTCACCATAGAATTTTGTACTATAATATAGGTCTTCATTTCAAATATATAATTATACACATGTGTGCATTTGGTCGTATTTGTTATTCAAAGATCGCAAGTAGATTGGCTTCCAATAGCCTAGTGAACACAATTAGTAACCAAGTAAAGATAGTAATAAACTTTGGAGCTTACTCTGGTACCGTGGCAATGAAAGCCGAATTTATGCAGAGTCGGCTAAACAATTAATCTACATCTTGTGGTGCGCAAATGATTCCGTGTGTTAGCTTCACGGAAACCAGTGTGCTGGGCAATATGAAAGAACGTGTAAAAGAAATGAAAGTGTTTGGCTGTCGTTTAAATTTTTGGAATAATGTCGGACAATGCCTGCCAAGCTCAAAAGGTATGTACACACTTATTACAAATAAGAAGCTAGATGTCTTTAGTATACCTATTTTGAGGTATTACAAAAATGTAAGAATTGAAGTTATAAGTCATTCCAAAGGAACTAGAGCCATCTTATTATATTTTAATACCTAGAAGCTAGCGTACTTCGTTCATCGATCGTAATGACAAGGGCAATTCATTAAAGCCGTCACAATATGTCCCCAACAGGATTTCTACGAAGGGTGTCTCCAGGCGTGATCACGTAACATTTGTCGGTACTCGATAAATGTTTATCCTTCTCGCCTGCAGCACTATCGAATGAATCTATTTATGTATATTCTCTTAGTATTTACTATTGCGGTAACTGCATGTTCCCAAAGTTAGGCAAACATTGTAGCTTGCGCGCAGCTGTTGCTGACGTCTTTAACTTATTTTTATTTTATTTTGTGTGTGTGTATCTGAAGCAAACAGATGTGTACGTGTGAGTGTCTACGATTGAGCTGCGAAACCAGAAGCGAGTTTTGCTTGCTTTTCATTGCCGTTGTTGTTGTGTTGCTGTTGCTGTTGCTATTGCCATTGTCGTATTACCAGATATACCCAGCCGTGCGTTGAGTATTTGTACAAATTGTTGAAGTTTATTTTTTATACCACTACTATTACATATGCATATACAGGTGTGTGTGTGTGTGCACGCATTGTGTATGAAAGTTGAGATACTTCGACTTAAGTTTGTTGGAATATGCATAGTGGTTTTTCCACTTTTTTACCGTTTCTGCCAGCTACTGTCGCACCAACTGGCTGTGCCGTTGACTATTGTCTCCTGATAGTAACTCAATTTAAGCGCAACTAAATCTGAAGCTAACTTCGCTCACAGCTCTCTTCTGAAGTGGCCTGTGAACAGTTTTACTGAATGCAACAACAGTAACCACAACGACCGCGATAGATGCATAGACGCAGTAACAGGTTGGCAGGTTGGATACTATTTATATTTCTTCTTCTTGCCCAGTTGAGTTTTAACTTTTATTAATAGAAGATCGTCGTGTACTCGCAATGCCATCGGAGACATATATACATAATTGCATATATACATATATATTATTTCTCATGGCTTAAAAAATCTAAATCTACAGATTTGACGACGCTAAAAACAGAATATTAATAATAGAAAAATCAAGGAATATTTAATTAACGCACATCAGGGCGACTAGACGGCTTATGAATATACTTGTACTTTCAAATAGCAACCATTTTTCTTACAACAAAGCAAAATTTGTTTGCAGAGTGGAAAATTGCACTATTCATAGTGTGTACACATCATACATATCTATATAAATATCTGGGTTTACGTAAACTAAAGCAATAAAGAGTGTTTGCAAAAGTGAAGTGAAAAGCCTCCGATGGTTAGATATTTTGCTAAGTCGATAAAAACGGTATTTTTCTCATACTCGCGTCTGTATGTTGAAAACGAAATAAATGAGTTGGAAAAATAATAACTAAAATTTACTTAATATCAATATACATATGTAAGCCAATAGCGATCCAAAAGATATAGCCAAAAGATCAAAAGATAACTGGCTAAAAGTGGAAAACTAAAATAAATTAACAAAATTTGTGAAGTTTCGATCGAAAATTGACAGAGGAAAAGCACCCTGTTCGGATGTGCGGATTCGATATATTTTTCAACATTGTGCCTTGTAGAGACTTCTTCATTTTTCCACTCAATGTTGAAGTACAAACTAATTTCATTGTTGTTTTTACGCGCTGTGTTGCTTGTAGCTTCTTCATAATTACATATATGCATATGCACATATGTGTGTATGTATATGTTTTAAAGACGAGGCTTCGTCAATGTGGTTACTGTAGTGTCTTGCTGATGTGTGGTGTTCTTCAAGTGTTAATACTTACTTTATTTATTTATTATTTCTTTTTTATAACCCATCTAACTTAATGTCTTAAGTAATTACGGACGAATGCATGTTGCGTACGTGTGCGTTAAGGCATTTATGGTGTTTGGCTTATTGGTGAACTGCGTTTGAAGGTGATCGCGCAAGTATACCCATTAGCTGTTTAGAAACATACGCTTATGCTAACACAGCAGTCATAAGGCCTATGATTATACTACAGTTTGTACGTGCATGTGCTTTTTAAACCCAACATACAATTTAGATTGGAGCAAACAACAAGATGGCGCTACATGCCACACAGCTCGCGATTCTATGGCCATTTTGAGGGAAAACTTCGGACAACAATTCATCTCAAGAAATGGACCCGTAAGTTGGCCACCAAGATCATGCGATTTAACGCCTTTAGACTATTTTTTGTGGGGCTACGTCAAGTCTAAAGTCTACAGAAATAAGCCAGCAACTATTCCAGCTTTGGAAGACAACATTTCCGAAGAAATTCGGGCTATTCCGGCCGAAATGCTCGAAAAAGTTGCCCAAAATTGGACTTTCCGAATGGACCACCTAAGACGCAGCCGCGGTCAACATTTAAATGAAATTATCTTCAAAAAGTAAATGTCATGAACCAATCTAACGTTTCAAATAAAGAACCGATGAGATTTTGCAAATTTTATGCGTTTTTTTTTTTTAAAAAGTTATCAAGCTCTTAAAAAATCACCCTATATAAGTTAGCCCAGAAGCACAAAGTGGAATTCTAAGGGTTTCATTGATAAGACTGCCATCAATTGTATGACAAGTGCTTGAACCTAATATTAATTAAGATTGTTGGACTTAAAAAACACAGAAAGCGTTTGAACCTCAACTAAAAGAACTAAAGAGCGGAGCTATAGGTTTTACATTATTCATACTAACGGTTATATGAATATGCGCCTTTCAAACATGCTCATAAAATAAAGTTTTTTAAAGGGATAAATGCCAAATCCAATTTTCACTGTGAATCGTCTTCCGTGAGGACTCATATTTCTGGTTTGAGGTTTTTTCTTAATTATATCAAGAAATCGGCCTGCCAATTTACAACCCAAGTCATCTAATTTGATTTCGGATGTAGGGTATGTTCAATTCGAGCTCTATGTTCATAAAACAGGTCCATATGTTCAACCACTTGAAAACCAACATTCAGCACATTACCGCCTAAAGCCTGTTTAAACGCTAAATGCCATACAATTTTCGAATTAAAAATACATATACATTGAAAACTTCTTTTCGATAATTTAACTTTAATAAAACTTGTATCCCTCTAAAAAAACACCCTTGCGTGTTTGTAGTTACCGCGCGCGAAATTTACAGCAGCATATTCGCACTCTCACGATCACTTCACCTGCCTTTTTAGCAGTCACAGATTATACCCGCTACAGACAGTGAATTGAGTAAAAGCAAACCAAACCGCTACGCAACTGAACGCTTTTAACAGCAAGCATTTCCCTGCAAATCCATCATTCAATTGCTGAACGTCTAAACATAAATTGAAAGTGAAAACTATTGTGTGTGTATTTGTATTATTTGTTGTTGTCCAACACCTTGCGTCCGGCTCCAAGTGCATCTATTCGAATTAACTGGTGCAAGTATGATGCTTTTATCCGCTTTGAAGTTGGGTACGTTACTAGGTATTGTATACAATGTGTGTTGATTGTAATCTAGTTTTATTTTATTCTCATTTTCCTCACTAGGCGCTAGTTACTAAGCAAAGTTGCTCTGACAGACATATGATATGTATTTATCCACGATACAAGTATACATATATTTCTCATAAAAACAAAAAAGTATATGTACCAAATATGAGAAAGTTGAAAAGTAGTCGTAGTGATGATTTTGAATGCATTTGTGCCCGATATCTTTCAGAAATATCATTTTAATGCCGTTCGCTGCTATTTCAGCAAAGCAGCTGTTTTAGGAATGTTGCATCGTCTATTATGGCAGGTTGTTTTTTGTTGCGATGTGTGGACGTACGCAAACCGTCTTACCTTTTATTAAAAAGTACCGTTACCGTTACGTATTTGCGTTTGTAATCAGTAGAAGTTTTTTGAACTAAACTGAGCTTTTAAAATAAATGCGTCAAAAATATATGCATGTATGTTTATTGCTTTTCAGGGATTTTGATTTTTTTCTGATTTCCGAAAAATAAGAAGATTGCACGAAATAAATAGTGCTTAGTCCAGCAATATGCACGCGGCTCGCAAGTGAAATCCATAACAATTATTTATTATAATTTTTTGGCGTTATACGTCATGCTTAAAATATTCGAACTAACAACCACGCTTCCCTCAGCACCCGATGCTGCACTGCTGATGTTCTACAATTAAACGATAATAAGGAAGACATCTATAGCAAGCTGCTCAATAAAAGCAAATCAAAATGAATGCAACCAAAACCAAATTTTGAAGCCATGCAAGACAAGATTTGAATACATTGAAGCTTGCTGTTGGTATTATTCTGATGAACATGTGAATGTATTATTATATCAGTTAGTTAGCAAATAGTGAATGAATTCAATAACCTGGCAAAATAAGCCTTGAATCTATACACATAATTTTCTGGTTTGTCCATGACTCAAGCGCACTTTCTTTGCCAATAGGCGACCTCCGGCTGACGTGCGTTAAGCCACCAACCGACTGAAATCCCACAACAAGCTCAAAGCTAAAACACTTTATACAATTTTGGCAACACAGTTGCGCAATACTTTGATGGTTTGAAAACTCCTACACCAAATGGTATTCGCTGTCGCTTTGTGCGGACAATGTACTAAAGGCCATTTGTATTTTTGGTTGTTATTCATAATTATGTAGAAGCCCAAATGCGTGTATGAGCCTAGTTACAAGCATTTTCAATTTCCAATAAATTTTGCCATGAGCTTATTATTTAATTTCATTAATTTTTTATAGGTACAGGAAGCTCTCCTGCCCAGAACACCACTCGTAGTAGTAGTCCGAACAACTCCACCTCGACCAGTCAATTTAATCTGCACCATAACAGTTCCGGAAGTTTGGGGAGCTCGACACCTACATCTGCACCGCTTCAAGTAAGATAACTTTCGTTTAGAGATTTTTTCACTTTCATATTTTCACATGTTCTACTCTGTTTAGCCTTCGGTTACCACCTTTAAGCAATCACCAAATATTTTGAATAGCGGCGCTACATCTTTGGACAACACAATGCCGGGAGGTATTCCAACGCCGGGTACTCCAAATTCTAAGTCTAAGGCAAGATTAAGCCCTTGCAAATAGTAGTTTATATATGATATATAACTTTGTGCATTTGTGTATATTTGCAGGATAATTCACATTTCGTCAAAGTTGTGGTGGCTCTTTACCCGTTCAAAGCAATTGAAGGTGGTGATTTATCGCTCGAAAAGGTATGGTCGCCTTTTTATTGACGAATAGAATGCATTTACAATTATATTGGTTCTTAATTAGAATGCGGAATATGAAGTGATTGATGATTCCCAAGAGCATTGGTGGAAAGTGAAGGACGCTTTGGGCAATGTGGGCTATATACCGAGTAATTACGTTAAGCCGAAAGCTTTGCTAGGCTTGGAGCGTTATGAGTGAGTGCACAAATTTCCCAATATTTATTTAGAATGCCTTGCATTTAAACAAACATTATTTTGACACACAGATGGTATGTTGGCGATATGTCTCGCCAACGCGCTGAATCTCTTTTGAAACAGGGTGACAAAGAAGGTTGTTTTGTTGTGCGGAAATCATCAACAAAAGGTTTATACACGCTGTCTTTACATACCAAAGTGTGAGTATAGCAAAATACCAGTATATTCGAGACAACAACCGAATAACATTTGCATATGCTTCTCTTCTCTCTAACTATTTAGTCCACAATCTCATGTGAAGCATTATCACATCAAGCAAAATGCGAGAGGCGAATACTATTTGAGTGAGAAACATTGCTGCGAGACCATACCGGACCTTATAAACTATCATCGACATAACTCCGGGGGATTAGCGTGCCGTTTAAAATCATCGCCTTGTGATAGACCAGTTCCACCAACTGCTGGATTGTCCCACGGTAAGTGCTATTAGTAATTATTTATGGTTTATGCTACAAGCTCACTTACATTCTTTATACAATAGATAAGTGGGAAATTCACCCAATGGAGTTAATGCTCATGGAAGAGCTTGGTTCGGGACAATTCGGTGTGGTACGACGGGGAAAATGGCGCGGATCCATTGACACTGCTGTTAAAATGATGAAGGAGGGCACAATGTCCGAGGACGATTTCATTGAGGAAGCCAAAGTCATGACCAAATTGCAACATCCTAACCTTGTGCAATTGTATGGCGTTTGCTCGAAGCATCGTCCTATTTACATTGTCACCGAATATATGAAACATGGATCATTGTTGAACTACTTGCGCCGGCATGAGACCACACTGATTGGGAACATGGGTTTGTTGTTGGACATGTGTATACAGGTATGTAAAATCGATTTCTCCGTTATTTTGCAATTCGCAACTTTACGTTGTCGCTTTATTACTGCGCCACAGGTCAGCAAAGGCATGGCTTACTTGGAACGCCACAACTACATTCATCGTGATTTAGCCGCACGTAATTGTCTCGTTGGCTCGGAAAATGTCGTAAAAGTCGCAGATTTCGGTTTGGCTCGTTATGTTTTGGACGACCAATACACAAGCTCAGGTGGCACTAAGTTTCCTATTAAATGGGCACCGCCGGAGGTGTTGAACTATACGCGTTTCTCTTCCAAAAGCGATGTCTGGGCATATGGTACTTAGCCTATATTCGAAATGAGTTCAGTTTAAACAATTTTCTCAAATTTCTCATTTAGGAGTACTTATGTGGGAAGTGTTCACCTGTGGCAAAATGCCTTACGGCCGTCTCAAGAACACCGAAGTGGTGGAACGTGTCCAACGTGGTATTATATTAGAAAAACCAAAGTCATGTGCAAAGGAAATATACGATGTAAGTAATGGCACTCAAGCCTGTAACTTTTCATATAACAATTGAAAATTGCATTTACATTACATAAATTTGTGCTGTTGATATTCATAGGTTATGAAGAAATGCTGGTCTCACGGTCCGGAAGAGCGCCCCTCATTCCGTATTCTCAAGGAGCAACTAGCCCTCGTCGCTCAAACACTAACTGACTAAGCTTCAGCAGAGTTTATCGATGCGACATCAGTGATTGTCGAATTATGTACTGAGTTAATTTATATAGATATTAGCTAAGTAATCGAGGAGTGAAATATTAGAAAGGAAAATAGAGTTTGCCAAAAGCTTATTCTTTAGAAACAAGTAAATGCTAAGTAAAGTAATCAAACTGCTAATATGAATTCATAATATCATCCATCTCTTAAAGTAGTCAATACTTTTGTGGAAACTAAACAAAAATATATAAGTAGGAATATAAAACAAGTCAAATAATTATAAAATATGAAAAAACACAAACAATTTCATATTAAGAATAACGCTCTTCGCAAACGTGCGATTTGCGCAAGTATTCGAAATATTGTCAAGCTGACTTAAATACATACATACATAAGTATATGAATGCATCCTAAAATGTTTGTAATTTTTTCAACTAGCCAGCCACGTTAATTAAGAAATGAACAATTGAAAGAGAGATTTTTGAACTATTTTTAGTAAGAAATAACGTTTAGTATGCTTTTTTATTGTGCTTTTTACTTTTATATACACAAAAATGAACGTATGCATACAAAAACTAAATTTAGATATAAATAACGTAATTCGAATATTGAAACTGATTAAATATAATGCCTATGGATATTTAAATGTAAGTCAAGACGCCATGTATGATGTGAGAATAGAGTTCACATTGAAGAATTTATGTATTATTTCATATTTTTCCGTACAAAACTACGGCAAGTTGAATAAGAGTAAAAATATATTTAAAAAGTGCATAAGAATGATTTCTTTTATAAAATATATGCCAATCCAGGCAAACACTCACCGTTCTAATATCTGTTTTTGGTTTACATATTTCCATATATGTGTATGTATATGCCTACATGGGTAAAAGAAGAACATGAACGAACACATTTATTTTTAAGTCGCATTGTGTGCGCATAGTAATTATGAATTAATATAAATTCTTTTGTGATTTACTTTTAATATTTGCAGATAAAAGTGAAACTTGAATGCACCTTATGCGTATAGCAACCGCCTGTATTATTCACTTAAACATATACATTTGTATATATGTGTATTTGAAAACATTATATATATGTATGGGTGTATTTTGCGATATTTCAAGTTTTATTTGATAAATATTTGTAGAACTATGATTTACATTACTATTTTGATGTACAATTACATATCCGTTTATTCATATACATACAAACATGCATATGTATTTCTGTGTTATGCATTTGTACGACACGCAATATCCAAGCATTGGTTTTTTTTTATTATTCGTATTATCAATGTTTTAGTTGTATTTAAATTATTTTGTAAGATGTAATGAGAAAATAACGAATAAAAACATACATACGCGTTTTTATCTGCATTTTTTTTTTAATTTTTACTATGCGAAAGCAAATTAATCGCCTCATAAAGCGCAAATGTATTGAACTAAACTAAAGCCAAATGTAACCAGTTTATAAATAAGGGAACCGTTTATCTGCCGAAAGAGTAACTCGGTGATGTCAGTTTACACAATGGGAATAAAGGTTATGCGTGCTAGTGCTGAGCAACAAAGTGTTTTGATAGCATTTAAAGTGTGCGGCTGCGCAATGCACTTTGCTTTTTCTACACAACTCACATCCCTTCTTCCCTTCCCAACGATAATGAGTGCTGTTATTTTCACATGTAAACTTCCTTTTGAGTTAACAGTTATCAGGCGTTTATGGAATGATGAGTGTGATGTGACGCAATAGAAATATCCGAGTTGAAGTTGTGTCATTCTTCAAAGCGGTTGTGAAATGTTTCATTTAAAATCATATCACAGCCAGCTTTGAGGAGCGATACGATTTTGTCAACAGCATCAATGGATGGACACCAACTATTGTTGGCTCGTTCAAAATGTTCAGTTCGGTAATTGAGAGCCAAAAATTTCAATTTCACAAATTAATTAACGTTCAATTTAAGCTCAGCAAAATTTATATTTTCCAGAGGCATGGGCGTTATGCATGTACATATGTGAGCATGGTAGTCAACTTATTTATGTGTGGGTGGAAATTGCGCTTGGGGGAAAAAACAATATCAGTGGGGCTTACAGCTGCGCACTGTGTGGGCACAAAGTCTAGCGTCACTTTGCGAATGGTTTGTACTCATGTACGCAATTCATTTGCTAAAATTTCATTTCAATACACTTTAGAACGTACACGCATGAATCGCCGTTAAAGCGAGAAATTGTGTGGGCTAAGGTTGTCGGGTTGAACTGTAGAAGCCAACGCTAAAATTTTACTTTAAAATTACACATTGCCTTACAGAAAATACTTAAATAAAAAGAGAAGAGTAAGAAAATCGAATGAATTTCCATTTTAATGGAAACTCGAACTATTTTACGATATTCGTTTACAATGTATTTTCGTTTAAAATGTATTTTGTTGCTTACCTCTAGCTTGAATTGAAAAAGCTCTTCGGCCCTTACAAACGAATATTATTGTTTGAGGTTATTGGAGCTTTGCCCAGAAAGCCCCTTGCACTTCAAAATGTAACGGACCGCTGTCATTATTTTTCAATAATTTTTAAAATTTGTCCGCCAATTTTGTGCAAAAATTTATTTATATGCAAAGCTGCATAGGTGTGTTTGAAAATTTAATGTCAATTTTCCTTAAGTGCGCCCACTGCTCTTTCTTTTGGCTTGGCTATGAGTTCAATTAAGAGAATCGTTCAGGTGTAAGCATAAGCTCTGCGTTTGTGCGGTTGTTTGACATGTTGAATTTCGTTAAATTGCACATAAAGATATACACAAAAGCTCTTTTAATTGAATTAAATTGACGATCGACGCGGTCAGGTCGAAATAATGCGTTTTAAAAACTGACGAATATGAGAAATCCACAATGTGAGTCTTGTGGTTATACCTAAATGCACGGCGGCAATGGGAAATGCGATTTTTATAGTGTTCCCGAATATACTTATATATTGCTTTTTAAAAATAACGGCCGAAAGTAGAGAGAAAGGTTTGAAGTTTTATAAAACAATTGTGGACCTGTGGTAAGCAAGACTCGTCGATTACTATATTTTCAAGCATTAAATACATGCACACCTATGACTCCAACTTTTTTTCATGCAAAAGCTTTTGAAACAGACTATATCTGACCGAAAAGTAAATCTAAAGTTTAATGCTTTCTAGCAAATTCTGTTACATCAAAAATTGCAACATAAATTCTGTATATATGTACATACACATTTCTTTAAATAAATTGTGTTTTCATGAGCTAAAGTATTTTTTTAAATTTGTTATATCGAATATTTTAATCAATATTCGTTTTTTCTAGCACCTAGCACTTGTTCAGACAAATTAAAAAACACTCACACTCACGCATGCATTGAGCAAATAACTTCACAATTTAGATTTGACACAACACCTTGACGATGCGGGAGCTTTTTGTAAGCTCTCGACCACCAAACCCACCAATACTAACTTCAAGCTTGCTCTAGCAAGTTAGACGAAAACTAGCAGCGCTAGCATTAAACGAATCAGTTGTAGCTCAACCGCCAATCCGACTAGTTTGCCGAAAATCGCAAAACCGCTCCATCGCACTTCTACTCAATAAGCAATCAATTAATCTTCCAAGCCCCGGCGAAAAGTAATAACACTTGTATATAAACAATAACGCGAAAAAAAACAAAAATCTACGAATATAAGCATAATTAAACCAAGTGACATACGAAATCGAAAATACTCATTTTATCTAACGCTTCTTCAACTATTAACTTGTGTTTGTAAATAAACGGTGCAAGGAGTGTAATCGCGTTTTCCGAGTTTACAGATGAACTTAGCGATTTCCTGGAGCAAAGTTCCATAAATCGACCAGGAGACAGAAAAGCAGCAAACGGCTTGAGGCGATACTGCTAGCCAAAAAACAGGCTTTTCGCGGAGAGCAACCAAGGTAAAAAAAGGAACAAAAAATCGAAATAGACGTAAAGTGGGCGGCTTTTTGACATTGCCACTGTGGGCTGCCAGTGTCTGTGGCATGGCGGCGCTGAGGGTGCAACGAGTACTGCACTTCGACACATATACCCACACACACCTATGTTAATAGACAAATGTTTGTGCACGTGTATGTAAGCTTGAGCTAATTTCAAGTGTGTTTTATTGTTGTTGCACTGCTGTTTCAGTTCATTGACTGATTGCCGCGAACTGAAATGGGATGGGTGGCACTGTTGTTGTTATTGTTTTTCAATTCAAATTGTTTTCCAAAACGTTTTGATCTACAAATTGATCCATGCACATATTTATAGGTAAATATATACAGTACATATATGTGTGCAATTGTGGCAGCGCAGTTCGAAGCGCCCGCGCTGTTTATCATGAAGCTATTCGCGAATGCTGCGGAAATGACCAAATAAGTAAATCTCTCATTATAATTTTGAACTTTTTGCGAAATTATTAACGTTGAGCCGATCTGATCTATGAATAATGACAATAAACAATTCATTAGCTGTTGACATTTAAGGCAGCATCGTTTAATTAATAGATTATTTGTTTACGTGTGTGGATGTGTATGTGTAATAATCCAGTGCTTCTGGATTATTATCTCAAACCTTTGCCGACAAAGCAAAAGCGTTAAAATCAGAGCCTTTCCACTAAGATTTTCTAACCATGTTTTGCATAAGCGATTTTGCATATTTTAATATTATGCACTATATATACATATGTTTGTATATTATATACATTTCTGTTATGTGTAAGTAGTTCGTTGCATGTATTTATGAATTAATTACTAGTAAAAGTTGATATTTCATTATTAATGATGTGTGTGTGAATTATAAACGTTGATAAACAGCCTTAAATACATATGTATGTAGCTAGGTGAGTAGGTCAGGTTATACCCTGCAAGCGATTATAAACATTTCCAAGTCAACTCTTAGAAACACACATAAGTAGTAAAGACATTGTGCGTATAAATGTATATTTGCGTGCAAGCATTGAAAACAAAACAAATGCATGACATCAGCACAAGAAACCGGTCTTTAGATTTCACAGCTAATCTCATTTACCATTTCCCGCTTATGAACTCACTACATCATGCAAAAAAGCCAATCTTTCGAATGAACCGGACTAGGTGGTTGAGGTGCCGAATTGAAACTTTTTAATTGAGACAAGCTAATGGTGTCTATTTCCGAATAAGTACACACATATGTATTTAGGTACTTATGTATATGAGCATATGTATGTATGCTTGTAAAAAAATGCAATTTCCGCACCACCAACGCAATCGGAGATCGGCTAACCATATTAACCAGCTCAGCTAAGTAAATTCATTTTGTAAAACGATCAAACGACCACAAAGCCACTTCGCTAAAGTCTGCGAATTTACATTTACTCACTTTGGTACATAAGTATATGCATGCGCTTGCATTCTCGATCAGTGGGACCTGATCTGTTTTTGGCAAGCTACCAAATGCTGGGCCAATATGTCAACGACATTTTGCAGCATTTTCTTCCGTGGACATGAAGCGGGACGAAGAGAGCAAAGAAATGTTTGTGAAAGTTTCCAACGAAAATCTGTACCAAATGAATCAAAAAACAGTTACTTGTGTTATATACATACACGTACATACTAAATAGTAATAGTATTAGCGGCTAATTTACGTTCGCAACATGTTTCTTTAAAATTGACGTCATTTGTTTTATATCAACCCATTACTATTTATGTATACATGTGAATATAAGCTCTTTGGCAATTTATTTTGTGTTTTATTGTGCTATTGCTCTTTGGCTCTCGCCGCAATATTTGTATAAAAACTCCAGTCTTTTGACTTCGATTTAAATATGTGTATTACCTCATCTCGCCTCGCGGAGAAAAAATCAAATTAAAATCCCATTATAAAAATATGAAATCATGCTGGCAATATTGAGGCTGATTTATTACCGAACATACACTCGCACGCACATACAGCTATTTACCTCAGCTTTGCGGTCACTCCACCTAGGCTGATTTCATAAAACTAAAGAAGAAGCATAACTTTTATTTATATCTTTTTATTGGGATTCTGTTTATTTATACTCTAACGATTTTAATTTGGTGACATTATATGCACTTAATACTAAGTTCCCGAAGGAGTGCTCCATACAAATGTGTGACTTTAAGAACCCGACCTCCGCTCTGAGGCCTTAAAAACTCTTCAAAACTTAGTTAGTCACCAAACGTGTGTCAATCAATACAATTAGATATTTCTATATTTAGTTTTTATACGCCTGCATTATTATCCAATTGGCAAAAGAACTTTAGTCGAAAACTTTCTTCGGCTTTTTATGCTCATCCTACGCAGTTTACTCATTTTGTCTGGCATATTTAATTAATTGTTTGACTTCATTGAATCAAAAACATAGTACACCTATGTCTGTATATATATATATATTTTAGCTCAATTCCATATATAGCCAATAAAAAGCAGCAGTAGACATGTCTATATATATTTGTATGTGCATGTAAGCTTTTGAAAACCAGATACCTAACGTAACGCAATCTCTGATGACACAAAAATATGTCTCAAACAGTCATTCAGTTGTGTGGGCGGCAATGATGTATAGTTTTTCAATGCGAGCTCACCGTGATCGTGCTTTTCATCAACATCATACACATACTTATGTAAAAAAATTGCCTTTTGTGTTTGTATTCTGCGAATTCGATATTCTGTCAAAATGTTACTACCGAACTCAGAATAGTTTCTACTTTTTTTTACCAAACGTATTATGAAAACATATGCATCCAAACGGGCCACTCTGCGTATGAGCAACATTTTTGCTTATCACTTCATAACTTCTATGAATGTGCATGAAGACTTATAACATCTGGAAATAAACAGTAATAGACTAACGGTTGCTAAAAAGCTTATACACTTTGCTTTGTGTATATTTGTTTTTTGGCTCTCACATTAGCATATACAGTGACCCCTTAATATTTATATGTTTTTATGACGTTGCAGTAAGAGCAGTTAAGCAGGCCGTTGCATATACATATGTACATACATACATACATATAAAGTGTAAGTAAAGCTAATTTGCGCAATGCGTAACTTCCATCTCCACTATGGCTGTAATTAGTATTTTTTCGATCATTTACGAATTATTGCTTGAGAAATTAACACGAAGGTTTCATAGTTTTTGTTGCTACCCTTGAAACGCTAGATTTACTAGTGGACAAGCGAAATTATCATAGATCAATTGGGTATGTAGAGGATTTTCGATTTTGTCGTTTTATAACAAACCTACCGCAATCACTAAGTCACACCACATCGGCCAAACACGTAGTCACTAACAACCGAACACCGAAACGCACAAAAGAAGTAATATTAAGTGAAATCAAAATGAGGACAACCAATCAAAAATGCTTTTACTATACATGCACATGTAAACATGTAGGCAGAGAAACGTACATATGTATATGTATTATTATATAGTCATATGTATGTACATCGGCACACATTCATTGCAGCCGAAAATTTTGGATATAAGTAGATAGTTTGTTTTGTTCCGCTTCGCTACGCCATTAAAATAATGGTTGTCCTAGAAAATTTGACGTTCTTCATGACATTCCTTTGCATGTGTGCATGCATTAATATGTGTGAGCGTGTGTGGCTTTGCGTTTAGAAGCAATCGATGCATAGTAACTAAAAACCAGCTGACTGTGTTGTTTTTATTTATCTATACATATATTCCCGTATTTAGTATTTGTTTACATACAATTACATGGTATACATAGTATGTATAATATATACGGAAACGATGTGGTAAACGCAAAGTAATCACTGCTTCCAAAGTGAATGTAAATCAGTTCATAAGTCAAGTCCTGACGCATTCATATGTTTACAGGCAAAACTTTAGCGTCGTCAACCAACTGCTCCCAAGAACGTACTAATTGACATATGGATATCACATGAACATAAAAAGGTTGTACTAACCTAGGAAAAGGCTGTTTTCTTCTTTTCCTTGGTAGTGTTTTTACGTGGTGGGTGCCAAACCCAACTCACAACCCTGTGGAGGGGATGTTTCGCCTTTTCACTTTAGCCCAGAGGATACTTGGTCAAAGACTGGAAGTCGTGAGCTGCTTGATCCCTATGTAAAAGAATAGTTTCTGTCCACTCCTAAGTAAATGGCAATTAGAGAACTTTCCTCACTTGAATGAACTTCTACACATGACTCCAATCTCCTTCAACGCTTGGAAGTCGCGCTGGCAGCGCTGCATTAACGCAAAAGTAGACAAGTTTGAAAGTTTTTAAAGAATTGTAACGATTGGTTCAATAAATTTTTTTAAATCGACTCAGTCCTATTACTTTCTCGACCTGTATTCCTGATTATGAATGAAACAAATTGCCCGAAAACCTGCCGTGACAAACATAATTCCCATGCATCAAAGTCACCTTTTGTATGAATCTTATTTCTACACATTTCAATTATTTTGTATAACAACAAAAAGCTCAAAGTTCTTCTGCAAATATTGCATAAATAATAGATCTCAATACGGGCAAAATGGTCACTGTGGTAATTTTCAATCTCGCACGCCTGTATCAAATGGAAATTTTTATACATACATACATTTTTAAATAAACTTGTATATTTCTCCCCACAGAGGAAAGCAGCAAAAACGACGAAGATACGAGGACCCTGTGAACCAGTAAACAAGAAACGACTGTTGACCATGGGCACCGACATCGAACAAAGACCTTGGACACCGACTGTACGCCGCGGTAAAATAGCCGCGGAGACTTCTAGTCCGGGACCAGCATGTGTGCAACTACCAACATTAGTCGGTATGAAAGAGTGTGAAGCACGAAAACAAAAACAAGAAAAAATAATGAAATGTATAATGTTCCTTTTTCATATTCACGCTAGGCAAGAAAGTACCTGACTCGAAGAAACCAGGTGCACCAGCGTTTACTTTTGGACAGAAGCATCGCAGCAATTTCGATTCAATTGGACCGGGGCCAGCGCAATACGATGTCACCGGCTTGGGTATGAAAGGAAAAGCCACTCCTCCAGCAGCGAGCTTACGCAGTCGTCCCAAGGATAAAACACTCTTCAGGACACCCGCACCCGGCGAGTACGATGTAGATCGAGCTGCAAAGGCCGTCATTGACGCTACGCCCAAGTATTCTTTCGGACAAAAGCCGCCAAATGAGAAGCCAAACCTAACGCCTGGTAAGTTTGTTGGTACATCAAAATGCAAAGCATTTGCTTTAGGTATTCATCAAATAACACTCAAATCATGGTATCGATGGATGGATGGATGAGCTTACTGCACTTTTGTATGATTTATGATATCCTAATGCTGGTCTATTTTCTAATACACAGCTTTCACATCATTCAGTATTAAAACTCATCAAATGCATGTGCCCCATTCTCATAACTTTATAATATTTCAGTGCTGTGTCTTTGAGTTTTGCATTCAAACAAACCCACAAATTGGAATTTCAGATGACGTCCAATGGTGGTTTAGCAACGTATTAATAATTTGTGCTTGTGTTAAATAGCATGTGAAAGCTCGCTTCGTACAAATGAGCTTACTTTACTATGTACCAAATGTTAGCGATAAGAAATCAAAATTCCTAATCAAATCAGAGGTAAATTGTTCGTCCTTTTTAAATTCTTTGTAGTGTAGTGAGTTGGTGTTTTATCTTGCCAGTATTGAACAAAAGGCTTCATGCAATTCTTCAAATACCACCTTAATCTTTGTCACTTTTATTTAAACTACACTAAATCATTTTACGGCTTTTGACATTTCTATACATACATATGTACTTACATATTTTTAAGTAAAAAATAGTTGCACAGAATATCGGTTAGCTCCACCTTTTTACATTATAGAAATATGTAGACAATAGATGTACAACATTTCGAAAAGTACAATTTAGGGCAATACACGATTTCAAATATACATTTATTTTTGGAAAAGTCTCTAAAAATAGAGATATTGTACTTCCGTTGGCAAGCATTTCCTTAGTATATGGTACCTTATGCAGTTGGAAGTGAGTAATTGGGACATTTGAAACTTTTTAAGAATAGTAAATTTTTTACAATTATTAAAAACAACTCGGGACGATATTGGTTGAAAATTTTGCGAAAAACTAACGAAGAATCAATGCAGTATGCGACGATGCATTATCGTGGTGCAAAAACCAATATTCCTGCCTTTTTTTACGAATAGCTTCGCGCAAATGATGAAATGAATAAGGCTCAAATAGTGTTCCTTGTTGAAAGTTTAGCCGGCCGCGATAATCAAAGAAAACGGTCAACTGTTTTTTCGGCTTCGGCTCACCTTTGCCACGATATTCAGCCGATTGATCGTCTGTTTCCGAGTCGTAAGCATAGATCTAAGACTTATCATCCGTGATAATACATTTCATGGTATCCTGGAAGTCGGAACGCATTGTTTCACAGGCGTTAACGCGACACCGTTTCTCGAAAAAAAAATTTAGTGATTTTGGAACCAATAGTGCTTTCACTTTACTTAGACCCAAACAATCTTTCAAAATGGTTTTCATTGACCCTTCCGATATTCCAATGATGCCAGTAAGATCTCTGACTGTTAATCGCCTATTCTTAAGCACCAATTCCTTTATTTTATTGACGTGTTGACCATCAGTTAATATTAATAATAATACTTCGACGAATGGGTGTTCGCGCGAAATGCAAATTAAAAGGTCATACTATATTTTGCCCTCAGTAGTATAAATGACAAGTTAGTGATTGAGGTTTTAGCCGGTATTTACTAGCATACTTCTATGTGATTCATCTTTCCTAGGTATTTAGTCTTTCCTTTTCTTATATATGCTTAGGCAAATGTATGTATGTATGAACGAGTATGCTTAATAGTATGTGCATGCAGTTAGTTGAATGTTTGTATGCTTTCGGCATGTCTCTCCAAGTAAATTTCTTTAACTAATAATCCCAATGAAAGGAAATGTGCATTCGCCTGTGCTCAAGACCTGTTTTAATTCCACATTTTTATTTCTCTTCCAATAACGGCAAATAACCAAAATTTTTTAATGGAATTCTGGTTATAAATAGCGCCAAATAGCTATCGCCCTGAGGTTTCATTTATTAAAAAGAAAGCACCGAGCTACACTTTTGGTAGAAGAACAAAGCTCAGCTTCGAACAGGCGACTCCAGGTAATGCGTTATATAGTACATACTAGTACACACTGTTAGCACACAAAAACAAAAAACAGATTATTAGATAACTCGCAACTTTTAGTAAATTATATATACAAATGTATGCTCTTGCAAATGATGAGAAAGTAGTCACGGCTTTGCCATTTGATCATGTATTAATTAACATTAATATGAGCTTAAACTAAAATATCGTTTGACTGTGCTTAATTGAAATCAATACGTATGTATGTTCCGAACCGCTTCACGTCGCATAACTCAGAAAATGAATCTGTCGTTATTCTTTTTCCAATAGCACCCGGTGACTACCAAACGGAAAAAATCCGTTTAGATCACAGTCCTGCATTTTCTATCGCCGGTAGACATGATATTAGCAAATCCAACGACTCACCTGCACCAGGAACATATTGTCCCGAAAATGTCCGCATAGGCAATACACCGGCTTATACTATAAGCGGAAGAACCGCAAAGATATCAATTAGCGAAACTCCTGGTCCGGGAAATTATTGTCCTGAAAAGGTCCGTCTCGATCATACCCCAGCATATACAATGGCAGGGAAATATGACTCTAAAATCAATAATGCCACACCCGCGCCTGGAGATTATTGTCCGGAGAAGGTCAGACTCGATCACACACCTGCGTATTCCATGGGCGGTCGTCACAACTTACAAAAGCCCAGCGACACACCGGCACCAGGCGCTTATTGTCCTGAGAAAGTTCGTCTCGACAACACCCCATCATACACAATGGCTGGAAAACATGATTCCAAACTGAATAACGACACACCTGCGCCTGGGGATTATCGTCCTGAGAAAGTTAGACTCGATCACACACCTGCGTATTCCATGGGCGGTCGTCACAACTTACAAAAGCCCAGCGACACACCTGCACCAGGCGCTTATTGTCCTGAGAAAGTTCGTCTCGACAACACTCCATCATACACAATGGCTGGAAAACATGATCCCAAACTGAATAACGACACACCCGCGCCTGGGGATTATTGTCCGGAGAAAGTCAGACTCGATCACACACCTGCGTATTCCATGGGCGGTCGTCATAACTTACAAAAGCCCAGCGACACACCGGCACCAGGCGCTTATTGTCCCGAAAAAGTTCGTCTTGACAACACTCCATCATACACTATGGCTGGAAAGCATGATCCCAAACTGAATAACGACACACCTGCGCCTGGGGATTATTGTCCTGAGAAAGTTAGACTCGATCACACACCTGCGTATTCCATGGGCGGTCGTCACAACTTACAAAAGCCCAGCGACACACCTGCACCAGGCGCTTATTGTCCTGAGAAAGTTCGTCTTGACAACACTCCATCATACACAATGGCTGGAAAACATGATCCCAAACTGAATAACGACACACCCGCGCCTGGGGATTATTGTCCGGAGAAGGTCAGACTCGATCACACACCTGCGTATTCCATGGGCGGTCGTCACAACTTACAAAAGCCCAGCGACACACCAGCACCAGGCGCTTATTGTCCTGAGAAAGTTCGTCTTGACAACACTCCATCATACACAATGGCTGGAAAACATGATTCCAAACTGAATAACGACACACCCGCGCCTGGGGATTATTGTCCGGAGAAAGTCAGACTCGATCACACACCTGCGTATTCCATGGGCGGTCGTCACAACTTACAAAAGCCCAGCGACACACCGGCACCAGGCGCTTATTGTCCCGAAAAAGTTCGTCTTGACAACACTCCATCATACACTATGGCTGGAAAGCATGATCCCAAACTGAATAACGACACACCCGCGCCTGGGGATTATTGTCCGGAGAAAGTTAGACTCGATCACACACCTGCGTATTCCATGGGCGGTCGTCACAACTTACAAAAGCCCAGCGACACACCTGCACCAGGCGCTTATTGTCCTGAGAAAGTTCGTCTTGACAACACTCCATCATACACAATGGCTGGAAAACATGATTCCAAACTGAATAACGACACACCCGCGCCTGGGGATTATTGTCCTGAGAAGGTCAGACTCGATCACACACCTGCGTATTCCATGGGCGGTCGTCATAACTTACAAAAGCCCAGCGACACACCTGCACCAGGCGCTTATTGTCCTGAGAAAGTTCGTCTTGACAACACTCCATCATACACAATGGCTGGAAAACATGATCCCAAACTGAATAACGACACACCCGCGCCTGGGGATTATTGTCCGGAGAAGGTCAGACTCGATCACACACCTGCGTATTCCATGGGCGGTCGTCACAACTTACAAAAGCCCAGCGACACACCAGCACCAGGCGCTTATTGTCCTGAGAAGGTTCGTCTTGACAACACTCCATCATACACAATGGCTGGAAAACATGATTCCAAACTGAATAACGACACACCCGCGCCTGGGGATTATTGTCCGGAGAAAGTCAGACTCGATCACACACCTGCGTATTCCATGGGCGGTCGTCACAACTTACAAAAGCCTAGCGACACACCAGCACCTGGCGCTTATTGTCCTGAGAAAGTTCGTCTCGACAACACCCCATCATACACAATGGCTGGAAAACATGATCCCAAACAGAATAACAACACTCCCGCGCCTGGGGATTATTGTCCTGAGAAGGTCAGACTCGATCACACACCTGCGTATTCCATGGGCGGTCGTCATAACTTACAAAAGCCCAGCGACACACCGGCACCAGGCGCTTATTGTCCTGAGAAAGTTCGTCTCGACAACACCCCATCATACACAATGGCTGGAAAGCATGATCCCAAACGGAATAACGACACTCCCGCGCCTGGGGATTATTGTCCTGAGAAGGTCAGACTCGATCACACACCTGCGTATTCCATGGGCGGTCGTCATAACTTACAAAAGCCCAGCGACACACCGGCACCAGGCGCTTATTGTCCTGAGAAAGTTCGTCTCGACAACACCCCATCATACACAATGGCTGGAAAACATGATCCCAAACAGAATAACGACACTCCCGCGCCTGGGGATTATTGTCCTGAGAAGGTCAGACTCGATCACACACCTGCGTATTCCATGGGCGGTCGTCATAACTTACAAAAGCCCAGCGACACACCGGCACCAGGCGCTTATTGTCCTGAGAAAGTTCGTCTCGACAACACCCCATCATACACAATGGCTGGAAAGCATGATCCCAAACTGAATAACGACACACCCGCGCCTGGGGATTATTGTCCTGAGAAGGTCAGACTCGATCACACACCTGCGTATTCAATGGGCGGTCGTCATAACTTACAAAAGCCCAGCGACACACCGGCACCAGGCGCTTATTGTCCTGAGAAAGTTCGTCTCGACAACACCCCATCATACACAATGGCTGGAAAACATGATTCCAAACTGAATAACGACACACCCGCGCCTGGGGATTATTGTCCGGAGAAAGTCAGACTCGATCACACACCTGCGTATTCAATGGGCGGTCGTCACAACTTACAAAAGCCCAGCGACACACCTGCACCAGGCGCTTATTGTCCTGAGAAAGTTCGTCTCGACAACACCCCATCATACACAATGGCTGGAAAACATGATCCCAAACAGAATAACGACACTCCCGCGCCTGGGGATTATTGTCCTGAGAAGGTCAGACTCGATCACACACCTGCGTATTCCATGGGCGGTCGTCATAACTTACAAAAGCCCAGCGACACACCGGCACCAGGCGCTTATTGTCCTGAGAAAGTTCGTCTCGACAACACCCCATCATACACAATGGCTGGAAAACATGATCCCAAACTGAATAACGACACACCCGCGCCTGGGGATTATTGTCCTGAGAAGGTCAGACTCGATCACACACCTGCGTATTCCATGGGCGGTCGTCACAACTTACAAAAGCCCAGCGACACACCGGCACCAGGCGCTTATTGTCCTGAGAAGGTTCGTCTTGACAACACTCCATCATACACAATGGCTGGAAAGCATGATCCCAAACTGAATAACGACACACCCGCGCCTGGGGATTATGCACCAGAAGCAGTGAAGCTTGGCCACTCACCTGCATTTAGTATTGTCGGCCGGAGAAATGTCCAGCAGATCAGTGATACACCAGCTCCGGGTGAATATTATTCTGAAAAGGTCCGACTAGATCATACTCCAGCATTTACGATATGCGGCCGAAAATACCTTAAGCACGCAGAAAACACACCATCTCCATGCGATTACAAACCCGAAGAATGCAAACTTGACCAGTCCCCAGCTTATACCTTTGGCATTAAAACAAATCTTCACATCAGAAATGAATCGCCGGCACCAGGGCAATATGAATTCGAGAAAATTAATATGGATCGAGGTCCCGCGTACACTTTTGGTTTAAAAGTAACTCACGAGCAAGTCAGTGAAACCCCAGGTAAGCCCTTAACATATGTCTACATGTTCCTGTATAGCATTGTATTGCACGCATAGAGCTTAAATCAAGGATCAATTTTATTATGTGCACAAAGTATGTATGACTTCACACGATGTAGCTTTATACTGTGCAACTTAGATAAATTACTGGTAATTTATTAGCCCTTATTCCTTAGCATGTGTATATAAGAAATAATATTACGTCTTCACAGCACCCACTGCTTATGAGCCAGAAAAACACACTCTCGATCACGCACCTTCCTTTAGTTTTGGCTTAAAGCCCAAGAACAAGTTGACCACCGAGGCACCAGGTACGTTTTTAACACATTTTTATATTTTAATTTTAGTTTAATTTAGTTTTACAATGAAAAGTTCTTTATCGGTAATTCGGTCGAGCGATCGGTTGTGGTTAGGCATACGTAAAATCCAACTCTTTATTATATGACTAATACCAATATTTTAGAAAGTTCAGGAAGACTTGAACAAAACACAAATCGAAAATTGCCCCGGGATATTCATTAAAATATACTGTTATATTACCGTTTTTTAATTGTAATGTATATTTTTCACCGCTATTTTACAAATGAGAAATATTTTTTTTGATGCTCGCTTACAAGATAAGGAGCTTACAATTATTTACACCAATATATATGTGTGGTTGTGCAGTTTGTGTATGTGTGTATTTATTTTCGTCTTTGTTATTCTCCAAGCTCCCGGCCACTATCACCCAGAAAACTGTAAATTAGACAGTTCGCCAGCTTTCACTTTCGGTCTCAAAGTTGCGCCCATGCCAGGTAAGTACAGCGGTAGAAGTTCTCACCACACATTTTGTAAATATTTGGCTTTGACGTGCTTTTTATCTTATTTTTCTAATTGTTTCCGGTTATCCTTGCTTTCTATCTATATTGTATGTATGTAATCGTACACTAAATTGCTATTTCACGTACATGTGCTGTGCGTGTCGCATATTCAGCTCTGCCAAAGGGTGCTTATGTAGAAGATCGCATTTTGCAAAGACGAGAACGGCGTTTAGCCAGTCCTGGTAAGTACACATTTATCCGCTATGTAGTATATATACAAAGAGAGCGTTCCCTAAGTGTTTGATTAAGGATTTAACAATAATGAAATGAACAATTAGGCCTCACCTATTATTTTAGTTCCATTGGACAATTCCTACTTTATGGAAGTTTTCAAAATTATAAAAATTCATTTTTTATCACTGGTCTTATCATTGGTTTCTTTATCAATTCGGATACCATTGGGATCTCTCGCTTATGTACAGAGTTTTTTATGGCATTCAAAAACACTTTGGTCCGCACAAATGCAAGTCTTAGAAGCAACCTTTTCACATTCTCGCCATTTAATTTAACTTTACCTTTCAACACACACCCTAGTATACACGAGTGCTTATGTACACACAAATTTCACATATTCTCACTGTAGTACGCACCAATCAAAACCAGAATCTGCTGAACGGCGAGGGGGTAAACTCCACCGACAATTCATCTAATCATGTTGAGCGCACATCCAATACAATTACCAGCACAACAACAAGAACAGTTGGTGAGCAAGAAGTGCTCGAAAACGGGTACAAAGCGGACAAAGCCTCTCGGCCGCAGCACACAGGCGCCAACAGCACCAGAACAACAATCACGCAGCACATCGCCGGGGGCGCACTAAGCAACGGCACTGACCTGAAAGCCAACACTAAAGCTAAAGGTACCACAACCACTAGCACTATAACATACACGGTTGCCGACGATGGATTAGATAACGGTAGAGAAATTCATACCGCCCACGCCAGAGCTGATGCCAGCGCGGCCAAATCAGGCGGCTCTATCACCAAGAGAGTGGTACAGTCGGACGGCTCAGCTGTTACAACGACCACAACCTCAAAAACTTCCTCCGTCAAATATGTTGTTGAGGCTAACGCCACACATGAAAAGATCATAAGGTAAACAGGGTAACATTGTGCATATATATCATATATACAAGCATATTGTTAATGTTTATAATCTCACAAAATTTGCTAAACTAGTGCGCCTACTTACCCATCCATCCATTTCGCCAAACGTATGTGTACAACTAACTTATCATCCCAAATCTATTACAAACACTTCAAAATGTTATTCAACCAATGTTATTCTCCCAACAGCTCCTAATGTCTATAAAATACCCACCGTCTTGGGTGTCAGTAAGGAAGGCCCGATACGTTCAGCACCGGCCTTCACAATGGCCGGTAGACAAAAGCCGCGATTAATTCCAGCATTGTTGCTACCCGGTCCCGGTGCCTACGATGCTGAATACTCGGTTATGAAATATAAGCCACCTATGTATACAATGCGTGGCAAATTCAAATACCCGAGTGATGAGCACAATAAACCAGGACCGGGCGCACACTGTCCCGAGAAGGTAAGTAATTAACATTTAATTTACATATCACATGCCTTTATAGGATGCTTGTAACGGCACACATGCATATTTATCTAATAATTTTAATTGTTCTCAAATCGATAATAGTATCAGTTGTACAAAACAAGTCCAGCACCGTCATTTTCAATACATCATAGCCCATTTTTGGGTCAAAGAAAATCGTATATTATACCACATGTCGCTCGTGCATGCCTAGTTCCCGCGGTGTGAAAACATTCAAGATTTCCATTTAGCCATGGGACTATTGAGATCTATTATTTTTCAATGCGAATGATTTCATACTCATTTTACTTTAATTGACCAGTCAGAATATAGAAAAATTTTAAGCAAGTCACATTTTAGTTCTGCAAGTATTTTAAAGAATATTTATCTCCTATTGCATCTAATAGTAGACATACTATGTAAGTATGCATATAATCGTGTGCACATCTATACATTACAGGTTAATCTCTCACATGTTCCAGCTTACAGCTTCGGCATAAAGCACTCGCCCTACATCGGACAACTACATGAAAAATGTGATTACGGTTTCTCTGGAATTTGTTGAAGGCGCTCCCTCATTGCTGACTATCAAAACTCCAAGACGGTTTAGTTAAGTTATAACTTGAATATATTGATACTACACATACATACATAAACACATATTTAAACTAACAAGGGACCTTCATGTGTTGATCTATGAATGATCTGACTAATTTTACTAAACTGGAATTGTGCAAACATTGTAAATCGTTAATAAAATTTGAAAAACATAATAATATGGATAAATTCGATTAAGCACAGACATAGTCTTACTTTTTTCGACATTTTTTAGTAGTAAGATGTCTTTTTTCTTACAAATGACACTCATCTTCTCTCCATAGAGATTTGGTGTAGCTAAGTACACCTAAGTCATAGTGATCCGATAAGAACAATTTCTCTGGAGAATGTGTCGTTGTTTTGAGCAATAATACATGCCAAATTTGGTGGAAATATCTTGTAAAATGAAAAGTTCTTCATACCAACAAACAATCACAACAGACATCCAAGCATTACCGTACTTGGCTCTCAATCCTGCTCAACCAAAGCAACTCTCATCGCAAGGAGGTACGATCAGTGGGTCCTTATTTCGCTAGGCGGATGATTGATGATTATAATGGGAACCGATAGCTTTTACTAGGTAATTCAAAGCGATTAAGCCAGCTATGGACAAACTCTGGTCGCTAGGGGTACCAAAGTGTAAAAAGTGCTCGCATTCAAAATCGATCGTGGTGAACTCTAAGAGGATTGTCGTGCACCTGGTTGTGCTAAGCTTATGGTTGCTAGTGATAATGAAGTATGTATATGAAATCATACGAGCCGTTTAAACTTCGTTTAGAACGCACACCGTTAGTTGGGTAACGAAACGTTCTCTGCCTCTCATTTCGATAACATTTCCTGGCCCTATCTTCCATTTCTGCAATAAGCTCTAATTTTTGATTCAAACCAGGATGTATTAAGAATCTGCTGTTCATAATTTTATAAATAAATAATTGTAGTTATTGCAGACTCTTGTATGAAAATTTCATAATTTTTATAAACAAGAAATGCGCGATACAATTTGCAAAAAAAAATTGTGCTTAATTTTATTTTATGTAGGTTGTCCTGATTTTTCTCTCAAATTTCCCTGATTAGTTGTTATTTAAGTACAGATAAGTATTAAGAAAATTTAGTATTTTAAGAAATAATGAATTACGCAAAATAAAAAAATAATTCAAATTATATCTAAATAAAAATTGGTAAATATTTTTTTGTTTTAAATTATCAATTGTTATTACAAATGATATAATAGAGCTATTTTATGCTTTTATTTGTAAAATAGCGTCAAGTTTGTTAGACCTGTGAATAATTTTACACTTTACATATTAGGTGACATCACCACTCTACCTCCTCTTTCTATATTCCATTCTACTGTCAACTCTACTGTCGTCCTACTGCCGTTGGCAAATATAGGAAATATTCAAGTTAGCGGGAACGACAACTGTTGGCCTGCAGTCGTGTAGTCGTGCAACTGTCAAAATAACAGTGTCCATAAGAACGTCTGTATTTTAATATTTGGCAGATGCAGTTTGCAGTCTGTCGCGCTCTATGTGTTCCGCACTTCACTCAAAACTAATTTGCATACACAATAATGTTACAGATTTTCATGCCTAATTATTTTGCAAAACCTAAAGGTAGGCTATAACTAGCGATCTTGCAGTCTTTTTCTTACGGGTTATTTCCTCAAAGCCTGCGCCAAAAAATATGCAACAATTCAACTCCCCATAAACGTATGTATTTAGTGCAGCATGGCCGGCATGTACACAAGACAACACAGCTGTCCATTTTGCATGTACACAATATCGTTGTGGCCATACTAATACCTTTCACTTCAATGAAATTTTAATATTTTGTTCAAAGTGAAATTTTTTTTATGCAAAAAATAAGTAAAAATTGGTAAATATTTTTTTGTTTTAAATTATCAATTATTATTACAAATGACATAATAGAGCTATAATAGAGCAAGACCTAAAAGTAGGCTATAACTAGCGATCTTACGGGTTATTTCTTACGGTTTTTACTATCACTTTTTTTCAGTTAGCTCCCGCAGCAAAATCCTATCTTCTGCAAGCCTGCCGTAAGGAACTTCGTTCCAATAAATAATTGTAGTTATTGCAGACTCTTGTATGAAAATTTGTTATATCAAAAGTCTTGATTTTCAGAATCATGGGAACTTATTCTAACAGGGCCAAGCATTACTCTCCAGCGAATCGAACAGATACCAGATACGCAAACAAACGGGCAGCACTTGTGGAACAGCCTTACTCTAACATACATACATACATACATACATAAGTATCTTCTGACACATGTGCAATGCTGTTATGATTCTTTCTCAGTGGAGAAAAACGTTGCTGTAACCATTTATTTTGGTTTTCTAATAAATAAATATAACAGAACAAAAATACATTTTTAATTTCATTTGTCATTTGAACCATTCACAATAGTTAGCTAAAGTATGCAAACAACGACTTTAATAAGGTATTCACATACTCTTTTGCCTCAGTTTAACTTGATAACTTGGTTGCTTTCACATGTAAATTTGTTGATAAAAGAGAGCAGAGAAATAACCAATAGAAAACATATAGAATTATACATCATATTTAGGCCAGTTTGGAGAATGTCTGTTTAACATTATTTAAAAAAAAAAAATAAAGTCACCGTACCTACGTTTCGTTATTGTGAATATGTGGGGAAACAGTTCACAAAACTTGCATTGTGAACACATGAGTCAGATATCGTTTTTCCACATGTTCCCGATAAAATTTCGGTTAAACGCTTAACCAGATAATTAGGCAATTCACAAGCTTTGTTGTATGTCTTATGTCATATTTTAATATTCTTAAAAAATACGACACTTGTGAGCACCCTTAACTGTTGTATGTCATATTTTGTCATATTTCTACACTCTACACACAATACGAGTAATAAGAAAGTAAACAAATACAGCCGATAGAATAGCGAACTCAATAAACATACCGCGCAGTGTTGTATCAGTCATATTTTAATTTTGCATGTGAAACAACAACAGTGCTAATATGACAGTCATAAAAAAATATGACAATATGACGATATGACACAATATGACACCTTGTGAATACCCTAAATCTATATCTATAACATGGAATATTAATATAATACAAAAATATTTTCTGTTTGAGTGTTGGCAACACTGATGTAAAGCATGAATTCGCCTTGGTACTATTGCTGTCTCAATTTTAAACGGACGGTAGGTGAGTGTCATATGTTTAACCATGTTACCATCTGAATTCTTTTTGCGAATTTTTTGAAAACGCCAAAAACGCCTGGTCTCCTTTACAGTGAGTTTAACTCATAGATAGTGAGTAACATACAATTTGCACAATATATATATATATATTTTACTTGTGCATTTAGCCCAAGCTCTTTTAAAGAAATGTTATTTAATTAAAAAACATGTATGTGCATTTTTGTCATAAAACATCTTTTTTGGTGTTTTTTTTAGGTCAAAAGGTGGCAACTATATGGTTATATGAGGTATTTCTGAACAACTCGCAAAGAAGTACAAAGGTAAAACCCAACGTGATATAATTAAAATTTCAAGTGGTTAAAGCACATTCATAAACAATTTTGCTGACGAAGAAGACGTGTTTAATTTAATTGAAATATTAAGTACATTCCCTGCGTTCCGTGCATTTCGAATATTTTCCATCGGCTGTACAAACAGTTATACGCAGTAAAAATATACCTGTAAATCAAGAATGATAGATCATTCTCGCCTATAAATGTGATAAGAGAGTGTAGTTGTGAAGTTTATGTGCTTGAGAAGAACTTATAACGGAACTCATCAATTTTATATAAATCAAACAATTTTATATAAATGTGAAAGAACTTACAACAGGACTTATATCGGAATAAAGCGTTTCGGCTAATCTCACATACAGTTTTTTTTTTTATAAAAACTTGTTATCGTTTTTTCTTTGATGTAATGAGGCCAACTTAAAATATACATAATCGTATAATAAGATTATAAACGAGAACAATTTTTTAAAATAAATAATACGGGAAATACCTATTAAGCACTGCAAAATGTCGAAGTCAAACCCAGCAGTGAAGTGTATAACGAGTGATAACGAAAATACAAATATTACAGATGGAAGTGGGACAAGTGGTTCATCCATTTTAACAGCTAACGCAGATAAGAAACACATTCCAGAAAAACAGGAATTTTCAAAAAACATTGATATTGAGGATCAATCCCAAGGGATAGATTCGGGATTTTTGTCTGGTCCTCAAAGCTCTTTTCAAGAAGAGCAGGAGGAGGCAAAATATAGCTCCGATGGAAACGATGTAAACGACTTCAACAAATCAAAATCAAATATTATTACAACAGAACATCACGTTAAAAACATTACTGGAATTTCCAAACCCCACGATAACATTCAAGAGAATATATTTGTTGTTGATTCGGGTTGCATAGAAGAAGAATACGAAGACTTCAATGATTCAGATACCAAATCCGACCGCCACTTAACTACCAAACAAACACTGCATAGCAAACCACAGTCTGCAACCGTTGCAACCAAGAATTCGAATTTAAGTGAAGAAATGAGACTCAAACATGATGTAGATAGTCATATATCGGAAAGATTTTGCAACCTAAGTTTAGAAAGTGGAACTGCAAATAATTTAAATGCTGCTGAGAGAATTCCAACCCTTCAATCGACAGCAGTATCAAATAAATCGTTAGGATTGTCCAAACAGCCTGTAGTGGAACAAATATTTCAACAAGATGATGATGGAGACACGTAAGAAATTTTTTGGATATAAAAATATTATACCTAGATTTCTACATGATTCGAAATGTTTAGTAAAACTGGTAATTAATTTTGGTCAATGTATTATTATTTCCTTTCCAGTTACCTTCATTTGGCATGCATATCTGGGCAAGTTAATTTAGTAGCTGCCTATATCCCACTGGCTATGCAACAAAGCCTTCTGAACATAAAAAATGATTATGAACAAACCCCACTGCACTTGGCAGCGCTTTACAGCCATAAAACCATAATGCGTATGCTATTACTTGCTGGCGCCGAGGTATGTAAAAACAAACTAATATAATGCATAAATAAATTATGATGATCAAACAAGTGTTTAAAAAAAAATATTTTTTTAATTGACTAATAAGCAGACTTCATTTTATATATTTATAGCCAAATATACGAGATTGTGATGGAAATACAGCATTACATATTGCTTGTGAAAATGGAGATGAACAAAGTGTAATTGCTTTAACAACACCATTTAGCGCCCCAGAGATCAATGCTGCATATCAACAATACGGATTCGCACAGAGTAAACTTGTCAACAATTTTGAAATCAGAAATTATGACGGTAAGTAGAATCCTTAATCGTATAATTACAAACATATTTTCCTTTAATTTATGGCTAAATAAAAGTCATCTGTATTCGTTAATTTTTTATCTCACATTTTCCTTACGTTATTTACAAAACAGTTTTGTTGCCAAATTTAAAATATTTGGACTATTCACTCAAACATGCCCGGCGTTTCGGCTAGCCAATGATACAGACGTTCAGAAATGGTTTTTTTTTATAAATAGCCACCATGTCTGTAACTATAATATATAGATTCAAATGTACGTGTACGCAAATATCAGCACAAAACGTTGTTGCGCAAATTAATGAAGAATATAAGTACATATGCACGTAGGTTTGTATCTATGCGAACATAGATTCATAGATAAGTATGTATATTGGGATATTTCTTATTGAAAAATGATATATACTCTTGGAGAATAAATATATATACATACATCTTTATGGTTATATATCTCTCCTACATTAAATTATTGACAACAAGTTCAAAATGTGATAATACACATGCATTTACCAAGGAAGAAAAGAATATTGGATGTTATATTTATTTGAATTTAAGTATGTATGGTTATGCAGGTATTTTGCCAAAGCATTGTAGTCATCGCCCATACGATCTTGCTAAGTATAATCTTTCGGGGTTTTCCCCAACAACAACTCAAACGACAACAATGCGATCAACACGAAAATCGGCACAAAACGTTTCTGCAAAAGCAGAGCAAAATATATGCGCATATATGTATGTCTGTATGTACGTCTAGATGTGTTTGGATGTGTGCATGCACTTATGCAAAATAACCATAAATACATATGTACGTATACTATATATTTAATGTTTAAAATACGATTATGGATGTACGCGCTTGGGGAAATTACACGTGGACTTAATGAAAATATTTGCTTATATGTAACATGTACTTATGTAACTTCTCCATTTGTTTCATTGGTTGTCCCACGATCAAGAATTTCAGTTTAAAATCCTTGCGTAATTTTCCTTTTGCAAGACGGGTTCATTTGACAAAGGAAAACACCAAAGAGTAATAATTTCCTCTTAATATGGGTTTTCTCCGGATATTTATTATAATAATATCTGTTGTTTTGCTGCTTCAATGTTTTGGTTGTATTGTATACACAGATGTTACATTGAAAATGAAGTAATTTCAAGTTCGGTTCGGTTTATCCACATCGTGATGTGTGAAGAAAAAACCCAATTTAAAAATGTTTGATATACATATGCGTGGTTGCGATGCCACTGACTTGTGTTCGCATTTGGTTGGTTATCTATTTGCCATTCAGTCAGCTTGGTGCAAATGTGTTGTATTTGAATTGGGCTGGTATGAACGAGTTTTAACAAATTTAAACCAAGCGCACGAAGCCTTAGTAAGGTTAATCGACAATTAGTCAGAAAAAATTGCAAAAATTTACAAAAATTTGATTAAAAAGTTTCCTTTCTACTGCATTTTACTTTTTTGAACATTAGTGTGTATTAAAGTCATTTACACTATGTTCATACATAAATACACATGTACATATGTATAAACGAGTGACATGCATGAAACATGTTAAACATTTATTGGGGATAACGCACATTGATCATTGGCCAAAAATTATTTACACAATAGCGTTTAAGCTTTTTTAAGCGCACGTGCTAGTTTTTCAGCACGGCTTCGACTCGTCATCACTTCTACTATTGGATAGCCATGACTGGGGTTTTCTGTTATTTCACTTGCTTTATACGCAAGTGTGTATGCCTTTTAATAGTTTTCTCCACAATCGTCACAGTCGCTGCATTGTTGAGTGACAAACCTTTTATTTATTTTCATTCGTTGTGAATAGCTGGTAAAACCATGTTTTATTTGCAATCGTTGAGCGAGCAAAAACTGCACCTCCTAATAAAAAGTTCGACAAGTGGCTTTGTACTCTATACATTCCACAATTATGCCTTAAAGTTTTTTGTACAGTTTGGTTTTTTTTTTTTTAATTTTATGAAAAACCCTAATTAGTACAGTTAATTAATAGAAGTAAACTGCAAAACGACCCACCAACGCAGGCAGAAATTACGTCGGATATAAATATTCGCGTAACCACAATGGGGATACATTAAACTTTTGATTGATTTGTCGATCTTCATGAATATGCCGAGGGTGTGGACTATTCACATTGTCGGATAAAATGTTAGACCTGGCATTTCCGAATGTATGTTTCACTTTAACACGAATTACTGTTTTATGTTCTAGTATGAGTAATACTTATTATAAGGAAGTTATTAGAATAAAAATTATTCGGATATAATTTTTAGAAATCTAAGACCATATGTATGGTATAATCCACACATGTACATATATGTACATGCTATGCATATATTTTTCCCGTTCCAGTGGTTTTGTTTCTATTCTAGGATCATTAGATTTTGCAGATTATCTACAGGAGATGAGAACTACAATGTAAAAATGTTCACCATTGCATTCTTTGCTAAGCTGCTATGGTATCGCCGTCATATGACGATGACTCTTGTCATTATTGCTGATATTGCCTTGTGTTCGCTTTGGTTAATTTTAACGCTTTGACTAGCTTAACCGACATTCCTATATACAAAAGCACTGTTGATTTCTTGTGTACAACATTATGGGAATTTGCCGGGTTTTTCTAAACGCAAACATATGGGTCGTCGAGCAAATATGTACATTCGTTCGGCGTTATTATTTGAGCTATCAGCAATGTACTCGATTATATATGTACATATGTACGCATGTATGTGTGAGTGATTACTGGTGAAATATTTCAAATCAAAACATACTTATAAAAATGGTAATATGTTTTATCAAAACATTTTTCATGTTCTTAGATTATTTATCATAGAAATAGCAATTTTCACAATTATACTTGATATACATATGTATGTATGATATACATACATACGTATCTATGTCTTAGACTGTGCATATTATTCTGTACAAACTGGTATAATTTTATCTTCTTTATCTCTCTTTTAGGCGAATATTGTGTTCATTTGGCTGCTGAAAGGGGTAATCTTCAAATACTAAGATCATTGGTGCAATCTGGAGCGAATATCAATGCCAGAGTAAGACTTTTATAAGGCTTGTAATCAAATTATAAATTATAATAATTGTTTATTAATTTGTGCAGGAAGGAAAAGGTGGATACACACCACTACATATTTCAGTCGAAAGGAACAATGAGGAGCTATTAAACTTCCTATTAAATTATTGCAAGCCCAAACTGGACTTGGAAGCAACAACTTTCGGCCGACGAACTGCATATCAATTGGCATGTATTTCCAAAAGGTCACAAATGCAACTTATTTTAGAAAAGCATGGCGCAAAACAACTACCCCTGCCAGATGAAGATGAGAGCACTGAAGATGAAAGCAGTGACGATGAATAAGAATAAATAACTGCCTTTTCTATTCCTTCAAAAGCTCTATGTTTTAATAGAGCAATTAAAATAAATTACATAGAAACTCATACATACATATGTACATACATATCATAAAACTATTATTAGTGCAAGAAAATTTGATTTTAACTCGTTAAATATACGTATGTAGTTATTTTCTAGTCGATTGAGGGGTCATTTGTTAATACAATGGGTAGTCCCTTTTGAATGCGGGCTTTGGTAGGAGCGTTGAAGACATTTGAATAAATGTGTTCGTGTCTAGTGGTTAATGCTCACAACTTCAATTTCTGACTTGTGTTTTACGCAACCACCGTCGAGAATTAAAATATACATACGAAAAATAAAGACTAATGTACTGGAACAATAACTGTAATACGACTCACATTGGATATTTATAACATTATAAAATGTACGTAATTTCTCTAATATTTTTATAAGTATATAATCTGACTGACATACATAAATTAAATTGAACTAAGAAATACAGTAAACGAATTGAAAAGCGACTACAATTTACATTATTTACTGGTCGGTAGAGAATACTGGAAACATTTTTAATTTAGCAAACTAAATCTGAGACTTTGTGAATACATCTGCGGTATTATTTAATAATATGTAGGTGCAAGTTATTACCTACATATTAGTAAAATAAACATGCAGAGCATTTGTGGTGTTATTTGTTTTTTCCGCCAAATGAAAGTTATCTTCTAGTTATATCTGGTAATATTTTTTCAAGGCTTGACTTTGAGTGCTTATTGGTTCTAATAATATATGTATAGATTGAATAGTTTAGGAACATACAACCCTCCACACCCTAGTACAATTGAGTTCTGGGTAATACGGAAGCTTATGTAATATATATCGAGACTTTAGACTTTTGGTCTAATATTGTCGAATTCGGTAGGCGTTAACGTATCTCTTTGCTTGAATCATTCGAACAAATATCAAGAATCTAACCACTAAGGGGCAAAACATCGCCAAACGTCTATCTGACTCGAATCACATCGTAAATCCCAATTATATCTGAACTGTTCATCATTTTTCTGGCTACAACTGCATGGTTTATCACTTCGGTATCTAATTTTGAAGGCTATAAGGATTAACTGACATGTATTGGAATAGGGCAATGTCGGCAGGTGATCATAGGTATGAATTCAAAAGTCCACGTAAAGAATATTTGGCGGTAAATATGTTGCAGTAATTTATAAATTCTTTGTGCTATGATTGAGTCAATAAATAATTAAATGTTTATAGATTTATGTACTTACCGATCAAATTATGCCAAGTAATTTCGATACATCACTTTCAAAAATACCTTCTACACTTTGTAGACAAAAGTGTTCAAAAGAAACATTATAGAATAACAAACAACAAATTAAAGCATTCAAATTCACATTTAAATATACAGAATACTAATCTTTTTAATACTAATATAAATAATTTTATTTAAAATTTCAATACTTTGAGCAACCTTCAGACGTAAAAATTAGAACTGGCAATACTAATCGGAACTTTATCACAATTTGTAGTAGAGGATATTATGTACTAGATTAAATCAAAATGGCGACCAAGCAACAGGCAATGTTGTCATTTTCGCCAGTTTTAACGAGAAAGCGAAGTAATCAACACATATTGCGTGAGAGTGAGGTTCACAGCAAGTGTTAAAAATTAAATAATTTAAGCGCAAGCATTACGTACAATTATTAAATACATAAAAGAAAGAGTGTATTTGTTTGTCCAAAGAATAATAAATTCAAGGCAACACTTAAACTGATTTGTGATTCTAACATACATAAGCATAAAAATAAATAAAACAGCCGTCGATAGAAAATAAAAACATATAATAAAACGCGAATTGGAGAAGGGAAAAAGTGTTAATATGAAGAATTCGAAATTTGTACAAATATACTTACATATATAAAACCATTTCGCACATAAAAATAAATGAGCAACATGAAAACATGATTTGAATAGTTCCTATATTGAAATTCTAAAGTGATTAAAGATCAGTGAAATACACTCAAAGTACGAGTCATCTTATTTTAAACTTTGCTCATGATTAAGAAAAATCATTCGTTGATTTTAAAGGTAGACTTTAATACCTGTGATCCTTTTAAAGTGTGTGTTAGGAAATAATGAATTCGGATTTCATTCCAATACAAATTTTTTCAAACAATTGGTGAAACTTTTAGAGATATACATATTTTGTCGCAAAAATGTATAACTTCCGACTAATGGAAATATTGTATCTTGACATAATATTGGAATGTTACATTATTATTTTTGTTTATAGAAAGATCTTTAACATCACTATAACTTACAGTCCTTTTAAAAAACTTGAGTTATAAATGTTAATTTAGTGATTTATACTATTTGGAAAAATGTTTTTAACATAGAGCTCAAAATAAAGTTTAATCAAATATAAATATAATACTAATTTAAGCTTAATTTCTTATTTTTAGAATTATTTGATCGAAAGCAATGCATTTTCTTGCTATTAAAAGAAGTAAACTGTTTGAAATAAGCATTTGTGAATGAACAATATTTTTAAAAGTGTATATAAAAAAAAATAATTTCAGTGAATTTTTATATTGTCAATTATATAAAAATAAAACAATAAAATGTCGAATAAAAATACAGCGGAATTTAAAAGTGAAAATAAAAACACCGATGAAGAAAGTTGTGAAAAGAAGGAATTTTTAGGAAATGTTGACTTCGATTTGGCTCACGGAACGGATTCGGGATTTCTTTCAGGACCCCAAAACTCTTTCTTCCAAGAACATGAAGAATCTAAACAAAGTTCTGCTGAAAACATTGGTAACAATTTTAATTCGCAAAATCCCAATATCAGTAAATCAGTACACAGAGATGGGATTTCTGCTAATATTGGCGAACATAGTGAAAAAGCTGCTAAGGAATTATGTATTGTTGATTCGGGCTGCATTGAGGAAGAAGAATGTGAGTCCAACGATCTACATGCCGACACTGAGCCTCATGCCATTGTACAGCCCAATACACGAACGCGACCACAAGTAAACCAAACAAGTGCATCTGAAGTTACAAGTTCACAAGATAATAAAATAAAAACAAAGCAAGATGTCGATGCTCACATTTCAGAACGCTTTTCTAATCTTAGTTTACAACAAGGTACAATAAATGACTTGGGGGCGTCTTGCAAAGATTCTACCTTGGACCCTGAACAAGCGAAACCAACAAAGTCATCGGCTGAACTCAATAAATTGTCAGCATGGGAACAATACTACCAACAAAATGACGAAGGAGACACGTAAGTTCTAAATATATATTTTACAAGCTTTTTTCCCCATAATCACGGCAGTTGATAGAAAACCAGATGCGAGCCCCTAATCCATCAATTGTTGAAGAAAAAATGTGGTAACAAAATTTTCAGAGCACTGGGCTTACCTGAAAACTCCCGTCCGGGGAATAATTGTCCCGGATAACCATCTCTATGTCTCCCTCTCTCGGTCACTGCCAATAACGATTAGTTTTGTTAAATTATGTTAATACTACATTTTTATGAATTTAAGTCATTATTACTCAATTGGGTTAAAATTAAATTAAATTCTTAAACCTTTTAAATAAATTATCACTGTTTGTTACTCATGTATTCTTAAAAATATTTTTTATTCAGCTATCTTCATTTGGCTTGTATATCGGGATTCGACAATGTGGTAGCAGCTCTTTTCCGCCTCGCTATACATCCTTGTCTGTTGGACATAAAAAACGATTATGGACAAACTCCCTTACATCTAGCTGCGCTAACAAAACAGAGAAAAATTATGCGCATGCTATTGCTAGCCGGCGCCAAGGTACGTTTAATCTATGGAAAAGTTACTATAAGTTTACAATTTTACAAGTCAATCAAGTGTATGGTTTAGTAAATATGGGCTCTATTCTGTATTTGCAGCCAACCATACGCGACAACAACGGAAACACAGCCTTACATATTGCTTGCATGTCTGGCGATGAACAATGTGTGAATGCTTTAACAGTTCCATTTAGTGCTTCAGAGATCAATGAAGCTCATCGCCAGTTTGGTTACAGATCCAACGATAAGCGAGTTTCTTCCCTTAGTTATGCATCTTTACCCACTGGTTTAGAAATTCGCAATTACAACGGTAAGTTATTTATTTAACTTTTGTTTTCGAATTTTGAATGTCTTTTTGACTATCATTTGATTCCCAAAGATAATTAAATATAGTCGTTTAGTAAGAATATATGATATATACAATGAAATCAAATAAATATTTCCACATGAAAGGCAAATTATTTTAGTGCGACTATTTGCTTGATAAAAAAAAAGAAACTTTCCAAAAATATAAAAATTGGCGACTGCCTCTGTTTCTCGGCTAGACAAGTGCGAAGACGGCATAACGGTAACGAAAATAAGAAATTCTCAGCATACATAGATATTTTTATTTATAGACGTAATATTTCGCCATGTGATGATGTACTCATGTTCATGTGTATATGTGCATACTATGTGTTATAAAATTAAACAGCCGTGGAAGCCATTGCCTTCAACAAAATTTACGTAAACATTCATACATATGTACATAATTTCATTCACTTAGACATTTATATGAATTTATGTACAAATGTATGTATATTCAGAATATACTTACATAAATATGCACATACATTTAAGGTATACAAATTTCTTAGTCTTTTATTCAGTAGAATACATACATAAGTACATATATAATACATAATTTGTATGTCCAACACGGCATTTCAGAACACCATAGATTTTTGGCGCATGCCGAAAGTGCTGACGTCAATAACAGTTTTTCCGAAAGAAAATTTTAATTTTTGCGCCCCTCAGTCGTAAGATTTTTGCAAATAATTGTGCCAACTCCGGTATGAAAAACCAAAATAAACTGACTAAGTTATGTATGTTTGTACGTATGTACGTGTGTATGGATTAAATATTTGGTTGACTCAGGTATTAGCTTGTTTTAGGTAAACCTGTTACATTATACACATTTATGTGTATATGTACATATGTATATCTGCACCAATAATACCGTTAATGTATTGATCGGTTAAGTGGAGCTATAAATAGCACATGCCTTCAGTGAGGATACAAGATACATTGCTCCATATATTCGTTCATATGTACATAAGTATATTCATACATACAATTTTTTCTTACATTTATTGTATGATTGTTGCTATTGTCGCTAGAAGAAAACTTCTAGCATAGTATGTAGTCCATATCGTTGTTTTATATGCCTATTTAGAAGAACAAATGTAGTAAAAAGTGAGTAAAACAGACGGACTTAAACGCCACAAGCTAAACGAAAGTGTGTTTCTTGTTTATTTATGTATGTACGTACATATATATGTATGCTTTTTCGCGTTATGTGCACAGACGTCAAATTGGCTGACACAAAATTCTTCGTATATTTCGAGAAACTACCTCATTCGTAAAATTATATACAGAGATATTATATGTATGTTCAAAATGTAAAATTGCGTGAACGTTTCAAGGAAAATATTTGTACACCAAGAATATATTATTTGTATGACTTCTCTATAATAATTCACGTACTTTGATTTTTTGTAAGATATTGAAAGTGACGTTAATTTGTTATGTGCATATGCTCTTTCTACTTGATTTGAGGCAGTCAACAGGTGTCTGGTAATGCTTGTTTCAACGCACATTCCCTTGTTATATAAGGCGATCGGGGTGGACTTTCTTCGCTTTTCAGAAACTTTGTACTCAATCGGAAGAACCCAAAGCTTTGTTTGTACGTACATTTGTATGTAATTACAGCAGACATCACTGCGCGACTGCATTCACAAAACCAATTTTCAGAATGTTTAATGCTGTTAACATGTTTATCTACATTCATTCAATTATGTATATCTATGTATATATGATGAACACATGTAATATAAACTAGTATCCCCATTGGTTAGTATTTTGACCACAATGAAATCAAAGCTCATTGCAGTCGTCGCGTTTGATACGCTGCTAAATATAAAATATTTTGGGGTTTTCCCCAACACCAAATAACAAAAGCAAATGGCAACAGCATGATTAGGGCAAAATTCCAAACAAACCGACTGTACAGAAGAGCAGCGAAAATGAAGCGAGACTAACAAATAACTGAAATAAGTTTGAAGATGTTAAACTTTCGAAAGCTGACGTTAAAAGCAACAAACTTTGGATTTACATACATATACATACATACATATGTACGTTTGCATATACATAATAATAAATAAACATATAACGGGATCATATATTTTGTATTGGTGTTTAGCCATAGGATAGCCCGCAAGAAGGGTATAAAATTAACTTTTCTGTGTGTCTGTCGAAAAGTCTTTTCAAAGGCGGTTATCAGCCTTTCGAAGTCCCTATTCGTTAGTTATATTTATCATAGACGTAGTGGTAATGCTCGTTATATTATTATCATCTGTCATAAAACCTGCTCGATATGTGTCCAAAATCCTTTTGTAAATTGGTTGTGTTCATTTTGGAAAATACCCACTGATAAATCGTTTTATGCTTTCGTGCTTAGCGCTGCCTTATTTGTAACCGCTGAAGTGTTTTACCGCATTTCAATATTGCTGTTAAGATTACCTTTGAATCGTGCGAAAATGTGCATTGATTAGATACGAGAACAGAATGTAATATTTAAAGTGAATCCAATATACATGTATGTATGTATGCCTATGTATTCATAAATAACTGAAAGAATTATTGAATTTTGGTTACATAATTACTGTACACAAAACAAAAATCGATCTGTGCATTTTTATTTTACCACTGACTAGCGTTTACATCACCGGCCATCTGCTGCTAGAGAGTCTCCGAAAACTCTTCCATTCGGTTGCGTTTCACATCATTTGGGTGTCACGAACAGGTTTTACTCTATCTGTTTATACCAAGCGTGCAAAATGCTAGCTATGGAGGCTGTAATCGACTCAGCAATGAGGGCTTATGAAAAATTAACATTAAACAATGTAATATTTTCACAGATTTTCAGAGTATAACGGTATCGTTTCACTTTTTTAACGTTTAACATTTATTTCAAACCTTCAAGTTTAAAATTGAAGGCATCGTCTTTGACATTGGCTGCGGAAGTGAACTTCTTAGATAGGATCTAAGTAACTACTGAAGTTACTAAACTATGTGCATTTCGAGTAAGTTTAGGTGCCATAGAATATTTCCATTTTTATGCTAAATACCTTGAACTCTCTGCAAGAAACCAAAGTAATTTTTCGCTTAATATCATTGAACTGTTTTATTGGTGCACGTGTTACTTTCTCAGATTGCTTTCGACCATTATCGGTTTCTTCGTCTTGCGTTATTTTGTGTTATTCATTTTGTGGTTTTTTATAGCGGCATTTCGTTGAAAGTTGTCGCTGGGGTTTTCTGTTATTTCACCTGCTTTGCGCAAGCGTTAATGCTTTTATTACAGTTTCGCTACAATCGTCACATAACTGAAAGCAGTCACCAACTCACCGTGCGAATAGAGTTACATTGTTAAGTGCCAAATGCTTTTGTATTTCCTTCCTTCCAAATAGGCGGAAAACCCGCCTCTATTTAGTGTTCGCGCTATCTTAAATACCCTGCAGAAATTAACTAGTTCTTACTGCCTTACAACTTGTCTGAACCTCATACTAGTTAATTAAATTAACTATGATTTATGGCAGATAACTAGCAAAAATGTTTGTGTTTATATTGAAATTGTTTTTCTAATAAGTAAAGCTTCAAGCTTCTTGTTATTAACTAATTCTTATCAAGATTGCAGGGGCCATTGGAAAAATGTTATTTCATTGAAAAACCCTGTCGTACAAGTGTACATATGTACATATATTCATGCGTATGTTACGTATTGGGGAATTCAAAAAGATCTAAAACTTGGCGGTGACAGCTTACTCACTTGTATGTCTTATCTTCAATGCAAAATTGGTTTTGTTTATTATAAGTGCGTTTGTGGTTGGTAATTCACAGTCCATTCATTTTCTCGGAGATTTACTTGAACTTCAGTTTCCCGACATGTTCCGACAATTCACATGAATCTACATCAATACCATTCAAATGTTTTTGATGAGTAATATTTATGGCAATATTACAATTTTGACTAATTGGTACACATACAAGCATGTGAATATAATATTATCAATATTGTAATTATAAATTATAAGAAAACCGCATGTTTCTCGAAACTTGCAGGCGAAATTGTAGGATAAGGAGAGCTATTTACATGCAAACATACATACGAACATACATATGCATTTACGTATTTATAAGATTTATTTTTGATGTTTTCTTTCAATCACTTGGAATTTGTAGGAAGAAATTGATTGGTAAGAATGTTAGTTCTGCTCTAACCACTGAAAAGTAATTTCCGAGCTTACCAATGCCTGTTGATCTTGTCCATTATATACATATGTATGTACTTTGTGCATTATTCCAGTGCTTTTGACAGCTTTTTTATACTAGATCAATTCGGCTACCACATGCCCAGTAGAAAACCGCCTTGAGGACCAACACTTCATACTATCGTACTCGTTCGGATTCCTACTGGGTGTCTATCGTTGTCATATAACGATTGTTAGCATTATTGTTTTGTTTTTGGCTTTGTTAATTTTAGCTTTTACGAACTTAACTCACATTTCTGTATGCAAAAGTATTGTTGCTTACTTGTGTACTTTATTATGGGAATTTCTCGGGTTTTTTCTGAACGCACACATAAGCGGCCCATAAGTGCACGGGCACGTTTGTTCGGCGTCATCGTTCGATTGCCATGGTTCACTGCTATCATGTTTATATGAATGTACATATATGTATAGTATGTATATATGTCTTTGCTGTGTGGGTTAGTTGGTGGTGAGAAGTCTCAGTTCCGTCGTTTGACTTCTGCATGCACATATGTATATATAATGTATAAGTATAAAGTAAATTGTGTTTATGAATGTACATATGAAATACTCGTTTCTGGCTTGAAATACCGTTGGCATTTTGTTTAGATTATTTCATCGTCAAAATGGGAGCTTAAAAGCCCGAATTACGTACTTAGTTCTGAGCTAAGAGCTTTGTTACTTTGTTCACACACGAAGGATTTTGTTGGCGGGACTCGTACTTTGCCCAATTCAGTTGCTTTTAATGAGCAACAAATGTTTTCACGTCTGCACTCACACTTATTGTATCAGCGGTTTTATAAAATGAGGTTACCAATCTCACAACATTCATTCATAAATTAGGTATGATGTTTTTTGGAGCACAAAACCCGTGACCAAAAGTCTACATACGCATATATGCATGTATACATACATACATAATATATAACATATACATACATATATCATACTTACATATATTGTGAAGAAAACTCACACCTCACACATTGACTGTTATATTCGCCTTAAAATTTGCTAGAATAACGAAAACCATTATTTGCAATATATGAATATCGGGGTCATTCGTAAACCGATATTTTGTAGGCGGGGTAATGATCCGATTCCTCCCATCTGCAGTACCGACCTCCTTAGGCTGCCAGATAAGACGTGTACTCAAGTTATCGCTCGCATGAACGGACGGACAGACGGACAGCCACTCGGAATTCAACTCGTCTCATCCTCCTGATCATTTATTTATACCAAATTTTTTTTTTTTTTTGTTTTTATCAAACTTATTAGTTTTAGGTGTTACAAACAACCGTTAGGTGAACAAAACTATATGGAAATATTTCGAACTTCTTTTGATTTGCATCGACTGTTGTCTTAAAGTATATTAAATATTGAATATATCTCTTTTGTTGCTTTTAGGCGAATATTGTGTTCATTTGGCTGCCGAAGGAGGCCACTTACAAATATTAAAAACTTTAGTACAGTCTGGAGCGGATATCAATGCCAGAGTAAGATTTTTATAAGATAATTCCCAATGGAACCATAAGCTCTAATATATGTATATATTTGTTTGCAGGAAGGAAAAGGTGGATACACACCTCTACATATTTCCATTGAAAAGGGTAATGAGGAGTTATTCAATTTCCTCCTGGATGATTGCAAGCCGAACTTGGAAACAACCACTTTTGGACGGCTGACAGCATATCAACTAACATGCATTCTGAAGAGGTCACAAATGCAAAGCAGTTTAGAAAAATATGGCGCAGAGCCATTATCACCGCCGGAAAGCGAATACGAAAGCAGCGACGACGAATCGGATTTTGAAGAATCTAAGGTGAGAGAGAAATCCTAAATGAAAGGTGATAGCCAATGCAAGATGAATGAAGATCCGAATAATTGATCAGATCAACCTAGTTATAGGTTACAAGAAGAGATACACAAGCAAATTTGTGTTTCTCTTAGTTTCCTAAATCGTTTGTAATGCGTAGAAGCCATATAAAAAAATAAATATATCTGACTGGAATTGTACATACATATGTATGTAAATTCAAATACTTTTGAAGTGACAAAACTTAACGAAAGTTTATTTTTAAATAATTTCATTAGTTACGTTGGACTTCTTTGGCTTAGTCTTCCATTTTTGCTTTGCTGCTTTTTAGTTGTTACGTTGGAGTTTATTTTATTTTTATTTTCAGAACTATGAAAGATTCGTCGAGCCGGGATACTTCGGAGGCAATGTCATGGCAGTCATGTAAAAACAAAGAACCGCCTTGTTTGGCGTGTTCTTTTCGTTTAAGAGAGTACCTAACTACACTCGATGTACTTAAGTTTATTAACAATTTAAGAATACGAATTCATAAATGCCGAACGAAATTTAGAAAATTACAAGCATATCTTTACCGTTAAGTAGTTAAAGAATTGGTTTATAAAATCTCGATATTCTTCTAATTAATGTATAAATTATTATAATTTTCATGTACGTATTTTACAATAACTGTAACATGACTGTGGAACTAAGTATTTACTATATAGTAAAACATATGAAAAACAACCAATATGTTCGTATAAAGGGACCTAAAACAATAAAATAATAATAAATGTATGTGTGTATATGTTGCTAACGCAACAATCGGAAACTGAAATGGTTTTAATCTATACTTTTGGGAAGGAATTGGTTCAAACGACGAGTTTCTCGATTCTCCTCTGAGGTTAGGAAGTTGAAGTTGGGTCGTGGTTGGTCATAAAATAATGACACCTCAAAATGTAGCCGCATTCTCTACATGTAGGATGTATGAATACACAATTTTTATTTGTTTGTTTTGTTTTTGGAAATTTATTTAGAAATATTTACTTCATTAATGAATAATTATGACATTTCGATGCTTTGAGTATGCTTTCAAGCCCCGAGAGAGTTTCGAGCATATACATAATATATATGTATATACATATATATAATATATATCGATGCGATGGCGTTTATGTATGTGAGTGTATTATTTTATATTTAATTTCAATTCATTTTACTGTGTACTGCCCTTAAGCATCTGCCAAGTGCATCCGATCTATCCAAAGCCAATAAATAATGGCGATCAGCTGCACATACGTTCCAGTATTTATTCGTATTTATCAAAATAACGTTTTTTTAGATCTGGCGGATACGTAACATAGATGTAATGCTCATTTTGGCCAATGTCATTCTGCATAAATTCTTGAATAGATGATGAAGCGCGTAGTGAATGCTGAGAGGCGCCACTATTCCGATGATGAGAGGTTAAGGGCCGTGGGTGGGTATTGTAATGCCGTCCTCCTCCCGCAGCCACACCCATGCTCGGTTCGCTATCCAACGCTGTGACACCGGATGTCCCCAGACCTGCAGTGCTCGCGGACTTTGGTGCACCGCCGGAACTGTTCATAGTCTTGCCACCTACAGTTGTAACCGCTGTTGTGGCAATGGGTCTACTTGTATAGTCGCGTCGGTCTAAAATGTCCTGTTGGTAAACGTGACTCTGCGTCGGTGCATGTCGATGGTGTGGTGTTCCAGCCATGTCGGCCACCGTTGAAGTGCTCTGTGTATGGGACTCGGTCCTGTATCGTCTTGGACTGTGGCGATAATCGTATTGAAGTGGTTCGGGGTATAATTCGTGGACCGACTGTTGGTAATAGTATGGCTGAGCCACGTTCTGACGCATGCCACTGTACATACCGGTAGAGGTCATTGCCTGGTGCTGCTGCTGCTGCTGCTGTTGGTGCGGGTGTTTTATTGCGCCTGATTGCTGATACCGTTGGTACATGTAATCGTGTTGATTTGCATTGATTGTCGTCTCTTCGGAACTGAAATAGACAACTTTTGCTTAATCACAAAGCATTCAAGGACAGTGTGTTGCTTGACTTAAATTAGATCACTTGTCGTCGGTGATGTGAGTAGACGCATTGATTACTTACTCAAATAATATCCAAATAATGTAGTAGCAAAAGCATACTCCAGTCGATAAAACGAAGATGAGTATTAACGTCAACCCCCAAGGAAATGTGCGCGACTCAAGCGGACCATCCTCCCAATAGCGTTCGCATGATAAATACCAACAAACGGCTCTATTCATTTCCTCTGTAATAGATGTTACAGAAATATTATATCATGCACTCTAGATTAATAAATAATTTAGACAACCTTCCATTTCTTTAAACATCTGATCCGTCATAGTCAACAGAAGGCCAGAGATGCAACTGCGAACTAAAAACTCGCATTGCAATTTCAGTTTGTTAAGTTCCTCGGCCTTGCAACTGGAGCGTGTCTTCTGTATGTTTCCATTCTCGTTTTTGGGCGTGCTGCTATTGTCAGGTTGATTTGGACTTTCCTCATCTGCCTCATTGTGATCTTGCACCTTTGATCCCTTCTTTTTGGCTTTCTGGCTTCGAGAGTGTAGTGGCGGTTGTGTATTGGCAGCCTTGTGATCCGCAGTTGTAGAACCTCCTGTTGAATGTTCACCGTCAGCATGTCCCTTTTTCATATTTTTTATTGGTTCATTGGCAATGATGGTGGTCATCTTCTTGCTCTTTTCAGCAATAATTATATTTTCGACTATATTTTTTGGACAGGAAGTTTGATAGGGATTTCGGATGGGTTACCAATTGAGAGTAGGATCTACATACATATACATATGTATGCACTATAACTTACCCGTGTCCTTAAATTTATTCTGACCAATTTTGTCTTGACATAATTGACGAGTTTGTACTTTAGACCCTCGTGTACCGCCTATAGAAGAAGTCCTACGACGTAAAAATAAAACTTTCAATACTCATAATTTTGAAAACAATTTATTCATTTTACCTTAGTGGTATTAAACTCAAATATGGCGTATTCGCTTTAGCTAATGCCGAATTCTGGCCCAGAGAATCGCCCCAAACTTCAATATCAGTGACGACATGCTGGTCGCTGGTGGTCAAGCTGGATGACTCCTCTGTTTGGAATACCTCGCATCGCATTATATCACAAAAATCCGCCAAACATACGGCATCCTCGGCCTAATTAGAGAAATGTAATTATGTAAACAACGATGTTCATATGTATAAAAGCTGTTTTCCAAACCTCATTAATGATACTTTTGTGACGCGTCTCAAAGTGTAAGTCCAAGAATCTTTCTTGATAGAAGCTTTTACCACACAGGCGGCATGTCCACTGGGTTGGTCGGTCTCGTTTTTTGGCATCTTGGCATGGAGCAAAAACATCACGTAGCGGATGTAACGGACATTCTAACGGTAATTTCGCCTAAAAGTAGACAATCTCAACAAACGTGTTCATACTGTTTACCGAATGTACTCACCGAATATTTATCCAATATGGGTGTCCACTTTGAACGCACTATTTTGCGTACTAAGCGACTGCTATCTTTGGAGCAAAGCAACTTTATTATTTGTGTTTGAGGCCATGGTATAAGCAGTAAAAAATAAATTAAAGTTATCTGCAAGAAAAGTGCGGATAAGCAATTAGTCCCTAGCTTAATACAACTAAGCAGAAAGCATTATGTTATTTTACTCGTAAACTGGTGAGAAGGCAAACTCCAGTTAAATGAAAAAAAAGTAAGGATTATTCCAAAATTATTTCCACAGATTGAATTTAGTTTTAATGTTTCTCTGTTTTTGACACATACGGCATATGTACATACATACATATATGGAAATGATAATGTAACATCGGTACGTACATACATACATATGTTCGCAATGTTGAGCCGGTTGTCAGTAATTTTTAGGTCACTGACGGTTGAAAAACAAGAGAAAATCGATAGCTTAGTGGAGGGCGCCGCTGCTGGAAATAATAAACTAATAACAAGGATTGCTGTAGTGTGAAAATGTAGAGGAAAAGGTGGAATATATGTATGTCTATTTTATTGTCTTAAAGTTTGAGATGCCATAATTTCAATTATCCATATTTACGTACATAAACACTCTATGTATTGATTCATATATGTACATACATACATATGTACATATATCACTTACCTCTATATTAAAATATTTACGCGACATTCATAAGAATCACTTCACAAATTTGGCAGAAAATATGAAATGGTTGAAGTTTTTCAACTAACGGTATGGATAAACCGTTCAGCTACATATTGTAAAAAAAACAATTTTAGGTAATTTTGGAAACTTTTTAAATGTAATATAACTCACTCCACTAATGAACCATTTTAAAAATAAAATCGCACTTAAATAAATATATCGAACATTTTCCCCGGTTACATTAAGTCACAACGCGTTTGCACCACAAGACGTGCTTTCATGTTCTGGACGATACTGGTTGTTCGAAATTCGATTATCCTTTTCCTTTACCCTGTAAGTGTATAGGTATTCCTTGTTGGCGACAGTGTTGCTAAAATTACAAAATCTCCCCTATCCTGCACTTTGTTTCTTTTCTGCCGGAAACCGTGTTGCATTTAATGATGACGCTTAAATACGTAGATATGTGTACACCGAGTTATCTTGTAAATTAATTTTACTACTATCGCAAGCATACATTTAGGAGCATAATTAAATGTGTACTCCTTAAGAACAAGTATGTATAAAAAATTTATATATAGAAGATTGCATTTTCGTTTACTTACTGTATATATTATCAAAACAACCATTTAAACAAAAATATTATATTTCGTCGCATGTAGCATCATTTGGTATTTTGTAATAACTTAAAATTTAATTTCATTATTTCAATTGAATCTATTTAAGCCGACGTTAAAAAATAACTTAATTTTAAAGTTCAAAATATATGTTACAATTTAAATATTACTAGTTCCCTTGTCTAAAAACATTTTAGACAAGAAAATTTTTAAAATAACTAAAAATTATGAGTGAATTAATTTCACAGCCCGTTGTACACCCTGTTAATGGACGCCTGATCAAGTATTTTTTTAAGATCTGAAAAAAGTATTTATGTATATACATATGTATATTAAGTAGACGTACAAAATTTTTAATTTTATACGCCCTTTAATTCAGACGAAAAGTTATTTCTAAAACACCTACCTTCTTTTTCGGCATCGGTCAACTCTTTTTTGGGAAACTCCACATCGAATGTAATATAAAGATTGCCTTGCAAATTATTATTTTCATAATTTGGCATACCTTCACCCTTCTTACGAATCCGTGCACCTGGCCACGTTATTTTTTCTCGAGTAATGCTCACAGCGTGTCCATCCAAATGTGTGATGTTCATGGTAAATCCAATAAGCGCATCCTTAATTAGCGAGACATTTATTATAAATCATGTGAATTAATGGGTCAATATAACTGCAAACCTACCTGTAAACTTATTGTAACGTTTGTGTACAAATCATCACCTTTTCTTTGGAAACTCTTATGCGGAGTTTGCATAATTTTAATTATAAGATCACCGGGCTCTCCATCCAAGTGGGGCTCACCTTCGGCAACAAAACGTGTTTCTTGCCCATCTACCATACCTGCTTCAACTTCAACTTCTAATGTACGCTCCTCATTGACAAGTTTAACGTTTGGACATTCATCACATACAGTTTGCTGTATCATTTGGAAACGGCCGGGACCCAAATTACGAGTTACCATTTCTTGACGGCAGTTACACTTACGTGTACCGGTAGCCGGTTTTAGCACCGGCTTGTTTCGAACAATTTCTACAAAGTTGCCAGAATACAACTCTTCCAAGGTCACATATAAATTCATTACAATATTGGCTCCGCGAGCAGTTTGATGTTCATGTGGATCACCGTTACCAAAGTGAAAGCCAAAATCACCAAAGAAACTGGCGAAAGGGTCTGCTCCATGATCCATCATTCCATCTTTTTTAAGACATTCCTCTCCACATCGATCATATGTTTTTCTTTTGTCCGGATCGGATAGTACTTCATACGCCGCACCCAAATCTTGAAATTTCTCAGAAGCTGAGGGATCATCCTTGTTTTTGTCTGGATGCAGTTCTTTTGCAAGTTTTCTGTATGCTTTTTTAATTTCATTTGTTGAGGCCGACTTTTTTACATTAAGAATTTTGTAGAAATCTCGACCCGCAGAGGCGACACTCAACAGGCAAAATGCAATTTGCACCAGCAAGATAAAGGCTAAAGTTCTCATCGTTGAAATTTTAAGTACTCACTTACTTAATGTAGTTATTTATTTTCATAATTTATAAGATTTGGTTTAATTCTTATCTTCGAACTTTGCTGCCAAATGTGCGAATTATATTGATACACTAACAATATTTTTGTGTGCGTGTTCGTGGTTAGCGCTGATTGGTTACAGCTCTGCTGTCAAAAATGTAGAGATGCTACCAGTAAAATGCTTCAATATCGTAAATTAAATAATTGACAAACATGTACTATTCACGATATTGTCCGAAATTCTTCCTTGATTGCAAAAACAATAAAAAATATCATATACATGCCATCGGTAAAAAAATAAAACGAGATGTGTGTTAACCGTGCCAACCATATAGGGTATTACATATAATTAATTCTTACATTATAGTTAAAAACCGGCTTACGCCTCAGCATATTTATTTTTAATAGACTTTAATTGTCAATATGAGAATATACAAAAATCTTTTCGTGGAAACCGCTTGTAATTGCTTACGAATCAATTTCACCATGGTGAATGGTTTATTTTTGTTGTTAGTCGTTTAGATTGTTTTTGCTAGTTTTCCGCGAATTGGGCTTATTTATGAAGGTTTAGGAAATAATATTGTTCATTGTACAATCTATCATTGAGAGCCGTGCAATAATTTGTTTAATAAGTGTAGTATGTGATAAAAATAAGAATTTTTGAAGCTATTGTCATCACATATAACAATGAGAATTAATAGATAACAAATTGCAAATCCTGGTTGTTTACCTAATAATGTAGGTACTATATCATATATAATAATATTATAATTGAAATATTGTGGGACATATGCATGTGTGAGTGAACTTATCTGCAATACCTAGGCTGCAACAATAGCTGAGTATTGCAGTTAATGGCCAAGTTACTATTTGAGGTCAAATATATTCTCTAAGCCATGAAAAAAATAAAGTGTATGTAGAAACAGTGCAAATAGAGTGGAGTCGAGATTATTTAAAAACCTGATATAGTATAGCTTTTAAAGAGATTAGAGCAATGTACGTAAGTTCATATTATTAGTCATAGTTAACTGCTCGAAATGTTGCGCTTAGAAAAATTAATCGAAACATAATTTGTTAAAATGTCTCTTATATTTTCTCTTCAGTTAATTATATCATAGTTTTTTGTCAATAATGTATTTTGTATTGGAATTTCACAGCAGTTTTTTAGCTTCAATATGTATGTATGCATATGTCCTCAAAATGTAATGAATTGTATATTGTTATGTACTAGCTTTTTCCCTTCATGACTAATCGTTATAAGTATGGCGTTGTTAAGCAAATTTAATACCACATACATTTATGTATATATAAACTTGAACACAAAGTGATAATTAAATTTGTAGTTGAAACTACTACAAGGATCACGGTACAATGACAGAACAAACTTTTTTTATATCCGGCCGAGCAGTGTCAAATCGGCCCTTCTCCTCAACATTCAAAAGTATGCAATGATATCTGCACATATGTATGTATGTAAGTAAACTGCATATTCTAGAATACCGTTATTCCTCAAAAAAAAAAAAAATAACGAATAAATATGCATATGTACCTATGTACATATATCTTAAGTATAAACATAAACATGTTCGTTTGCATATTCTCTGAATGTTGTACAAGAAAAAACTTAAACTCAGGCCCTAAAAGGATATGATCGGTCAGATTTTGTAGCAGCTACATACTTATATACATATGAATGTACATGCTACAGTGCCAATCTGACCACCTTTTTTTGCACCTATAGCCTATGCCAAATTTTGCGAGATATCTTGTCAAACAAAAAAGTTTTCCGTAAGATCAATATCTTAAAAACTGGGTGTTATTAACTTTGTTCAAAGTATAATTATGTGTTGTATTATTATCTTTAAAGCTCTATAACAATATACATATGTACATATGTATCTACATACATATATGTATATACACTTGTATAGTAGAAACGTGTATGACTAACATTAAAAGAAAACAACACATAGAATATACATATGTACATACATATTTATGCTTGCATCGTATTAATTTAATTCCACCATTAGGCATTCAAAGCTTAAAAAATATCTGCAGTTTTTGTATCGAATTCAATTTTATCTAAAATAGCATAACAATTGTTAATGCGTTCTCGTTGAAAACAGTTTGAAGTTATTTAGACTTAGCGATAACGCCGTATCAGCAGGCCTTTGATTAGCTGCTAAATGTAATTGGATTCGAGGGAGGCACTTATAAAAGAGATTAGTGGTTAAATGCAGTTTAGTTTTCAATTTAATCTGCTTTCAATGTGTATTGTTGCAATCCACCAGTTAACTGTACATTTTTGCGACATATATTTACTACATATACACATACACACACTGAGGTACTACTGCTGAATTGTTCATTAGGTAGATCGGTAAATACCAAAATATTCAACACAAACTTGTTGTTGGGTCACCTAACGTTAGGGTGTAGTTATTAAGTTATTTTAAGTTTAGTTACTCACATATAATTATAAATTGTACATGCATAATGCTCCCCCATAACTCATTTGTATATACACACGTATACATGTCTATATATGTAAGTATGTTAGCAACAACATAACAGCGAGAGTTTTTGTCACTCCTTTTGTGTGACTCCATCGCAAATATTAGCTTGAGATTAATCATTGTACCTAATTACATATTAATTACATTAAATAATACAGTCTACTTCTGACCACGAAGGCGACAAGTTTTGATTTTCTCACTCTTCTTTCAATTTAATTACACAGCCGAATTTCTCAGTTAAATCATTGTTGTTTCGTTGAACTAACGCGGTTGGGAAATACTCTTCCTGATCCTGCACTTGTTTTTATAGTTGACTGTGCAACCTTAACTTAAAAATTAACTCGTTGTATTGAGTATAGTATAAAACATTTTCATTCAGTGCGGTTTGTCTATGCAGATATAAGATTTAGGAAATCTTTATTTTTAAAGCGTGGTTGCTATAAGAAAATTTTTTGACATATTGGTATCAAAATGTTTTCGGTGCTTCCATCTAGTAAAGTGAAACAATTCTTTTGAAAATAAGAAACGCGCAGTTGTTCTGTGCCTGACGCAGCGGACGGACGCTACTTCTTTTGTGTCATTCGCCGGCCATCTAACATTTCTTCTCTACTGCCTGCCTTTTCGTTCGTTTCCGATACCTTTCGCTATATTACGCTCTTGAGACCGCTACAGCAACGACAAAGTAAGTGGAATATTTCAAAAAGTCAGTTCAATTTACACAATGTCAGTCTCTGTATTAGTTACCGAAGTATACATTAAGGCAAACAAGCACCAAGAAATTGTAAATAAAATAAATTATGTCCTTAATTACTATGCTAGATATGAGCGCGATCTGTCAACCAGTTTGCTTACAGCAGCTGCTTAAGTCGGTATACCGCACTACTGAGGTGCGATTGCGATTTTACAATTTTACGGAATCATTGCGAATGTTGAAAAAGGCTTATGGTCATTCAGTTTTATCAAAAACACAAGCCTACCTGGGGTTAAAAGCCTTTAAAGACGATCGAGAGATGGTTGAAGACATTCCTAGTTCCGGACGTCCTTCGACCTCTTCAACTGAATATTAAAAAAGTGAAGGATATGGTGCTTGAAAATCGCCAAGCAAGTATTAGAGAGATGACAAGAGAACTCGGACATTTCTCGCGAGTTCGTACAAATGATTTTTATAGATGTTTTGGGTATAAAACGCGTTCTTGCTCAACTCGTCCCGATAAAGCTGATTTTCTGTATCAAAAATAGTACCGTAAACAGGTCTCCTTGTACCAAAAACGCAATGAATACCACCGATAAATCACCGTATTCACCAGACTTGGCACTAAGTGATTTTTTCTTGTTCCTCAAACTGAATTTGCCGCTCCGTGAAACCAGTTTACTGTCGATCGCGAGATAAAACAAAATTCGCTGAAGGAGCTGAAGGCCATCCATAAAAGGTGCTTATGAAAAGTGTTTCCAGGCCTGAAAAACTCGTTAACATATGTGTATTACATCTGGTGGGGATTTCTTTGAAGGCGATAAAATAAATTTTGATTAATAATTAAACAATTTGCGTTTTATTCGCAATTTCCGGGTACTTTTTTTGTCACAATGTATAATACACAACTACGAGTATATTCACTTTACGTATGTATATTCATATGTGCATTTGTGAACACAATGATAATTAGTGATTGGACGTATGAATGCATGAACTTAGTAAGTGTGTGTGTGTGTGTGTGTGTAATACACTCGATTAAAGTTCATACTTTCTGTTATTTATTTTATGTGGAATGTGAATTGTAATGGCTTTGTTAGCAACTTCTCAAATGGCTTATCGCTCTTTAGTTGCTTCACAAGTAAAAAATGTGTTTCGTTTACCCATAATAAAATTATTAAAACTCCATCGAGTTCACTCGTAAAACAAACACTTATCCTCACTTACACACTGTTATATCAATGGGATAATCGTATTTTTCGGTTCGGTTGTCCCTTGAATATTTTAATGTACCAATTCATGTCGATGTATGTATGTATGTATGTAGATACTTATTCATCTGCATGCATGTACCGTTTATAAGGCACTTTTACTTAAATTGCCAATTGCGGTTGATAAGACAAAAATCTTCATTTACATACATACGTGCCATAATCTTTATATACCACACTTAACCTATTGATTTATGATGTTGTGTATGCGAATGCGTACTTTTGTATGCAACTGTGTTTTTATTTATTTAATACTTGGTCGCCTCAAGGGCACACTTTTAGCATGGACGAGTTCCCAAAACCTTATTAATTTTTTTAATTCTTCCAATCTTCCCTTGTTTCATTGTTGCATTGATCTCATAACTGTTTTGTAATTAAAAGTTTTATTAATTTTGAAAAATATAAAAATTTTACGCCCCGGAATAGAGCTAACTTTTTAATATTTATAACGATCATTTTTTTTATCGAAATTATTTTATTACAAATCAACAGAAGTCGCACCGTTTTCACATTATTCCATAGTAAAAATTAAGATTAAGGGTTCTATAATGGTCTTAAAAAAGTAATTTAGCTTTATTGAAATTTCTTATAACTTTTTTGCAGTAAGAGCCAGAGCTGAGTAGGCGCACTCTGAATTTTTCTCTTCGCTTAGCCAAAATACTCTACTGCTTGTGAACATATTTTATTTTTGAGTCTGGGATAGTTTAAAGAAAACATAAAAGAAACAAGATGTGTTGTGAAGCTTGTAGCGTCACTCAGCGGAAAGGATGGGTTTTCGGCTTTGGCACTTTCTTCACCGCTATCGGCATCGCTCTGCTTATATTTTGGAATGGCATCGCAGATAATATTATGAAAAAAGTTAGTATGCATTTTAAAATATAAAAAAGAACGCAACGAATTAATATAATTCATGTTTTAAAATACTTTCAGAATTTGGTAATTAAAGTTGGTACAGAAGCCTATAATAATTGGGTGGAAGCACCCATTCCAATTTATTTGGAATTTCATCTGTTTAACTGGAGTAATCCTGAAGAGATAAGAAACCCGAATGTCAAACCGCATTTTGTGGAAATGGGACCATATGTTTTTCTTGAGAAGCACTTGAAACAAAATATTACGTTTTTCGAAAACAATACAGTGTCATACTTTCAAAAGCGAACCTGGTTTTTCGATGAGCAGCGATCTGGTGGTTCCTTGGATGACATGGTGACAGCTGCTCATGTGATTACAGCGGTAAGTGGAAGGAAAGCCAATTGGTCATCGCGAGTCTAGGTAAATTGTGTTTCCTTATTGTAGACTGTTGCTGATCAGATGAGACATAGAAACAAATTTGTCAAAAAAGCGGTTAATTTCATGCTGAATCATGAGGGCGGTGAGCTGTACACAACGAAAACAGTGCGCGAGTGGGTCTTTGAAGGATACAAGGATAGGCTTATCGATTTTTTAAACCTTTTCAATACAACAAAAATAAAGATACCATACACTCGCTTTGGCTGGCTAGTTGACCGCAATGGTTCGGCCGAATATGACGGTCTGTTCACAATGTATACTGGTGTCGATGATATGGCTAATTTGGGTCACTTGACGCATTGGAATATGAAGAATGAGACTGGCTTTTATGATGCACCATGCGGTACCGTTAATGGCACCACCGGCGATTTATTTCCACCGCATTTAAGCTCTAAGCAAGAAATCACCATCTTTGCGACCGATGCGTGCCGTTACTTGAATTTGGCGCCAAATGGTACTGTAGAAAAATACGGCATAACAGCATATAATTGGGTAGGAACGATGGAGACGCTTGATTCTGGTGAAAATTATCCAAATCAGAAATGTTTTTGCGACCCGAACGTCGAAGAATGCCCGAAAACCGGCGTTGTGGAGTGTAAAAAATGCCGGAACAATGCACCAATTTATGCCTCTTTTCCACACTTTTATTTGGCTGATCGTAGTTATATAGACGCAGTATCAGGGTTAGAACCGGACTCGAATAAGCACAGTTTCAACTTAGCAATAGAGCCAACCACTGGCATACCGCTGCAAGTAAATGGACGTCTACAAATCAATATGATGATCGAACCTGATAATGACTTCGAGTAAGTTTGTGTGAAATACGAGTTTTTAAGTGTATGCGTATATTGTATAAATGTATGTGTTCATAGCATTTATCGTGGTCTACCCAAATTCCTGATGCCCATGTTTTGGTTCAATCAAATAGCTGTATTAGATGAGAAATTAGCCAGCAGAACGAAGGTAAGAGTCTGCATTAAGTACGTCGCATAAAGTAGATATATTTGCCATTTCAGCTTGTTATGAATTTGGGAGATTATGGGTTCTATACCGGAATTGTTTTAATAACAATTGGAGCTATCTTCTTTATTGTTGCTATAGTTTTGACGTTGACTAAGCGATGGAAACGCACACCGATTGAGGATGATGAGGACATGCTTACGACATAGGTACTGTTATCGATTATCAAAAGTATAAACTAAACGAAAAACTGGGTATAACTAGTTTTATAGTATCTTCTATTGTACAAAGTCATGTTAACAGGAGCCAAAGTGCCAGCAGTTATTCCGGCTGCGAAAAAGTCTGTGAATATATGCATACTATACGTATAACAATTTACTTTGCATCTATATTAAATCGGCTGCATTTCTATTTATACTTATAGAACTTTAAATTATGTATTATAAAACGCTGAGTTGTGGTTATATATTTTCTTAATTTGCAATAAATATTATATGATGTTATATTTCGTTTATATGAGACGGAACAAATGCATGCTGTAATTTACTCAATCTCACTTCCTTATGATAGATATTCTTACTATCGCGCACACCAGGTTCAGAGTTTGGTTTATACAGCGGTTGTTTGTAATACCTGAAACTATTCAAGGTAGTTATAATGTTATGTATATCCAGATGATGATGAAGGTCACAAGAGGAATTGGTTCCAAACAGCAAATTATGTGAAAGTTTTGAGCTTTTCTTATGAAACCTGATACATTTAGGAGGTTGGTGACTTGGTGATGTAGATCGGAATCGAACCGTTGCCTAAATTGATATGACTCGGTCATAAATCAAAAGACACTGCTTTTTACACATTTCGAACTTGTTCAAGTGGTGAAAATAATGTATTTCGCAAATGTATGGGTATATTTCATAAATTTTTATTTGAAATTTATATTTATAATAAACTTTACGCTAAACAGTGGGAATGTTTTTAGACCTAATTAAGTATGCCTTTTTAACCTTGATTGATTTCGACTTTCGTATACGGTGATAAGTTAAAAGCCAAATAATTCATTACAATTCTCTTTTAACAAACATATGTATGTATATACATCTCTGTACAATCGTGAGTGTTTGTATGTAAATAATGTTATTAATGCGATAACAATTGCATATAGTTTAGTATTATTTAAATTGCCATTGAATATATTTAATTTATGAAACTTTTAATTTTTATAACAAATAAAAATAAACAAACGCAAAAGTTTAATGAAATACATTTAAGGAAAATAAACAATTTGGGGCTCTTGTTTTGTCATTCTTTTTGTGACATTCAATAGTTTTGAAGATAATTGTTAGTAAGGCACTTATGCTTTTGTGCACGGACCAGGTTGATGTAACAAATTGTCCTCTTGAGCTGACACTCAGAATTCACTTTGACTTGAATATTGAATTTCGTCCCGAATTGCGAATTGACCAATTATACAATATATACGTATGTATGTGTGGAATATATATTCCTGCATTATTTGTAAAGATAATTATGGCAAAAATATCGCTTTTTGTTTTTCATTCACCTTATCACATTTAGCTATAGACTTTTAAACGAGAAAAGCCTACGTAAATTTTTGTGACCTGAAACACAGAAAGATCAAACTTCACCTATTATCTTTCCACACTATACTATATAAACATACCGTATGTATATAAGTACATTTTGTTTAATGCAATAATAATAATAATATTAAGACATACTTATTTATAAATATACCTTCTAAAATCGTATCTCTTTACTTATGTATGTATGTACGTAAGCATGAGTACCTACTACATAACGTACGGTGGGGCAAGTCTAGGCAATATTTACTTAAATGCATTTTGCATATTTAAAATCTCCAATATGTATTTACATATGTTTTACATAAATACGGTAAACTAAAAGTATTTACTCACTTACACCCTAATCGCTAAGAAACTAAAAGAGGTTAGATTGCATTACTATTGACTTATGGCTTCTCATGGATAACCAATCGACGATCAACAGTCGGCCATTCGATCAAATTGATTCGTTTTGTTCGTTCCGTGTTTTTCGTACTTTGCTTAAGCCTAAACTTCACGCACCGTTGAACTTACATACATATTTATATACTGTTATAGTGTAGTCGTTGCTCTCCTTTAGAAGAAAGAAGAAGAAAAAAGTAAAGAATCTCTACTCTTTCGATTCCCTCGAAGCTTTAATGTATGAAACATTAAAATAATAAAAAAAAAATTAAAAATAAATTATAAAAAATAAAAATCGATCACAGTTGTTTGGGCGGATTTCGTATAATAGTATGCGAGTGCATAATATCTTGTTTAATACAGATATTTGTAAAATATCGATATGCACTTTGTAGTGGTTTAGTCACTTCTGTTCATTGCAATTTTATAAAAAGTGGGAAAGAGGAGCATAACAAAACAATGCATTAAAATAAAACAGAAGGAATAAATAAATACAAATTAGAACTCATGTATGACATAAGTTTTCATTTAATGTGCTACGGCGAAAATAAATATTTTCGTATCTTCATACCCAATTTCTACTTGTATTGTGAGTATTTGTGTACTATTTGTCTTTTGTTTGCTTGTTTTTTTTTTTTTTTTGTTTTTTATTTAATGAATTTCTAAAAGTGACTAGATTAAAGTGTTTTTCCTTTCATTTTATAATTGAAATGAAATGAGGTCAGTTTTTTGCCAAGACATTACTCATATCTTTTGGATTTCCAGCAAATGCTATTACGTGCTTTTATATTAATGTACATACATATTTACATGTATGAAGTGGGCACTTATGTACATATATATATGCCACATAGGATTGAAAGACTGCAGCGCCTGATTTGTTTTATTAAGCGTAACCCTCAAATCAGATATTTAGGTAAATACCCAATTGAAATCTGACAACGAATGGTTGTATAAATGTGTTGTCCTGGAGAAAATATATCAGCACACCAGTATGAATAGATTCGTGACCTTTGCTATAAGTACGCGTATATAGAGAAAACCCTCGCCTGCACACCTTCCCCCTAGACACTGTGACTGACTGTGGTAGAGAAACTTTCCGTGAGGATTATTTACTTCGTTATTCTATGTATAGTCGACGTTGGCGTGATTTTCATTTAGGAATAGAAAGTAACACCTGAACAAAAGAAATCGCAAAAGATCTTACGCCTCCTGTACTTATGCATACCTCTTTTGTTTCAGCTGTGTGATGGACTGGGTGCACCAAGTGCCAAATTGCATTTACATATATTAGCCTAGTGCCACTCGCCGGTGTGTTAGAAAGAGCCGTCAGTTTTAACGTTTACTCTTCCATACTTAACTACCCTAGCTTTTTTGCAAAGTTTCGCGTTTCCATTCGGAGTCTTATTTTAACTCTGTTTGAAAGGTTGCTGGCAACTGGAGTCATTACAGATTTCAAATTTAAGAATTGTAGCTTTTATGGTGCTTCATAATTGCTGGATCCATGACATAGTTATTTGCCTCTGCCATTTGCATGGGTAGAGGTGGAAGTTTGTCATTGGGATGGCGATGGCTTCCCACTGACTTTCGGCCTTTTCCGGAGACCAGTTGCAGTGTCGATGATGTTGAGGTTGTGCTTTTCGTGCTGGTATTTGCGGAAAGTGTAGTGCTTAGCGTTGGCATTGTTGTGCTTGTTGATGTCCCGGCCGAGACCACAGCTGATGACGAAGCTGTCGCATTTGCCGCCTCATTTGCAACGAAAGCTTCAGTATTAGTTGTCAAGTTCTTATGCACCGATTTGCTGTTGTTGATTTGATTTGCAGACACCGTTGCTACTCGGTCACTGCTTGTGGATGCTGCATTGGCGTTTACACTCCGCATTGCAACAGTTGTAGATGTGCGATTCGCTTTTGAAGCGGCAAATACTTTGGTCTGTTTTAGTAATGACTGATCATTGCAGAGCGCAGATATAAGTGGTAAATCCAAGTGTTTGCTTTTTTCACGCAGTACAGCAATATCGAGTGGATTAGTAGGGGCGTTGTTTCCGTGACCGACATTGACATTGTCGCCGTTGGTTTCTTTCGACTTGATGTTTCCAGCAGTTGTGATAGCTTGTCGATGGGCAGCCGCCGCACTCGCTTGAAGATGTGCTAAGATACTGCCGCCATTATACGATATGGGGTTCGGTTTTGGCCGTTCGCCTGCCCATTGCGCACCGCTGGAAGTGCGGGTCATATTGTTGACACTCTGGTTGGTATTCAATGTGGGCGGTTTCCTTGGCGGCAAGTGATTGCGAATCGTCGATGAACGTTTGGACGATACATTACTGGTTGCAGTTGGTTTTGAGGGAACTATGAGAGGAATACTTATTAAAATTATACGAAACTACAGTTTTAGTAATTATCATTGATGATACTCACTTGGTGGCGGCTTTTCAGATGGTGTAGGTATCGGTGGTTTCTTTAAGCGTCTGTTTACATATGGTGGTGGTGGGGGAGGAGGCATGCGTTTCATCTTTGGAAGTGAGTCAATTGAATTTAATATATTGTCATCTGAACGTGAACGTGAACGCGCAAATAAATTTGTTGCTGCCGTACTGGGTACTGTCAATGAGGCAGGATGCAGTGGAGGCGGTGGGGGTGGCTCATACGTAGAGCATAAGCTGGCCATGGATGGACTGTAAAGCGGCGAATATGTGCTTGGTAGTTGCACATATGTGTCTGATAAATTCTGGGTCGACGCGTAACGTGAATGTGTGGATAAGGCTAACGGCAAGTAAGGTGTGCTTCGATAGATCGCGTGTCCCTTACATGTCTCCCAAGATCCAACATGTGCCCTGCCTGTGTGATAAGCTAAGTACTGATGGTGATGCGGGAGTGGTTGGGGTGGCGCCTGTGCCATGGCCGCATATATTGAACTTTGTTTAGCATCTAAATATTCTTGCTGACTCACTGCAGGATCTTGGATTGGGTATATAACATAGTCAACGTCGCTGTAGAGCTGTTGCTGGTACAGCTCGAGTTGTTTGCGTGCTAGCTGATTACCATAAACTCCTGGTTGTGATGGTGGGGGTGGTGGCGGCGGTTGACGTGGTATATTGGGGGGTGGTGGTGGTAAAAACTGTCGATGCTTGATCACTGGTAATATAACACACGTTCGTGGTGTCGGTTTAATTTCTGGATAAGGTGGCGGTGGTGGTGGTGGTTGCTGATGCAACGATGACATGCTGCTGTGTCCGCCATGCAATCTATAAGGAACAATTGGTATACCAATTGTGCTTGGGATGACGCCTGCTCCGGTGGCAGCAACAGCAGCAGCCGCAGCATGTGCCATTGCCGCTGCAGATATGGACGATTGTCTTGTCGCTGAAGCCGGAGGATTGTTGGCGTTTAGTGAAACCTGCGACGCACTGATGTAGTGAGAGTTGTGTACAGAATGCTGTGAGAGGTGGCTTGACATGTGTTGGCTGGAAATGGAACCTGTTGTGGACGCAGACGATGAGCAATGAGTCGGAGCAGCATAACTGGGCTTCTGATTATCACTAATTACACTGGTATGGGCTTTAAGAATGTTTATTTGTGGTCGAGTGGTTATGAAACGAGCAGTAATTTCTTCCGTTTTTAAGGAGCTCATAGATCCGGCAACCGAAGAAAAAACACTGCTGGAATGATTGAGCGAAGAGGTGCTGGATTCTACTGATACCAGCGACGTGGGACGCGGTTTATCCGATGACGGATATGGTGGAGGGTCACGACGTCGAACGGCTGGTGCCGTTGGAATGGATGCTCGTGATATTGATGTACCCACTAGATTTGTGTTTACTTCATTTGGAATGATTGGCGATGGCACTTTGGAAAAAGTTGTAGCAACTGTAATGCTTTTGATATTATTGCTAGGCTTTTGTGTTAAGGGAGAACATACTGGAGGTCCACAAAGACCAGTCTTTTCATGTCGTGCGTGATATGGCGGTGGAGAACGCATTGGTAAATTGCCCAGGCCTGCTAAATTCGTTGTACGCTTCATGTTATTGCTGTCGATACGTTGTGGGGGTGCTGGAGGATCCGTCGGTATTAAATCATTAATTAAATCTTCAACATTATCATCATCGGTTGGGGCAGTATCTTGATGCCCCTGAATGTATGATTCCCCTTTGATGGGCAACGGCAAGGTAACATAATCGCAGTCCGAATCTAGTGTACTTGACACCGTCTTACGGTTAGGATATGTGCCGCGACCAACTATTAAGTCGGTTAATTCCTCTGCAGAAAGAAGATTGTGCTTATTGTCGGTTGGGTCGCTGCCATCTCCTCGGAAGGAGCCACTCGTGCTTACATTCGAGTCTGAGCGTAAACGGAACTCTTCATTCTTAATGCGTTTACCATGGTAATTACCACCATCGACTGAGTCCAAATTGGGATGACTTTCATGCAAATTATTGACATTCGCCTCCACTTTGGTGGGCTGAAAAATACTTATTCCATAATGGGAGCTCTTCTCAGACTCGGCCCTCTCAGAGGATTGTCCGGTCATTTCGCTACTATGCATTGTGTATACACCTGAAGTTTCAGTGGGTGGAGCACCGTGGGCCAATGTATATACACCAGAAACGCTCTCGTTTTCATCGCGACTGGAAGATGCAAAATCGTGTTCAATACAAGTTGATTCCGCTTCACTGAGAATGGAATTTTGAGCGGTGTGACTAAAGCCCAATTCAAGGCTACTGGATGTAGAATTTCGGCGCTGCATTGGAGTTGAATTTATTATGGAACTCACCGCCAACGATGTTAACGTATTATTTGTAGAGTCTGAGTTGGGTAAAACCACGACAGTACTACAGGTCGATGAGCACTGGGAACCAATGTTGTGCTGCGAACTGGGCGAGTCAGTGGCAGTGGAAGAGTCCGCTGCTCGTTGCGATGCCTGATTGGAACTGCTGCTAGAAGAGTTTCCCGCTGAGTTGTGACTTCGGTCTGGTGATTCATCACCGGAGTTTGCGGAATTCGAGTGTTGCTTTTTACGTTCCTGACGTACGGACAGCGCCGCTAATTGCTCCTCCAAATCTTTCAATGAGACCTCACCTACGGAGGAAGTCTGTCTACTAATGCTCGGATGATCAAGTAAATGGGCCAGTGCTAGACTCTCTGTGGACGGTGCCGCAATTGGTACAGGTGGTGTGTTTATCATGATTTCAACTTCATCTTCAGAATGAACGCGGTCACTCACTATGCCCGAGGTGGTGTTAGAGCTAGTGCTCGAAATTACGGATATGCGCTGGTCACTTTTATTTTTGTATGGCAAGTGTAAACTGCGTGAATATGTGTAGCAAGCATGAAGACAATCACTCTCTTCCTCTTCACGCTTAATGACTTCTTTTAGACGAGCCGCAATCTTCATGCTGAACTGATGAGTTTCACGGCACAATGTTAGAAGCATTTTATTCTTCTCGTCCGAGGTAGCATAAAGCAGAATTTTACAATCTCCAGAGCGAATTTCGAACTTTTTCCGCTCGAACGATAGCTTGGTAATGCTAGGCCATAAGAATGTGGTTTGTTGCTGAGGATTTTCAAAGGAACTGAAAATTTTTATGCCCTTTGAATAAACCACAAACCACGAACTGCCCAAACCATTTTCGTTTTTCGAAGAACGCATCCTGAAAATGTGCGCATTGACGCACTCATGCACAAGACTGGCCTGTTGAATGTAATGAAGCTCTGCGTCAGCTGTTGACATGCCACGATATTCGCGATGGCAGGCCTGTAAAGCACTCATTGCCCAAGTCGTGCGTAGCTCAGCAGGTAGATAATCATTGAAGTTAAAATATTCCTTTGTGGAGATGTTCGTCGACGTATGAGCCATCGCCGAAAGAGAAGTGCTCGAAGAAGTCGACGTGGTTGGTGGGGTGCTGGAAGAACATTCACGATTTATAGAAGACATTGACGAAGAGGCTGAAAACGAGGCTGCCATAGCGCCAAGACTACGCTTTAAGCTACTACTGATAGGGAAAACTGATGTGGACGATTTTGGTCCTATTAGTTCTTGTGGATCCGTATTTGCTGATGAAGTTGTGACATTTTTTGTGCTTAGAAAATTGGACAACCGAAGAACACGGTCACTATCATTGCCTGCAGGTTTGTTGATTTTCGGCAATGTCGTTACAATTCCAGTTGCCGGTTCAGTTTTCGGTAAAACTGTCGTTTCCGTTATGTCGGTATTTTTTGCTGTTAGGTTTGAGACTTCACTTGTATTGACTGTGGAATTTGTAGCATGCGGAGAAAGCTGGCTTAGGTGGTTACACTCCATGGATTCATAATTGCTTTCTCTCAATAATAAGGATTTTAAAGTTGTGCCTCCACTAGTTTGTGTTGAATTTGGTGCATCGCCTAAATCAGCTTGTAATGCTAATCCGGCGAGCAATATCATTGACTGTTCTGAATATTCTTTAGGCGTTTCCCGTTGTAGAGCATTGTGTTTTAATTGCAGGTAGTAATTATGGCGGGATATCTCATCTTTCAATATAAACGGGCTCTCGATATAAAATTGAACGCGAAAGTGTAATTCCAGGAGAGGTCGTCCATTTGCGTCGAGGCCCTAGAAATATATAATTTAATTAATATAAAGTAACTCGAAACACATGTCTTCAACTTACGTGTGTGTGCGACGAGCGCCAACTTTTCGGGCCGTATTTGGAGAGTTTGCTCTCCGGATCCGCAAACATGTATTCGCCATCTGTAATTGGAATAAATATCAATTATTAGGCATTCACAAGTTTTTCAATATTAAAAATAGCTTTTTTTTTGAATTTTTTCTAAAACATTCTCTAATGATTTGAATGATACGGTTTTATCAGGGAATATTCGCTTAGACCGATGTTTAGATAATGTGCGAATCTAATATACTCGTATTGGAGTTCAGAGACAAACTTTAATTTCGATTTCTTTACTTTTGAACGCTTCATTTTCGCAACTAGGGCCCAAATCTAGCTTCGTCCGTTTGCTACCCTACTTGAACCAAGCACACACTATGCCATAGCGTAGTGAAGCTGTCGGAAAGCAGCTGCATCGTGCAATCGTCCATCGTCCGGCGTATGTTTGTGAGTATGAATTGCCCATTTCAGCATTCCTGTCTGAGCGCATGCACTACCTACATATACACACATGCTGTACATGGCATCTACCCGAATGGAAGTGTATATACTATACATACATACATACATGCATACGTACAGATGCTCAAGTCGTTTTTTTATATTTATTTTACTGATTCCGCGGGTTTGGCTGGAATTTGAATTTCTTTTCGTGGCATTTACTTACACCTCTTAGCATTTGCTGCGTCTTGCATTTATATATGTATGTCCATCCGTGCGTGTATGTGTGTTCCTTGGTTTTTTATCAACGAAAATAGTTGTTTGGTATGAAATGCTACTACTTTACTTTGTTTTGTTACTATTTCTTACGTCGGGCAGTTCGTATTTTTATATACATACATATGTACATACATATTTCAATTTTATTTTATTTGTTCCGTACTTTTTTATAAATTATTATCATATCTTCTTTGAATGTATGGATGGAGTCGCGTCTGCTGCTGCGTGTTGCTGTGTGTGTGCTTCGATGATTCTTGTTGTTTTCGCAATCGCCACATACCAACATCGGCATTTTCTCTTCCATTTATTGTTAATGGTGCATAATCATTATCGGCAGGTAGCGGCAGTCAAGATAGTGGCGACTAAAGAAGATTCGACAATAGCAACAACAACAACAACAACATTAACAACATAATATTTTATATCCTTGTTGCGGTCGTTATGGTTTTTATTCGATTTTTATATTTTTCTTGATTTTCATTAGTCAATTTTTGTTTGGTTTTGTAGCTGGCGATCGCGTGCAACCGATAAACATCGGAAATTAAAATTCCTCTCTTATGGCTTCAACTTGAGATATTTGGTATACCTCTTTCAGAAGTTGGCAGCGGTTACCTTCTGCTGCTGCTGCTTTTGATATTTACATATAAAATATTATATTTTCAGGTCTTTCCTAATGTTGCCTTATCACTCGCAGATGTGCATATGTATGAATAAGATGATTCTTTGCTCCACAAAGTGATGTACTATAATTTAATAGTTCATTATGCGGAGGACTGGATTAAATATTTATGTACTACTAAACTGTACTAAATTCTAAATGGGTGTGTGGTTAGTGTATCCCAAGGTTAGATACATTTTTCTAATCTTGTGATCTAATAAAATTAATTGATTTTGGGTCGTTGAAAGAAGCTTTCTCAAAAGGTGCTACGATGCTCTTTGGATCTATTTTCAAAGCAATAATTCATGATGAAATGTCTCAAACTTATGAAAACGAAAAGAAATATGCTTGCGTCTTAACGTATTTCCTAAAGACTCGTTTGACCTTAACAAAAGACTCAGATATCATTATCACAGAACCACCACAACAAGTCCATTACTCCCAATCTTTTAAGTTGTAATTTTTGAATAAAAAAAGTTTCGATATGTTCGATGCCTTACCGAATCACTGTCTTGTCTCTTGCAGAGATTTAACTCAAGCGCTGCTTACTCACTAGCAGTGGTCAGTAGGTGAGGGGCCGCGGCTAACCATACTGATACCTTATCGGCGAGTGCAGCGTCCGATAAGGTATGAAAAAATAAAACTAATAAACATAAACCAGTATTTTGAAAAGGTGATTGCAACGCACCAACGTCGCCTAGCCCAGCAAGCGAGCAGCTCAACTATGCAACACCGTAGCAGCCGGCAAGCACGGCAGATTGAGCGGCCATTGGAGGCTTGTTATTGTTGTAGCTTTGAGCAATGCATTTGGTTGGTGTTTACCATGCAGCGATGTTACTTGGACAAGTGCAGTGGTGGAGAAGGGTCGCATACACAACCCGATGCTTATTTTACCTCATTAATTCTACAGATCCATCCTTTGGTATTTGACCACATACACACACAAACTTACTACACATATATAAATGTATGTGCGTGTGTATGTTCTCATCTTAACCCGTATGCATACGCTTATGCCAGTTGCCAGTTGCTGGTGTGCCTGGTCAAGGCAAGAAAAACAGTCACTGATTCAAAAAGCTCCACAAAAATGCTTCATAAAAAGCAGAAACACATAAAAATGCTAAAGACACAACAAATATTGTTCAATAAAGCAGCCAGCAAGCCAGCAAGTGAGCACGGCGATGGTGAGGTATTGCGAAGCAACGTCCACAGCTCGGCGAGTGTGAGGAATGCAGCAACAGCGGGCGGCAAGCGGTGTGCGGTGGAATGATGGAGTGACGGCGGCAAGTGGAAGGCCAAGGGCAGTCGGGGCTAAGGCAGGGGGACAAAACTGGCAATTGGCAGCGGACACAAGACGCGTGTTCAGTAATTCAGGTAGCAGTTGCGCGCATTGCCATAACACGAGAGCGCTCAGGCCAGCACACGGACGGACGTCCGCCGATGGCTGATGGTCGCTGGTCGATAGTCGTTGCTGGTGGTGGTGGTTGTTGAATTGTCGACTACGACGGCGGCGGCGATGACGACGCTCTGTTGCCAACACAACCAGTAGCCGCAGAAGCAGCAGCCGCGGCTACATGCTCGGAAAACGAAAGAGAATGGACGCACACCTCTGAGCCGCAAGAACAAAATCGTGAAACCATAAATGCAGGCAGGCAGACCGGCAATATGTAGAAGTAGCAGCCATGCATGTATGTACATTGAAAACAGAATGAAGACAGGAACATAAATACAAATCCCGAAACAGCTTTGGAATGTTGACCAAACTGGCTGTAGTCTGTAGGCAGTTGGTTTCCACTGTGACTGCAACGACTGCGGCGATTATAAGGCGCAGATAGTGGCGGAGCGTCAGTGAGGATATATGTAGGTACCACTTGGAAGAAGGTCTGTAGATGTAAATGTGCACATCCACACACATACACATGCTTGTACAGCCATGCCTGGTTTTGTGTGTGCAGCAACACACTTACGCTCAAGTCTGTGCCGTTCGCCACCAATCCTTAGCTTAAAGCTGAATTCGAATGCTATGGTAGCGGCAGCATGCAGCTGGATGTGGTAAAAGTACGGCCATTGCACAGATACAGGAATGCAGCGCATCGGTGGCAACGTGCCTCAGAAGCACAACACTTGCAACTTGCAACATTTTTGGTTGAACAAGAACAAATATGATAAATAAAGCATTGATTACATGCGCGTGTCATTTGTCGCTCATATTATATGTATATACACATACACATGTACATTAAATGACTTTCATAGGGAGCAAATAGAAATTTATTGAAAGGATGAAAAGTATATAGTATATTCAGTATGTAAATATGTAAACGCATAATTGAAGATTGCTTGATGTTTTTTGTACTATAATTTTCATCTGAAAATAATAAATATTTCAATTATGATTTTATCAAAAGATTTTTTGTTATGTATCAATATGGTTCAGATAAGATGGAACTGTTGAAAGTTCTGAAATCTTAACTATTTATACAGAACGCGGCATTTATTCTTATAATTGAAAGATTCCTAATAATCGATAGACAAAAAATCATTTTCATATACTCATACTCATGTATGTACATATTATGTGGAGAATAGGTGTGATGTGATGTGATGTGTATAAGTGAAACTTACCGATGAGCACCGCCAAACCGAACAATTCTGTATCGAGCATGCCTTGTGCTGCAAAGTGTAGGCATGTTTGTGTGTACACTTCTCTCACCCGACTCTTTGCATCGACTAGGAAGTATAAAGTTTTGGGTTGCTGATTTCCCAAAAGTCTGCAAAGAAGCATAACGATATATCAAGTTAGAATGTGATTTCAATTGATAGAGGAAAACTAAAAAATGCGAGGGAGTTTGAGATATCTACCTACCTTAGGGCCAAAAAGCGTGATCCTGGTGATAGTTGTTCGGCCGATGACGCGCAAACTTCTAAAGGCGCGCTGACAGTGCAAAACGCTCGCATGCTGCATCATTACTTAAATGCAACAAGCCCTTCCGAAATATCTTTCTGTAATCAAGCAAATTCAAGAAATTTAATGTTATTACTGATGCGGTTGGTTAAATATGTATAGAGTGCGCACTATCAAATATCTGAATACTTAAAGTATGGGAAAACACTTAGAGAGTGTGTGGTACATATAAATTGTTGTTGTTCTTTTTGAAGCAGGACAAAAAGTACTAAGTTTGAGCAGATTTACAAAGGGGAAAGCCGAAGACAGATGATCGCTATGAACCACAGAGGAAGAGATCACGTGCCCACCAAATGCCTGCTACGCTGATAAGCAAAAGTTCATAGAAATAAATATTTTAAACAAAGCCTCAAGCACACAACAGCCTCGAATAAGACTCGGTTTTAAGCGTAAGTGGTTTCTACGACAATAAATAAGAAGAAGACGAATCAAAGCCTGATACTACCTTCCCTGACTACTACTATAACACCTTTTTAACGTCTCCTGTTTCATTGATTTCTAAATTTATTAGAACCAATTCCGCGACTATTTCAGCTCTTTTACTTCAAATCTTTTGCCGGGCATATTTCCAAATAAACGGAGCTCTAAAGCATACATATACCAGTTAATACATATTTATGTGTGTATAAATTCAACAGCTCCTCGTTGCTATTCTCCCCTTGGTGTTGGTATCCATATTCGTTGAATAATGACTTAAAATAATTAATTTATATGCACGAATAAATTTTTATGTATGTGTGCGTGTAGGTATGACTTCTTGCGTGTAACTTTCTTTGAGACCATCGCTCGAAGTTGCATTTGTTAGGGTTTGTCGCTTAAGTCTTTTGTTATTGATAGGTGAAATTTCGGTATCGCGTACATACATATATACGGTATTTGTAAATTTACATGCATGCATGTATGTAAGTAGGTAAGTAAGTATGTAAAGAAGCATATTAACGAACACGTGCCCTTATTACATTATAAGAGTAGCCAAGAAATCAATACCCAATATCAAAGTATTAAGTTTTGTCAAGTGCATTAGCGTTTAGTGGATAATAAATATCACAAAAAATATACAAAACATTTTTCCTAAAAGCCGTCGACTCTAAATAGGCAATATCTAATACTAGTGTACTTCCGCGGAGCAGAGCCGTGGTTCCACAGTCACACACCAAGTTGCACATCACAAAGTGGACGTAAAGCTTATGTGATTTCACGGGTTTTTAAAACTGGCGTTAAATTGAGCTTCAAAATATCTGCCAAAGTCTATACGTGAGTATGTAGATATGTACGTATTTACGTAATGTAAAGCAAATACATAGGCATCTGTTGATTGAAGAAATGCAATATGTGTAAATGAATACATTGTTCAGAGGGCATTGTTTAACCAACTTAAGGTGTGCTCTGTTTTCGTGTCACAGGCCGGATGGGCTAGGCCAGCTAATAAGCCGTACAATATCAAATAGATTTAATTAGTTTCATTGATATTAAATTACATGCGTAGCACACATGTGAACCCCTGAAATCGCAGGCTATTGTTCTCGGCTCTACCGTTTATTAGAACATTTAAATACTAATGATTAGGTATTTGTTCGTGTATGACCTTCAGTCGGTTATAACGCAAGAGGAAGCCCGGCCAACGAAACGGCAGTACTTCAAAACGTTCGACCGTTTGCGAGGCTCAAATCAGAGTAAAATGCCAAATGAAAATATTAGAATTGACTTGCCTTGCCTGGGTATCGGCTAAATCCAACTAAAGCAACATGAAATCTCTTGGTAAGGAGGTGGAGTTGATACGCATGTGTAATTCAGGGCTTACCTCCACTGCACCAAAGGCAAGACTTATTAAACGACACCTAAAACGACTGTGTTTGCTAATGGCTGCCATTTGCATTGTGTAACAACTGCGGATACAAATATAAACACCTGATCAAAAGAGGTTTCGGTCTCCTTTTTATATTTTCTACAAAGAATATTTGCACGCAGATTTATATACATCTATTCGTGCACAATAATTTATTTAATTCGGAGTTGGAATAGACAACAGTTTATATTACTAATTATTATTTAAAATATGGCGCACATTTTTCGCTTAAGAATTTGGAATAAATACTCGTATTTTCATCTTCGCATGCATTTCAACATTTTTGCCAATCACTTCACTGCGAAATCCGTTTATTTTCCTTTATATTACATACGAGTATGTGAGTAAATACTGCACTTACATGCATTATACATACATATATGTATGTACGTACGTATGTATATAAAATGTACATTAGCACAAATTTAGCGTTGCCCATTGAAATAGAGACAACTTTAATTAAAAACCTTAGAGCGAATGGGTGTGTTGTGTGTTGATTTCACCTTTCTATGAAAACACGATTGACACTTTTGTACATTTGTATCCCTTTATCTGTATATATGTATGTAAGTGTGTGTTTAAGTGTTTGTACATTCTCCTATCGACGATTTGTAGACGCCTTATTGGTTTTCCGTTCGGCTCGCATTCCAATTGACTTAGTGTCTAATTGAGGCAAACGCAATTTCATTCAATGAACACATATGTACATATGAACCCATGTATGCACATGCATATGTACGGTTGTTGAATTAAATGGGTGATCCAACACCCACCGACGATTATCACACCAGTGGCCGGCGGCTAGCAGACACACAAACAATTCGGCTGCTTCAGCAATGAAAAGGCAAATTTTGGCATCGGATTTATTACATGAAAATTGATCAGCATTGTTGTTGTTGCGGAGGGTGCTGGTGGTGCATATCGAGAATACTTGAGGCTAATGCTAAGGCCGCTGCTGAGCAAGATTGCACTACTGCAGGGTAAGCAATCTTGAGAAGGATTTAAGTACAGATACACACACACACTGGTGCATGCACGGAATGCGGGAGTACAAATGTTGCCCCTTCTCTCGCTGCAGTAATCGTTGCTATTCGCCTTATTAAATCTTCTCCTCGATAGCGTTCGTTGTTACATTCCTGCATTGAATTGTTGTTATTGTTTCGGCCGTTGCTATCTCAATTCGCATATATTTTGTTGTTGCTCGAAAGAATGTCATGCCATTTTTGTTGTGCTTCGCTTGCCTCTATTCTCCATTTCGCCGTTTCGTCGACTTTTTACACGAGCACACACAGAAAGAGATAACGACAAACATGCATACACACACCCCTTTTATCAGTCAGCACTTGAAAACCGAATGCGAGAGAATCACCGCGGCTCAAAACTCCAACCGCACACACACACACACACATAGATGTATCTGTGTGCTGAGGAACCGAACCGATCGTGGAGTGGCGCGCGATTTCTGGCGTCTTCGCCATCGTTGGGGCTTGTGAGCGCCTTTGAGTGTATCTGTGTGTGTGTGTGCGCGCGAGTATGGGTGCGTCTGCTATGTGAGTGCGTATTTAGAGAACGCAACGTGGATTTTCAACTAGATTCTATTGGATTTCTTTCCCCATTGTCACAATCATTTCTAACCAGAACACCACGGTGCAGACCAATTGCAAAGCTCTTACTTGTATGCACATACATACATACTATACGTATGTATGCATATTATATGGTGTTTGGTGTATTATAAGCATTTGTTGTTGTTTGTATACATATTGTTGTAAAATAACAGCACATTCACCGCACTCAATCGAAATTTACCGAAATGACCGCCGTTCATGCAATAAATACTGGCACACCACAATTCATGGGCGCTTAAAAATCATTGCATACGATCACCGAAATTTCCGAATCGCTTTTTCACTTATTTTGATTATCATTTTTATTTCCATTATTATTGCTGTTGTTGTTGTCGTTGTCACAAGTATCGTCGAGTATTAATATGGCACATTCTTGACTGATTAGTAAGCGAACTTTGCACAACCACCTCATAAATTCATACCAACACACACATATACATACATATATACTTGAATACTTATGGTACATACATACATACGTATATGCATGTAACTATGAGTATAAGTAATTAGTATCCAAATAATCTAAGAAACGATCGCAAAACACTTCCAAGTCGACCGCCGTTGCCTTTCGTCTCGAACGCAAATGCTGTCAGATCACTTATCACTAATTTAAACATTCCACAATTTGCTGAAATTATTCGCATATTTTTCCATAGTTATACTTATTTACATACATGATGTATGAACGAACATATTCGTGTAATTTCGACATGAAAACATACTTTCTTTCGACACGGTATTTCAGCTCACTAATTTGGCTAAATCAGCATGAAGAAACTGTCAAGTTGTTACGCTTTGTCGTATCTTCTCCGTTTGCCCAACTTTAATTCATTTATTTCGCTAACTTTTTCCACTCAAACGCTCAAGTATCTTTGTAACCACTGATAACTTCACTTCACGTATTCCTATATATCTTGCGGAACATTTCTGGTGAGTTTCTTTCCTTCTCTATACTTTTTTGTTTCAGATTTTTTTTTTTTTTGTTGTATATTTACAGAAAAGTAATTTTTTAGCTCAAACGTATCGAAATCTTGACCGCTTCGCTCAGCACCATAAACCGAACTGAACCAAACGCCCCGCGAAACCACAATTTTTCTCCGTCTCCGCCATACGAAGATTCCTGACCCTCTCTGTGCTGAGCAATCGAGCATTTAGCTCGTATACCTGTTTGTGCCAGCTACACTTTTGCCTCACTGTGCCTGCGTGTGTGCATTTGTGTGAGACGTATCGGCGAGCCGAGCCAAGCCGTGCGCCAATGGTGGTGCGATGCGAATATTTCTTGGGATACCTGCTGTTGCTGCTCCCAAATACCAGCTACCAGCGTCGAGATACTCGTTGCTCGGTGTTGCTTTATTGAAAACGTGATTTTAGATTGGAATGCGCTATTTTGTTGATAATTTCATACAAACACACATGCATACATTTGTCCATCGCATTGTATACTGGTAGAATGTGTGGACGTGTGTGTGCACGATCATGAATTCATGAACTTTCTATGTATGTAGTACAATATACCATACCATACCATACCATACCATACGAGTATGAGCATTCTCTTTTAGACATGGCGAGAGACTTTGGGGGCTCCGAACAGTGTATGAGCAGCATTTCAGTTCAAAATCGCGATCGTTGGGAGTCTAGTGTTTGTTGTTCACTTTTCGTGCCCGCCGAATATTTTCTGCGATCGAGCGCATGTATATATGTACATATGCATGTACGTATGTATATGTGTGTATGGGCATGCCAGTAGGTACAATTGTGTGTGTATGTATGCAGAAGTGGAGTGGTGTGCATGGAGCATTGCCAGCGTAGACATTTGAATGACCATAAATATAAATGGGGTATCGTATATTTTCTAATTGGAATGCGGCAAATGTTTAAGCCCGGTGTAAACCTGCGTAAGCGGGTGTGGCGCGGCTAACCTGAAATGTCGATTTAATGCGATCGTGTGTACATACCAACACAAATCTTGGTGGATATGCGGTGCAAGTGAGCTTATGAATTTAATTATTTATTTACTTACATACGTATGTACATACATATGTACATATGCACACTTGTGCCAATATTGAATAGGCTACAGATATTTGCGAGTACAACAAAAAAGCCCATTGGATACCAAATATCTTCGTTTATTTCTTTCTAAGCCTCTTAGATAGGCCGGCGCTCCCAGTGCGTTTCAGGAGTAGAAAACACCTGTTGAGGTGACTGCGGATCGTACGAAGTACAGTCTGATTAAAACTCACAGTGGCCGATACTACGAGTATAAGTATTATCATAAGGCAGGATAAACAATACGTTTCAGCGTTTGGAAAAATAATTAAATCCGGACGAAAACCATCGATAACCACATCCACTGCTATTTGCATGAAAGATAGCTGCAGACACGGCGAAGCTTATTAGAAGATGTTTAAGGAAATCAGAAACCGCTTTAGAACTTGTTCGAGACCTTAAAAATTGTTAGATTTTACAAACATTCACCAGTAAAAACGTAAGACGTACTAAAGCCTAAGTTCGAGAGTAGCCGAACATTACATACCTTTGCAATTTATAAACTTTATCCGCATCCACAGGACACCATCTACACCTACTCAGAGTGTCAAGAAACTCTTGTACCTCAAATTTTGCCCAGGCTATAGCTTACACGGACGGACAGACAGACATGGGCCAACCCTATTATTCAACTAGAACCAAGAAGATTTGCCTTCAGTTACATGCTGATTAATAAAGAGTTTACTTTATTCAGTTTAGAGGTTGAAGGAGTAAGAACGAGGCACGACAACTACAATAACAAAACAATATACGCGTATCTATACGTGTAAATGCTTGTACGTCGTAAGAATTTTGATTGTGCTTGTGTTTGTACGACATGGCGCGGTTGAAGTGGATGTGTAAGTGAAATTCCATTGGTCTGCTGCAGCGGCGGCAATAGCGACGCCACTGACAGCAACAATAAATAACTTGAATGGTCGGACTGCAAAAAGGCGGTGATTACGACGAAGGCGAAGGCAAGGAGCGAAGGTCAATAAAATAAACCCTAAAGTTGGGACTCAAGCTGATAAAACTCAAAGTGAAAATCCAGTCCTAAGCCTCGGTGGCTTATTATCATGACTACAGTTAAAACTACATACCAAAACTGTTTACTGCAAAGTTAGAATGTTACAAGGTAAGACTTATGAGCGCAAATAAAAGAACTTCCCATTCTCAACTGACTTCAATGGACTTCTCAACCACGAAGTTGGTTCGGGCTTGTCTTTGCGTTCGCGAAAGTCAAGTCGACCACGAAAAGCTTTTTGAACGGATAAGCTTTTCTATACAAACATCAGTAAAAACCACCGGGTCAGAAATCGGACTCTGGCCCTGTAATCACTTTGGTCTCAAAAAGGCTATTTAAAAATTTGTTGGGTGATATGTATGTAACTGCAGATACACATCAAAACTTTAGAGCTTATATGAACAAATGGAAAATACATTTTCACATCTCAGCAGTTAAACATATACTCGTAGTATATGTATATGTATGTATGTTTCAAGTACCTAATAATAAACAGAAATGATCAGGTCGATCGGCGCTCGAGACCAACTGACGAACAGTCAACTAAACAGGCAAAGCCAAGACAGGTCAGGCTTCACCGAAGACCAAGCTGATGCTGCGCGCACAAATTGCCGCACGAGCTCGAAATGCTCCTATCTCCATGCCTACGTACATATGTACATATCATTCCTTACATCGGTTAGACTCAGCTCAACCCATTCAAGTTATGCCTGCATATCCAACTTACAGATTCTCGCGAACTGGTTCCATCGCCATGCTGGGACAGTGGGTAGTTGTTGCTGTTGTGTTCAGAAGGCTAGCAATTTCGTATTCTTATTTTTATTTCGTCTTTCTTATTTTTCAGTTCATTTTATAAACGCGCGTTCCTCCCGCCTCATTCTTGCGATGCATGCACACACACACACACATGTGCAAGCTCCTTGGCCGATTTTTCTAAGGGAAAAGATTCTTAACTTGCTACAGCCTAAACCACATTCTCAGGATAGTTGCAGGAATGTCAGAAAAGTTTTTGGACCAAATCCTGTTCAACCGTCAACAAGTCCGTCTTGTGGTGCGACGGATTCTAAATAATCTTTAGTTGACCAAAACTGCAGCATTACGAGGCGAAAATGGAGCTGACCAAGCTCTGAATTTGAATAGAAAAACATTCCATTCTGCATTTCTGACATACATACATATGTACATACACTTACCTGTACATATGTATGTATGTATAAAAACGCCTGTTTGTAGCCATTCACGGGGAAGAGCGAAGCTTTGAAATGATTGGAATTTTTATTTTGCCCCAAAATCACTTGGGGAATTACCAATGAACGCCGTAAATGCAAACAATTCGCGAAGAATTTTCTATAATGCTGTATGCGGGCAGGCATGTATGTATGTATGTTTTGTTGTGTGCGCACATTGTCAACTACATGTTAACGCAACGCATTTGTATCCATACACACACACATATACATGTTCACAGCGTCAAATAATACGGCCAAATGCGAACAAAGTAAAGCGAATTCAAATTAAAACATATCTCCACATTTCGCATGCAAACATATCAACATGTGTGCATATGCGTACGTATGTATGTATGTTCATATGCTTAAAAACAAATGTACGTATGAAATAAGGTAAACAGCATAAATACCGAAACTTGTTTTGGCTACCAAACGCGTACGAGCCGCGAGAGCTGAGCAATCGATGACGGCGCAGAGCTTTGGGGGGAGGGAAGCAGCCAAAGCTCCATAATACCAACGGCAAAAGAGCGCTGGAACACTGGATCGGTCGATCGGTCGATCGTTCGATTGTCGATTTATTGAATCGTTTGTTGCCCATACTGGCTGGAATGACTGAAATAAAGTGAAATTCACGATGCACCAAATACCAATGAATGCGAATTCGCGCTGCAATGCCAAAGTACGCGGACCAACATACCAAATCAAACCGAAACTAAGCTCAACCCAACGCACATACGCGCATCTGCAGCCAGGAGTCTTGCGCCAGATTTACAGTGTGCATTTCGAAATAGTTGAAATGAGCCCTAATGAAGGGGCCGTCGTATTAATTCGAAAATAAACTCTTTGTATTGAAACGTTGTTGGAAAATAAGTAAGATGAGTTTTTTTAAACTTTGCTTCACTGGAATAAGGTTTTTTTGCTTTTCGGGTAGTATTGCACTTACCGCGTATTTTTAATGATATTTAGAAAATATACTTTTTATATTCTTTACATTTGGAAAATACAAAACGAGGGCGTAAAAAATCATATTTTACGTATGTATGTGTACGTAAAAATCATACAACCTCACATACATACATACATCCATCCCCATATCCTACCCATACGCATGTACTTATGTATATAAAGGTATTTATGTATGCCTCTCATTGCTGCTACTGCATCACGCTTTTGCCGCTGAGCTGCGCATACGCAGCACATGACAAACGTCAAGGAGACGGGCTGGCCTTAGTCCCCCATTTCTTTTGTTTGCTTTGCCATTTCTGCAGCCACTTTGTGCCTTGTACGCTTCGCCCTCTGGCTGGCGACTCTGGTCCTAAAAATCAAAGAAAAACACCAATTGCTGCACAGTAGCAGTTTCATGTTAATGCGCTCCGATATTGCAGCGAAATGCTTACAAGAAGGCATCAGGCGCAGCATTTCAATTCGCAAGCACATACAACGTCTCCCAATTGGGACAAGTCGACGTGAGCAATAATTGAGACTTTCGCAGATTTGAAAAATCGGCGTCCAGAAGAGGTCGCTGAAAAATACCACTTTCGTGTCCTTTGCCTTGCCGAGAAACTGAAAATTATCGCTTTGCGCTTTTCGAAGAGACTTTTAGGTCGCTCATGTCACATGCTCTCGTTAAAAGGGAATCCAGCTTCCAGCAGTAGCAGTCCGCTTAGCAAGAACCATGTTTGAAAGGTCATGTTCAAAAGCAAGCTTCTGTTATGGAGAGAAGGAAATACTGACGACATTACTAACTAATCGAAGGCTTTGCAAATATTTGCGAAGTGCGATGGGACAAGTGCTGCAAGAATCGACATGCAGTGGCGTAAAGCTGCTCAGCTTAATGGCATGTCTCGATGGGCCCTTAAACAGACCAGCCCGAAATGGTTCCTCTAAAACTACTTATTTTTCAGATCTCCACATCTGCCACATTTGTTCCACGTTGCCTAAAGAACTTATTTAAGCCCTTTGAACCCTTCTATTCACCAATTACGTTCCTCACATTTTAAAATTCGGGCTTTCTACACACGAGTATGTGCTCCAAACTTAGCCATGCCTATAATAGGGCGGCGAATGCAATGAAGAACCATCTTAATAGCTGTTTTTTATTCGCAAAATTTTTTTCGACAGAGGAAAAAAGAATCGAATCGAAGACCGACTAATAGTACGAATAAACACCCTGTAGGCGCAACCTTGAACTATCGCGCCACCATGGCAACGGAAAAAGCCAAACAAACGTTTTCATTTACTGACATTTTCGAAGACTTTAAGAACACAATATCTGTTTATTAAATGTGGGAACACAAAGTAGATAAATAATACATTTTCGGTTAGCAGTTTTGTAGTTGGTATGTATTTATGTATATCCAGAGATCAACATAAAATACTTAGCGAAAAATGGGCTGGCTTCTAAGGAATTCCAATCAAATTGTGTGACCTTCGAAATTGTTGAAATTAGTTCATATCCGGTGTTAAAAATTCCAACAGGTTAAATCAATAATGTCTGCAGTCAGAGGAACCAATTGAATTTAAAGAGCGATTGAGGCAGCAACCACTTCACATAAAAAAGAAATCGAGCAGAGGAAACCTAGAACAGGCAACGATCAGAGCGGCAATTGTACGAAAAGCAAAACGCCATCAAAACGAAAAAAGCGCACACAGTCGGTAGGATGACGACAGCAGTTCCTTTGGCTCCGTTGGCACCGCTGGCAGCGCTCCCCTCAACGCGCATGTTGTTGGGCACAGCCAGCAACATGAGTTCAGCTTGTGCGAATGCCACGACAGCCATGGCGTCACTTTCAATACAGCAGACACATTCGCAGCCCCAACCGGAGTTGGAGCCGCAGCTGCCGCCGACGATAACAATAGCCGCACTCGAGTGGCAGTATTTTCAAGCGGTTTCACTGTTTCGGCGGCGAAAATATGAAAAATGCGTTGAGGTGTGCAATGGCATGTTGCGCACTGGCCATGAAACGAATGTGCAAATGTTTACCTCTTCTTCGGAGAGCCACGAGGCCGATGCACAGTACAGTAGGGGAGCTGGCGGCAGCGGCAGCGGCAGCATAGTCAGGAACAATAACAACAGCAACAACCTGAATCTCACAAGCGGCTCAAGGCAGGGGCGAAGCCACAACCAAAACTTCAAAAGCAACAACACAAAATATGGTAATACCAATGGTAATAACAATAAAGTGAGCATGCCCACGTGGATGATGGAGGGCGTATGGCAATTAAAAATGCGCGCGCTTACCCAGCGCGTCTACATCGACGATCTGGAGACGGACGATGCCTTCGAGGGGGGTAAGTATGAATATGTGCATCTGACTGCTGTCGAGAGGAATTGCACAGTAGCCAAACTATACCTGTACATACATATATTCAGCACTGTTGCCAAGTAGCTTAAACTCTGGCGCAGTGGAACGTTTACCAAATCGCTAGGAAGATGCTTAAATCCCTTATTAACTGTGCATTGATAAATGAGGAGGGGTTTTGGGTCCTGTACCTAACTCGAACAAGCGAGTTGTTAAAAATCAATAAAGTATTTGTAGGAGACTAGTCAAGGTAAGAGAAATCATACACTTCGACAAGCTGACGACGCAGACACCTGAATCAAGTATATTGTAAAGGCAAGTGCTGCGTTAAAATAGCCCAGGAATCAGGTCTGCTGCTACAACGAAGTGTAAAAGTTCAAATCTGGTGATTGCTTTGTGACCATTTTCCGAGCACCCATTCCTTAAGGTTCACCAATGTATTTCAATTACTACCGACATTTTAACCGATGCACCAAAAGAATCGCTATCTTTTAAGCAGTCTCATAATTGTGTGCTTTTGTGCCATTTTATATGCATGTATGTATGTGTGGATAGCCGACATGAATGTTGAAAATTCCGAGCTTGAGTGGCTTAACGGATTACGATTGCATTGGAATATTTCAGCTGCATTCCGTTGGCATGGCATGCCGTGGCAGTTGCGCAGCCGCACACCATCTCAATGCCCGAATACTCGTGCCACGCTTCTTGCATTCCAACGTGTTCAATCACCCTGAATTTTTATTTTCATCTCGTTACTTATTACTTTTTTCATACTACACATGTATGCACACATAGACAGGCATACTCGGTGATAATGCTGCGGTGCTACATTTTGGTTATTGCATGTTGCATAGCCTGATACCGCCCCTAGCTTATACACACGATCACATACCATACTTTCCGGCTAGTGCACTCGTATTATATTACATTTGCTTAAAAGTGGGTTCGAGTACTTTTTGATCTTTCGAATTGTCTTTGTTTTTTCTTTTTTTTTCTTTTTTTTCTGTTTTATTAAAACATGTTCATATTTTCATTGGTCTCTCTCTGTTTAATGGGTTTAATGGTGTATTGATGCTGGGGTCGTACGAACACAGAGAATGAGGAAGTGGAGTTGGAGCGAATCGCCACAGCCGCCCGGCCAGGTACCTCAATTAAAACAGCATTCATACCACGACCAACTACAAGCACGCTGCGAGCTCACACCACAGCTGCAAAAAGAAATGACCTACCAATGAGTGAAGGGAGCCGCACCGCGACCGCGCAGAGCAGTAAGAGCATGAGACCCAAATCGGGTATGGTAAGGCGATAGATCTTATTAAGATTTCATATTCAAATAGTCATGACATGCCCATATTCCAAGGTGCGGCCGGGTACTGCTACCTCTCGACCTGGTTCTTCAATGGGTAGCCGTACAGCATCACGATGTGGTACTGCTTCGCGCATTCGCGCTTCTTCTGCTGCCGCATATACGGTGGGTGATGTTACCGCGAAACTATATCAAGCTTCACGCCTCAATCCCACGATATACGCCGAACGAGAGGCACTTATTAAAGCGCTTTTTCAATTCCTCTACTATCACGAATCGGATGTTCAAAAAGCATATTCACTTTGCGAAGCTGTCATGGAGGTGCACAAACAAAAGCGAACTTCTGGCTCCACTCGTTCGGGGGCTCCAGTCGATTGGTGGTGGGATCAGCAAATAGGCCGGTGTCTGCTTATATTACGCTCTCCACGAAAAGCGGAAACATTTCTCGTGCAATCATTGGCTGTATTTCCGCATCCCGATACGTTTTTACTGCTATCACGATTATATCAACGTCTGGGTGAACCCGAACGTGCACTCGAACTCATCGGTATGGCTGTAGACCGACATCCGTTCAATGTCACATTTCGCATCGAACAAGGGCGTATTTTTGATGCTCTATCCAAAGCCGATAGTGCCATGCAAATATATCGTCTCATCACCAAGCTTAATCCTATAAATGTCGAAGCACTAGCCTCAATTGCTTTGAATCACTTTTATGATGGAAATCCTGAAATGGCCCTTATGTACTACAGGTGAGTCAAATTCTATGCCGGCAAATGAACTCTAATACGATTTTAATTTAGGCGAATTCTAGCTTTGGGAATTCACTCGGCAGAACTTTATTGTAATATTGCATTGTGTTGCTTGTATGGGGGACAAATCGACCTGGTACTTCCTTGTTTTCAGCGAGCTCTGCTACTGTCCAAGACTACCAATGAAAAGGCGGACATATGGTACAACATGAGTTTTGTCGCATTGGTAAGTTTCTTTAGCACACTCATCTAATCACTCACATTAGGGTATGTACATATCTATGGTCACAGAATAGATCTAAAATAAATACCTAAGTAGGCTAGGTAGCTAATAAATGAATGTTTAATATCTACTTTCAAGTCAACTGGCGATTTTCATTTGGCTCGTCGATGTCTTCAGCTCTGTCTAACAGCGGATGCGTGCAGCGGCGCCGCCCTTAATAACTTGGCTGTACTAGCAGCGCACTCTGGCGATCTGATGCGCGCCAAATCGTATCTGCAGGCAGCAAAGGAAGTGCTGAGAGACAGTCCGGAAATCAACAGTAATTTAAAATACATGCAAGCCCATTACAAACTCTAACGTATGAGCGTAAAAACTACAAAAGTTTCAGTAGGGCAGGCAGCGCCCTAATCTAGCATACATTGAAGTTTATATTAAGTATGTATAGTATGTATATTATTTATTTGATTAAACGAGTTCCATCAATTTTATGTAAATAAATAATTACATTTTACTTGAAAATTCTAAGGAGTCTGCAACCAGGCATAAATAGCTTCGAAACCCACGCGACTGACGGCGCTAGCCTCCACAATAGTTAACTGTTGCCGAATTTCCTTTTGAAGCTTCTAAAAAAAATAAAGAAAATAGGAATATTTGAAAATTATTGTATTAAGTATAGATTTTCGTAACAAAATGATAGGAACTTATAAACTAATCGAAATGCTTAAAGTGATACTACAGCACGGTCCTGAAAATGTGTGTCTGAACTCTAGTTCTACTTAAAATTGTATCTTTGAATCGAAATACATAGTTCTCACGGATATTTGTAGCATAAGTAAGGCTTCATTGCGCATCTGCCGGTAGGCGTAATCCATCTTAGCTAAAACTAGCAAAATTCGACAGCGCTGCAATCGAGGCTCGGCCAATATAGAATAGAGCAGAACCCCTTCAAATACACAAAAGCGTAAATGAGAATTAATCTTAAATAAATGGACATTTATGTACGTAAACCAACCTGCTGCAGAAATTTGACAAAGATTTGAAGTGTCGACGACATAAATTATTTTCGACACTTTTTCATAGTATTGTCGCCAGAGTGGTGCCATCGCACCACCAATTTCCAAAACTCGTATGCATTTTAATGGAGCCTTGGGCCTCTTATTCTTTAGCTCTGTGGCGCCTGAGACTTCGTTGCTGTTCTTTTCATCATTTAAATCTGTCTGTTTTTTCTCAGTTGGGTTTGCCGCATTTGGAAGCCTTGTTGAAAGATTGATTGTAAAAATATTTGTGCCATTTGTTGGCATTGAATAAGTTGTCTCATCAATACAGTCCGGATTCTCCAGTGCCTTTAGAAGGTGGGTTTTTCCTGCACGTTTCGGCCCGACACAGATGCAGGACATTTGACTGACAAAGCTCGCATCCATTTTGCCCCACGATGAACTTAAGCTATTGCTAACCACTTAACCTGTACTTATCAAATTTAAATGTTATTCTATTTATCTACCGATAAATGCAAGTCAAATAACCGTTGCTATGGCGACCGTCATGAATATTATGGTATCTGTGCTGATTAAGATAGAACTCTATCATTGTTGTCATTTAATAAAAATAAATAATTTATCACTGATTCTTTTACTACATTATAAATGCAAATCAAATTCTAATTGAGTTAAATGGAGTGTATCGAGGCATTATTTAATTATAGATTAGAAATTCATATTGTAACGTCAAAGATAAATTTTAATGATTTGGCAGCACTAAAAGTAGAAGAAAAAGAAATGAATAAATCCCTTGAGAAGAACGTTTAAATTAATAAGTTTAATAATAAAAAAGATATAACTGTGTATTTAATCAAAAGATCAGTCGTGTAATTTTGTATACGTACTCTTGAAGTTAATAATAATTTAATAATAAGTATACAGATTTGGCAACTTGTATTGGCGATAATTTCATTAATCTCAAGCAATCTGTTATAAAAATCGAGTATATGAAGCGCCCTGTGGTTAATATACCGGACAATTTACTCAAAAGCAACATATGTATTGTTAAACTTTTTTATATGAGAGCGTGTATACAAGTTTAGTTCGTTAAAGGATTAAATATAAAAATATGGGTACGAAAAGACCGGGGACAAGCTTAGTGTTGGCGCACGATACAAAACGCAGCAAAAATGATCTTATTGCATACACCAATCGTGATAAAGCGTTAATGGAATCGGTTTGAATACTTGTACTTCTGCCTCATTTATATTCTCTAATAAATAAGTTTTTAGGGTGTTCGACGTACATCTAATTTAATGGCGCCAATAATGCTATTAGAAGGTCATGAGGGAGAGATTTTTACAACTGAATTCCATCCGGATGGCGACATACTGGTTTCGTCTGGCTTTGATAGGCAAATATGTCAGTATAAATAAAAATTGAAATATATGTATAATTAATTAGATACCATTTACCTTGCAGATGTTTGGAATGTGTATGGCGAATGTGAAAATGTAATGGTAATGTCTGGCCACAGCGGTGCGATTTTGGAAGCACATTTTTCGACGGACGGTTCAAATGTGTATACATGTGCTACTGATAAAACTGTCGCCATTTGGGACATTGTAACGGGGCAGCGAGTACGTAAACTAAAGGGACATACAAATTTTGTAAACACTGTTCATCGTACACGCCGGGGCAACCAAATGCTGTGCTCAGGTTCTGATGATCGAACTATAAGAATATGGGATGCACGAAAAAAGAATTCGGTACACACAATGGAATCGCCATATCAAATAACTGCGGCATGTTTCAATGATATTGGAGATCAAGTAATTTCCGGTGGTATTGATAATGAAATAAAAATTTGGGATGTACGCAAGCATCAACAGGTGTTGCACCGATTACGTGGACATACTGATACAATAACGGGGATATCGCTATCACCAGATGGTTCATATTTGCTTTCCAATTCCATGGACAATACGCTTCGAATTTGGGATGTACGCCCCTATGCTCCGGTTGAAAGGTGCGTAAAAATTTTTCAAGGACATCAGCACAACTTTGAAAAGAATCTATTACGTTGCTCATGGTCACCGGATGGCAGCAAGGTAAAAATGTAATATATTATTTATTGTATCAATATATTTATATATTTAATTATTAGATATCTGCTGGTTCTTCTGACCGCTATGTTTATATTTGGGACACTACAAGCCGGCGTATAATTTACAAGCTACCTGGTCACAATGGCAGCGTTAATGATGTCGATTTTCATTCAAAAGAACCTCTGATATTATCTGCGTCCAGTGATAAAACATTGTATCTTGGTGAAATCGAGGATTAGACTATGCAATGTTATCCTGAAGATAAGGTTTTCATTTTAAATACGTCGTCGTCTACAATTAACATAAAATAAAACAAAGCGGATTTGTGTTTATAATAATATCGGCTATGCTAAAATGTATAAACGATTCTTTTAATGGTATCACACATGTCACTTTCAGTTAAAATTGAGTTTTAGCTATTGAAATGGCTAGAGGATAAATATGAGATATGTGTATAAAACTCAGTTGATTAAACATATAAGCGGGTAAGAAATATGTATCTACCAAGTTTATGAAAGAAAAGCTATATGTTTATTAATGTTTATCGTACTAAACGGGCAGTGTACTTGTTGATGATACGGTACTCTTGAACATTTTTCCGAAGAACTTTATTCCGGAAGCTCCACCGGGAACAGTACCAACTATCATAAAAAGAAGAGCGATTATTTGCGCTACAGCAAAGAGGACGGTTAAAGCTGTGCTATGTACTAACAGTGCGCAGTAAAGTGTTGCTATCAAAGAGCTGGTATATGTGCCGGATACCAACATACGTGGCTTAGAAAAAGCAGTCTTGAGAAAGGCACCAAAGCCAGATAAAAAGCAAAAGCCAAGTATGAAGAACATGCTACCCAAAGAATAAAGTAGGGCGAATTTGCGGGCTTTCAATATTAACATTGGTACGTAAAATATGGAGATGCTGAAGCAAAGAGCACCTAGTCCCAAGCAAGCAACAAAACCAACAATGCGCTGCAGTCGTGACTATAATAAAAAAAATAATTTCGTCATTTATTAAATAAAAATTAATTAAAATTTATTTTTTACCAATTTAGGACAACAACTGTCTTGTGTGTCTTGCAGCCAACTATTGCTGGGTTCCGTTGGCTCAGAACGCGTAAATAATTTTCCCAAATCTGGCACTTTAATTTGTGGGATTTTGGCACTGAAGTTCTTTTTTTGATCGCTTTGAAGTAGCAAATATTCATCCAAATCTTGTTTCAAGCTTGCCATGTTTGTAGATATAAAAAGTTGGCCACAGATAGGATGTGCCACGAATTTGTTTATTTTTTATTTTTCACACGAATGAAATAGGTAAGGTAGTTGACGAATCATTCAACAATAGTACAGGGTGTTCTCTATCACAGGGTTCACGATGTGTTCAGAAAGTATGTGCATGAGTATGTGTATGTGTGTGAAAATTTGTTGCTTTAAAGATTTTTGAAAAACTGGATGAATATAAATTTGTCCTTATCTAAGATATTGATTAGTGTGAATTTTGTGGAAATTGTTAAAGAAACGATTGTAATTTTCCTCCCAAAACAAAAAGAAATGAATATATTAGTTTGTAAACGCGATCAAATAGTGAATATAATTCAAATTGAATTAAAATTGTGTTCTGCCTTTGAGATGTTTCAGTTAAGTTATCATTGCAGCGTATCCCTCTTATTAAAAAAAATATGTTAGTTTAAAAAAAAAATAATAATTAAATAATTTTGACATTTGCCATCATTATCCTTATACAGTTAGAAAGAGGCTTTCTCACACGTTAAAAAACAAATTGCTATGAAGAGCGCATTGAGGAAAACAAGAAAAATCCGCTCAGCTCCCTAAGTTCTCAAAACATATTCACCAATGTAAACAACATCAGATACTTTAAATCAATTTGATTACAGATGATTTTGAGTAAAACAAATGCAATATGTTAGAATGAACAATTGACAAAAGATATTTGCGAGTTATTAACTTTAGGTAGGCAACGTAAAATATACAAATCGAAAGCGGTAAAGTATCTCAAAGATATTTCTGCTCTCTTAGCCACAAACCTATCTCAGAGAATAGATACTTTAGAGAGGCAACATTCTCTCTCATTTCACTGACTATGCTTACACGTATACAGCTCTCCCCATATAACAGGGTGCGATTCGCACCACAGTCGATTCATAACTGTACTCTCAAATATGTAAAACTACTGAAAACTACTGTGTTAATGCAGTTTAGACATTTTATTAATATTTTTACACATATGCTGAATTCCATGGTCATAGCTATTGTGTTGAATATATTTTTTAACAATAAAAAAGCTTTGTATCCAACATGTTAAAAGTGAGTTAATCGAAATATTGATGCTTTAGCATCGCACCCTGTTTACAGAGTATCTGGCGCACGATATAGCGCTCTCAGGCGCTGCTGGCCAGCAATTCTTGAGCTCAGTCACTGAGTAAATCGCGATGAGGTTGCATGAAAACAACGTAACGCGCGTTTCGTCTTGGAAACCATACGGTAGATATTGTTGTATACACTTGTACAGCAACAAAAGCAGCAGCATTTAGAAGTAGCAGCCAACAACAGCAAAAGGAAGATTTTAGAAACACAAAGGCAAAAATAAAAATTACAAAGCAGCAAAAGGTGAATGGTGAAACAAAGTAAAATCCAAACGGAAGTTAAAGCATTCATTGAATGTATTAATTTAAAATTTTTGGTAAATAAAACCACCAAGAATGTATGCATATAAGTGTGTTATGAATGTAGATATATACAAATGAAATCGCAACGAGTCCGAACGAATTTTTCACAAGTACGGCTGATTCGCGCGCGCCCCCCGTTTTGTGTATAACTGTGTAGGTGAATTGTGTCTATGAGTGTGTGTCTGTATAGTTGGGAATGAAAATATGCTATGGTATCTGGCAGAGCGACGGGTGAAATGTGTAAATCGTACGGTAAATTAAGGCGGTCGTTCAATGCGAATGTAGGGTGTATGCGACCCGGCATGGTACGGTGCGACGTGATGCGACGCGGCAAAGCGCAATTCGTTGCAATACCTATATGAGTATTGTATGTATGAATGTGCGCTCGTTCGTTCGAAAAATGCAATGTCGGTTCGTTGCAGTACGGTATAACGGCAGAGGCGAAAACTGATGTTGACGGGGTGGGGTGAGACGTGTTGTGAATCGAACCGATGCTTGACCATTGGAAAGTGCAATAATAAAATAAATGCAAAAAAATAAAGACGCGAATGTGTTTAAAAATAACAACAACAAAGATGGTATTTTGAGCGCGACAAGCATTAAATAAAAATAGAAAACATCAAAAAGAAATTACGAAATTTCGCCCATTTTTATTGCGCTATAGCATGTGCCCCCAATGTCTCTTCATCACACAGCACTGAATGCTAATGTTAACGAAATGGCAGCAAATTTGTGCCTTATATGCGTTCAAAAGAAATATAAATTCCAATTATGTATGTGTGCATTTTAAAGTGCATATATTTATTAGTTCAACAAAAATTAAGCAGAAGCAAATATCATACGGAACTTACAAAAAAATTAATATTGTTTTGGTCATATATATGCCCTTTAAAAGTGTGAAGTGTTTATAACATATATTAATAATTTGTTTATCTTTTCCATTTCTACAGTGATCACTTGGAAGAAAGAGTAATTGTTTTTACAGCAAAAGAAAATGAAAATACGAAGTTCATAAGCAATACAAATAAAATCTGAAAATATCAAAAAAGAAGAAAAAAATTCCAGATCAATTGTGTACAACAAATTAACAATATAAAAATAAAACAAGAGCATAAATAATTCTAAAAGTATCAGATTCACGGAAAATAATCAAAGCACATAAAATCATAGTCTAATCAATACATGGAGGTTTTTCGAAATTATCTATTATTTCAGAAACAGTCCATGCGGAATGTTAAAATCTACTAAACCAGTAAGTGTTTTAAACGTATTCACAAAAACATTCCTAAGTACACATACATACATACATATGCATGTGGTCTTAGGAATGATGAATTATATGTACATATTTAAAAACACGTCAAAAATTATATATTTTGGCCTTTAGAAATTGATCACGAAAAATCAATTTTTTTTTATAATTACTGAGCTTAACTATTACTGTAATTATTTCCTGATGCATATCTCTAGTGAAACTTAAACTACTATTAACTACGAAATTAACATCGGATTTGAGTTACATAAAAGAATTTAGGTAAAAGTTGTTTTCTGTTTAATATTCCAACCGATTTTAGATGCTGCGCTATCAAAGTCCTTTATAAACTTAAAGTTATTTAATATCTTGAATTCCATTTTAACGGTTTAATACAATAATTTGTATAGAATTATGAATTAGTTTTTATTTCACTAGAAAATAGTGCAAATAAGTACTATTTTTAATTTCCTTGGAAATAGTATAATAACTAAAACTTCTTATACATGAAATGTTGAATTATATGAATATATGTATGTATTGTATATGTACCAATGTATACATATGTATATTTAGTATTTTCTCTATTCGCCAATTAATTATTATTATTTTTTTCAATTTTCAGCGCTTGAAAACATTTTAATCCATTCCGCCAATGCTTCGAATAATCAAGTAAATAGAAAATATCGAAAATGGAGGAAGTAAATTTATAAGAATATTTTTGTTAGAGTTGAAAGAATGCGATTTAAGTTGATATTTTTTATTAAAAAACCGTGCATATGGAAAATTGCGAGGAAATAAACAAGATTAAAGCATAATACATTCAATTACGGGTAAGACATTTAAATTCTAGTGACTATAAGGGAGTGTTAGTAACAAATCGAATTTCAAGAAAGGTTTAGATAATATGTAGTATAATTTTTAATACATGAGGGCACTTGCTGTGGTTTAATTTTGGACAGACGATTAAATTATCACACATTCCGCTAGGACTTTTATCAGTTAATAGCTCTGTAATTGTAGCACTGTATATGCGAAATTGAACATACTTATGTATGTGCAGGTATGTACATGTGTTTTCTTAAATTCAGTCGTACGATATTAATTATCATTCTAAACTTTTGAAAAGATGACTGCGTCATTTTTACCGGTTCTGGGGCTTTTTTCCAACATGCGGAAACTTAGAATGGTTCCTAAGTACATCAACTTAAACTCGGCTATGGTCCCTTACAAAGTTCGTAAAAGGGCTCTGCTAATGCGATTCGGGAAAAATATTTAAGGACGGTACATGTATTAGTGAAATATTCGTAGTGTGCGTAGACAATGACGAAGCGCTGAGCTGAATAAGTTAACTAACGTTCAATAAAAAGAATAAAACTCCCATTAACATTTGTACATGTGTGTGTTTGAATGCATACATTTCGAACGCGCCAGCAATTGAAAGCGGACAACCAAAGAATTTCACCAGATTTAGCTTTAAACTTATGCAGTCCATGTAGAAATAAGAATAAAAATCCAGCTAAGTGGTAGGGGGCAGCAGTCATCTGAGGTCGGAGCGCTAGAACCATGAATTGGGTATCTCATATTAGCGGCTCTCGCATACTTACACAATTGTTAAGTGCAAACATCTACAAACTATAGTGAGCACCGCATAGATACGGTGTGCACGACCACGATGATGGTCCCCAACTCTGCTATTTGTACTCGAATACATCATGTCAGCCACATGACACACACACACACACACATTATCTGCTTTTTACACGAAATCGAGAGAGATACACTGATACAGTTGTTGAAAGTGCGACAGAAACGCCATGAGTTCTATACTTGTGTGCGTGTGTATCTCGCCTAAAGAGAGCTTGTCGCTACACCGAGAACTACACAAAGCAGCAGCAGCAGAACCAGCCACAACGCAATAGGTAGTTAATCGGCATGAACGGCAATAACAAATAGAACGCAGTTGCTGAAACTCAACGCACACAAACATGAGTATGTATATACTTAAATGTATATAGGGATATCCGCTTTGCATGGGTTTGTTGGGTTGTGTGGCTTTGCGCGTCACAGCCCAAAGAGCTGTAGGGGTTTCGCTCACCGCGACAGCGCTACAAACGCAACGTCAAGTGCGAAAGGGAGCGAGCATTTGGTACCGCACGAGAGGTTTTGGTCGTAGAAACGAGATATCGAATGTGTTATGAATGTTTTTGGCAGCTTTAACGACAGCGGCACACAGATACATGTACACATGTAAATAGCGAATTCGTTTCACAACGTTAAACCGCTTTGCACTCTGTTTTGCTATTCAATTTTACTGCAGTGCAGCAAAAGTCGAGCGACAAAAGTCGTTATTTGCTAGAAACTGGCATTTTTGAACAAATGGAACGCATAGCCTGGTTTGTGCTCTGAGAGCCGAAAACCGGATCAGGAGAGAAAAGTACCGAAAAATGAAACGATTTCTTACAACTACATATTCAACATTGGTCACGTATTCAAACGTTTTGAGATTGCTTAATTTGTGCCATGAAATGGCTGCCGTACGCAGCGTCGAGCATTCGTTTCTCGCCGCTCGACAACGCTCGTCTTTCTGCTTGAGTTTATGCTGCCGTGGCAAAGTTTCCACAATGTTAGTTCGGACTCCGGACAATTTGCGCTACTTTAATGCCACTTTGCTTAATATGTACATATGTATGTGTGTATTGGTAATGCGTTTATGCACTGCAGCTTGCTGCAACCGATTTATGTTCAAATTGTAGGGTGCTCTCTCTTCCACAAAACGACGAGCTGAGATAAATGTCGACGCTGACGCAGGCAAAAATCATTCAAGGGGGATCGTCGTGGCCAGGAGTTAGTCGCAGAATTACACACTGATAGTGACTGAACGCGAATCCATAAAGAACGCCTGCCAAGCACTTTTGTCGCAGAAGCGCCACCAATGTCCATTTTATTGTGAGGGTGTGTTTGTTGCGTAAATCTCCTCTATGGTTAAATACACAAAACACTTGCATGTATGTACATATGTATATGGTTTTATGTACATACTATTTACGTAAATTTAGACAATGCTCGTATCACATCGGTTATATCTTTTTGTTGTCGCCGTGCATATTTATCCATAAAATACATATTTATTGCATCTACCTAAGTACATACCCACATAAGTACATATGTGTGTACATCTAAGTTGGTATATAAATACATGACGGTGTGCACTTTACTCACTGTGTATAATAATTCCCGAATGCACTATTAAGTGTGTTGCATTCGACTAAACATAATGGTCGAAGGTGAATGCATATTAAATTTATGTATCTCTTTTATCTGCCCAAATCTTTGGGGACCAAAATTTATGAACTTATGTACTTAAATTATCTTTGTATATTCACATACATACATACATACATACATATGTACATATACATATAAGTATGTATGTATAAAGTATTTAAGCGATTTAATGATCCTGAAAATATCCATTCTTGAGCATTATTTCTGTCCAAATCAACAAAGTTGTAAGATCTAAGAATAATGAAGCAAACTTCGTTGTACCATCGATTCACTTACAATCCCTTAATTCCTACTTGTTTTAGGTGTCCACCGAACATGTTGAAGGATTTTCATTTTGTATTTGATATGCTCCAGCGACTTATTTTATATGTATGTATATAGTATACGCAATTAAATATTATCTTATTATCCTTAATGAAAAGGTATTTGAAGTTTAGGCGACAAATGTCACCAGTTATTCAGTTTGATGGGGGCTCAGCTGGTAGTATCAGAAGCTGAAAGGTCCAATCTTTTCATTGGGTTTGGCCCTTTGGAGAGATTCATAGTGGCTGTGGTTTAAACCTAAATGTAGGTAGAATTGAAAGGTTCAGTTCAGTGTAAAGTCGCATTGCGGCCGGGTGCCAGACCCACAGCATCGCAGAGGTTTTATATCGGACTCGAACCCGACCAAGGTGGAAATGGTGTCCCTTCCACCTTAATAATTGGAACCAAATAATGCTTGCAAACTACTTGCTTTATCAACGGATTGTTTTGATCTATATGCTTTTCAGCACCTTGAGATTAGGTCATCAATGGCAGGTCCTTTATGTAATTCTGATTAATTTTATATGACAACCTACCTGTGGGATATGCTTATCTTACATTTTTATTGCTTTAAATGTTCTTTTAACATGCGATGTGTATTCAAAAAATAACGTGAAGAAGGAGAATTTGGGATTCGGATAGTTCAATTTTCAATTTTTTTATTATGTTAATGTACGTAGGTACATTAGAGCGGACCAACTTTTTTTACCTTAAGTCGCGTATATGGAAAATGATTTGCGGATCATTTTGAAAAACTTTGCCCAAGAGACTATGGGTCGAAAATCGGTTTATTTTCTTCTTCTATTCAAAAACTATATATGGTCTATGGAAGAGAAGAAAATGTTTGAAGATAAAATGTCAATGAGCGATAGAGAATAAAATAAATGAATTTTCTGTTCATATGTACATATGTATTCTAATATAAGACATTTGTGTTGGATTTAGAATTCCGTATTAGTATTTACATATATATTTTTCACTTTTATATTCTCTAACACTTCACTAATTCGTTGGTACACATTTATTTCTCATTATAAAGTATAAATATAGCTTTCATTCAATATTTAACTTGTTCAATTTTATTTATTTACACATTAACCTAACGGTTGTAAACTGACCAGTGTTCTTTGCCGAAAACTTTTTAAATGAACCGATATGAATAAAGAAAACAGATTATACCCCAATAGAAGAAAATAAATAAGACATTGGATTATTCCTTTCTGCTTTGGAAGCCTTCGGCCGCGCTTTAAAAAAACCTTGGTCGGTCCAACAGCGGGGTTTTCTCATTTTTTTGTTTACGTAGGACTTCTTTTGCGTTGGCGACCTTTGGTCGCTCTTTGAAAAAAAAAATAACCCTGGTCTATCCAAAACCGAGGTTTCTCAAGAGAAGGGAAATTTGAAAGATATTGTCCTTCATCTTTCCTTTTATTTTATTTCTGTTCGTTTGCAAAATTTATTATTATGGTAACACTGGTTATTTGTCAGCATGCAACCGTTAGAGTTGAACAATAAGTTAAATATTGAATAAAATCTAATAAAAAGTGTTCAAACTCATTGGTGAAGTGTCAGGGTAAATCAAACTGAAAATACATTTTAAATCGAAAAATACTTTAAATAGTTGAAATTTTCTACTTTAAATGCAAATATCTCGAAATGCCATGGCTTTATTTATTTATATTATTGATCTGGAGGACTTGCTTTATTCGCCCTTCTCATTGCATTCCCGTAATCCTGGGACGGTATTCTAAACCCGGTCCAAATGTCGTGTACTAGAATACAAATGAACAGAACATTCATTCACATAAGAAAAACGCGTAAACGGTGTTTATTTTTCTGAAATGTGACATAATTTATTTTTTTTTTTGGCAGTTTTCAAGATAATTTTTATTTATGCATATGTAGGTAAAGGGTGATTTTTTAAGAGCTTGATAACTTTTAAAAAAAAAAAAACGCATAAAATTTGCAAAATCTCATCGGTTCTTTATTTGAAACGTTAGATTGGTTCATGACATTTACTTTTTGAAGATAATTTCATTTAAATGTTGACCGCGGCTGCGTCTTAGGTGGTCCATTCGGAAAGTCCAATTTTGGGCAACTTTTTCGAGCATTTCGGCCGGAATAGCCCGAATTTCTTCGGAAATGTTGTCTTCCAAAGCTGGAATAGTTGCTGGCTTATTTCTGTAGACTTTAGACTTGACGTAGCCCCACAAAAAATAGTCTAAAGGCGTTAAATCGCATGATCTTGGTGGCCAACTTACGGGTCCATTTCTTGAGATGAATTGTTGTCCGAAGTTTTCCCTCAAAATGGCCATAGAATCGCGAGCTGTGTGGCATGTAGCGCCATCTTGTTGAAACCACATGTCAACCAAGTTCAGTTCTTCCATTTTTGGCAACAAAAAGTTTGTTAGCATCGAACGATAGCGATCGCCATTCACCGTAACGTTGCGTCCAACAGCATCTTTGAAAAAATACGGTCCAATGATTCCACCAGCGTACAAACCACACCAAACAGTGCATTTTTCGGGATGCATGGGCAGTTCTTGAACGGCTTCTGGTTGCTCTTCACCCCAAATGCGGCAATTTTGCTTATTTACGTAGCCATTCAACCAGAAATGAGCCTCATCGCTCATCGGACACGGACGCGAAACACATTTCGAACCGAACACTGATTTTGGTAATAAAATTCAATGATTTGCAAGCGTTGCTCGTTAGTAAGTCTATTCATGATGAAATGTCAAAGCATACTGAGCATCTTTCTCTTTGACACCATGTCTGACATCCCACGTGATCTGTCAAATACTACTGCATGAAAATCCTAACCTCAAAAAAATCACCCGTTACATATCAATAGCGCCTACAAGCAGCTACATATGTATGTACATATGTAAGTGGATTTCGACGTGCACAAGTGAGTAATTAGAATTCAATGTGCATAAAATTTTAATTTGTTAAATAAATTCTGCTGAAGTGAGTTCTAAATTCAACCCACAAATTTATCGCGTTACGTAACAAAACGTCAGACCAATGTAAAAACGTTTGAGTGTACATACGTGGTTTTAAAACTTTTTTTAATTATGTAAAATTGTGGAATAACATAAAAAAATTTAATTTGGTGAAGTGTAAGTGTGAAAATAAGTGAAATTAAGGAACGAACAAATTATATACAAATGTAGTTCTCGATAATCAAAATGCTAATATTTGTATATAAGTATGTTGAACATAGAGAAATCTCTATCAATTTGATCGAAACACTAAAGAATCTCCTAACGTCCGCGCTAACAACCGCACCCCAATGCGCATTAAATGCGACTAAATGGCAGAGAAATCAAGTCGACGAGTGTAGGCGCTCGCGCTCGGCCCCAACTGCGCCAGCAGCGCTGAAACAACTCAATAATGAAACCAGCCAGCGCCGAGTTTTAAAGTCAGAAAAAAACACCTAAAATACATTCTCGTATATAAATTGCACTTAATAGTAGGGGGTCGAAGAGGCCAAGAGAAGAACAAGTAACTTTTGCTTGGTCTTCGACTGATGTGACGGAATTGTGTGAGCATGTGTATGTGAATATCGATGTGAGTGCGATTGTTCGCTGTGGCGTTTTCATATGTGTATATAGTGGACCCCAAGTGCTTAATAATGAGAGAAAGAGAATAAGGTGGTTATTTTAACCCCCACTGCCGCACGATTGCTGATCAGACCTATGGTGGGTAAACTTAGTGTACTTACTTGGCCAGCCAACAGCTCATGTTAAATACATCCATATGTACCTCACCGCGACTTATGAACTACTGCAACTACACACAAAGATAAGAATGTATGTAGGTGTGTTGTAACTCACATCTACATCAAAATATACACCTATTTATGGTATACTATAAGTGGATGGTTGAGTATACGGCCCCACAACCGAGCGTTTATATTTGTGTACTGCGTATGTGTGTAAATATTCCTCGTCGCTGCTATAGCACCTTCCATACTTCGGCCAATCCACTTGAACAACACCAACGAAAGTATATAAACTCTTATATAAAAGTACTTATAACCGTACATAAATAGCATTTGTGTTTTGCGTTTACTGTTTATATATGTACGTGTATATCACAAAATCATTTATGTGTGTATGTGTAAATATGTACATGGTTCATGTGTTGTTTTTCCATGCAATGTGGGGTCTTTTGAAAACTTGTGAGCACTTGCATGGATTCCTACATCCACATACATATGTATGTGTGTCCAAACGCATGTACATATGTATAATGATATTTCTACAACGGCATGAGTGTGACGAAATGTGCAGTGGGACATGGACGGTGCATTTTCTTTCGTGCTGCTGTGTGGGTGTGCTTATGTGATCGGCTGGGTTGCACATGATGCTTGGAACCTGCACTGTTTCCACAGAGGCAAACGTCAATAGTACATACTACATGTATTATTTATGTGAACACGTATGTATATGTACAAGTGGGGCCGGGATAATGATGCAAGTGGGCAGACAACACGAATTCGAAACCGAGCAATGCATGCGACTGAAGCTAGTCAGGCTGCCGGAAATTTAGCTCACTTGTTAGTTCGTCCAGTTTTTATACATCCATACATTCATATGTAGAAGTCTTGGGCTATAACTGGAATAAACGAACATACATATGTATGTGTGTCCATATGTATGTATGTATGTATGTATATTGTATATAACAATTTACTTGATCTTTCCTGCACTTCTCAACACCCGCATTGCATCCTCGAAAAACGCATGTTTTCACTGTGCTGGTGTTTTTGTATTTTTGGAGCAGGTTTATTTCTGCATGTACATATGTATGTATGTATGTACCTATATGAGTTGCTTTGACGAGTCTGCGCACAACAAAACAGCAACGTAAAGCGAAATAAAAACACAGCTCGTATTTATTTAGTTTTTTCATGCAATCGTATTTTATATAACGTCGACGATAACGTCAACGGCTTTGCTAGCGACATTGTCCGGGGCTTTAAGGATTTCTGGGCATAAGCTTGAACAGATAAATGCAAGAATCCATAGTATCTTTATATGTACTTATGTATTTATAAGAGCTCTACATACGTACATACAAGTATGTATGTATGTGTTTATTAAATGATATACATATGTACATATGTATGTATGTACATCTGTATAATAGAACTCCCACATTGCTGCAATTTCTCGGCGGTAGAGGCTAAATGCAATAACACCAACAGGGCTAATAGATACTTGCACCCAGTAGTGACAAACGGCGCTGGTTTTATATACATATATGTATATGTATTTATATAATAAAATAATTATATATGAAAATAACAACTAATGTTTGCCGCACTGTTGCCTTTAAAATGTACTTTTATATATACTATATACATATATGTATGTATGTATGTAAATATGTATGTAATTACTTACACGTAATCAATAAAATTGAATGAATGCAATTTCAATACATGTTATAAAAGTGAATCCAGTGCGGCAATATCTAATATCTTCAAAACTCTTTATTTGGAATTGGAAACCGTTTTGAAAAACACCACTCTGAGAAAACGCGTTTAAAGATTGGAGTTGCAGTATTCCCCACTCTGTTCCCTTTCTACACGAAACGCTGTAGCTACCGTAATAATATGAATTTCGATTTGAGAAATGTTTATTACAGTGTACATATGCTATCTGATAATGCAACAATCGAAAATATCACACTGAGACGATCCTGTGACCCGCAAAAAGAGTGTGATCGGAAGGGTAACTCTCTGCCACGCAGATGTGCTGAAGTAACAAAAATTACATATTGTTAATAATTTGTCAATTTTTTATTTAATTTTTGAATTATTGTGTTTTGTGTTAGACTCCAGGATCTCTATATTTTGCCTTTGATTCTAAGTTTCCATTTAATGCCAATTAATTCTCCTGGAATGACATAATCAATAGTAGCAGTATCCTAAGTAAAGCATAATTGTCTAATTTATTTGTGGTATGTACATATAGTGTAGTTTAAACCCTTAACATTGAAGGCAACGTCAGATACCCTATGAAATATACATACATACATATTTACATACACATATCTATATCATTATGACGAACTGGGGTGAATTTTAGAATAATAGCATCCAGCGATTTCGAAATTAAAAAATGGTTGCAAGCAAACAAACAAAAATTAAATCCCAGTGACGAGCTTAGTTGATTTAGCCATATCCGTCTGTCTATCCGCCTGTCTGTATATACGAACTAGTACATCAGTTTTTGAGATATCAATTCGAAATTCACACGTCCTTTTTTCTCCCAGAATTTGCTAATTTTTGGACAAATATAAATAATTATATAAACGGATGCACTGTGTATATTAAGAGAATAAAAATACAAAATAAAAATTGACCTCCCCACCTCCCATATAAGTATGTATGTGCATAGTCTCAGTCAGGATTTTGACTAAATAGCAACAAACACATGTACGAAGGCCTAGAGGAAATGGTATATTCTATAAATGACAGAATTTCTGTTTTTAATGACGCAACCCTTTATATATTAATTTGGTTTTCTGTACAAAAGTAGTAGGCAACATTCACTTCTAGATCGTTAGAAGTAGTTAGGAACATTTGAATGAGTATATATGTATGTACATAGTTATGTATTGTAGGTAGGAGACTGCGTTACAAATAAAATAAGATATCTTACTTAATTTGTTAGCAATCGTGTGTGTGATTGTGTTATTATTCTATTCTCATATATGTATGTACATATGTAGGTATGAGGGGAGTATATATTTCTTTGCATGTGGTTGTTGGTATATACAGATTTGAATATACATATATACACACATATGTTAGTATGTGTGCAAAAAGTGAAGTAGTAGAAGAGGAATCAGCAACCCTACAAAGGCTTAGCCCGACATTGCAACAATAGGGCTATAAGGAAAAATAACACCAAATTTATATTTGTTTGCGCTCATACACAGTTGTATTTATATACATATGTATGTCCATATGTGTAACAGCTCAAATTTTATATAAATCTTTACCATGAATTCCCATCAAATGAGAGCCACACATCCTCACATGTTCAATCGTCAATTTTTAGAAAATGTCAACTATGGGACACCCTGTGCAACTGGCAAAAACCGTACTTAGTGTGCGTAATGTATCTTTACCTAACCAAATCATACAAACATTTTTATAAGAGTTTATGCATTCATTTAAACACGTACATATATGTATGTATGTATATATACGCATGTTTGTATGAAAGTTAAAAGTGCTTATTTTGATAGACTCTCTCGTTCTAGCATTTACAACAGTTCTCTTACTCTACTTCGCACATTCTCTGTTTTCTACCACCCTTTTCTTCTTTGCACACTAGTGTAATAAAAGAACCAAGAACAATATGACAGAACCAAAATTTACAAAACGGCAACTAACTCATCAACTTCATTGCCATGCACACAGTCCCATTAATACATACGTATGCACACACATATCTACACTGCTATGTAAATAAATCGAAAATTCTCTCCTCTTCTTTCGCGCATACTCAGCAAGTTTTACCACTTTTTACCTCCCTCCCGGGCGCAAACATCATCTAGTCAATTATATACTCGTATTAAGAAAACATTTTGCGCTGTTGCCAGTTTTCGTTGACTTTTTTCTTTTTTTTCTCTATTCACTCATTTGGTGTTGTATGTATGTACGTTCGGCTCTTGCTGCTTTCGCTGTGTCTACAGCAGTCACTGCAGTAGCCGCTGCCGACGCTGCTATCGGTGCTGTTTGCCCTGATCTATTGTGCTGCTTTAACATTGCTTTTGTGTGCGTACGTTGTTGCCACATTTCCAGTTTCCGTTAATTGTATACGAGCCGAGTAGATTTATATACAAACATATACACATACGCGCACACAAACTCAAGCCAATTTAGCTGAATTAAAGTATGTATGGGTTTGTATCTACAAAACAACCGACTGAACGGTCGCAATAAAATGTTATATGGAATTTTCAACATTTGGTCATGTTTTGTTCGTGCTTCTCACATTTTAGGCATGTGAATACACAAGCAGCCATACATTTATATTGTATGTATATGTTTATATATGAGCACATGCATATACACATACTGCTGTCATAAAAGCACGTTGGTAGGTAGCTCTTCGTACAAATTAGAGTAAGAAGTTGATGGTCGGTCGATTGCGGGCTAGAAAAATATGCATAGGCACATGCATCTACGAACATACATACGTATGTATGTAAGTATATATAATCACATTTTTCTTATAATTGTTTACTTACAAGCGGCCATAAAGAAATAAATTTGTATGACTGGATATGTACATATGTACCTACAGTTGCTCATATAATTCAGCGTACAGCAATTATTACTGAAGTAAAACCTTAATAACAACTTCTATACCGAGTCTATTAATATTTTATTTATATCTATTAATTAACAAAGTCTCCGAGTACTTTTTTATTTTTCTTTAAATCGATAGTTTATTACTGATTATTAGTTATTCAAGACAGGAAAACTATCTATCGGAATTCTAGCCGTTTAGTTCCAGTTATTCAAAAAATCAGTAATTATTTCTCGAGATTTCCCAATTATCATAAGACAGTTTAACTACTTTGCGATAGTTTTTGTTTAAAGTTTTACAATACTAAATTGTTAATATATATTCGTATTTTCTTTAGAAAAAGAACTAAGAATATGTGTAATTGTGTGAACAATTGTACATCATAACATGTTTTATGCTCATATGCCTTTGGTGTGCTTCTACCAGTTCCTTACATTTCTATAGGTGGCTATTAAAAACTGAATTTTTGAGAATTATCTTAGCATCTTCTTGGAATGATTTTAAGTTTGGAATCATAAGTATGTACTTATGTATGTACATATGTAGGTACATATGTATGTATGTATATGCATATCATTTACACATTATCTGCGTAATCAATAGTCTATCTCTTACAAACTATAAAGTTCCTCTATTTACGATGGTAATAACAAAAATATGGATTTTAAACGAAAATGTTGTTTGCGTAGTGAAACATGTCTTATGGATCGACTCAATAAATTAATGTTGTCGTGTTTTGTAACTTATTGACAACGGCTTTATTTGTCAGATTTGGCTTCATGTGAGTTCCTGAAGCTCAAAATTCCACTGTTTTGAACTAGGTTCAACCCAGAAATTAAAAGAGCTAATTTTTAAGACTTATTAAAAAAACGTGCTGTTCTTCGTGCTCTAGGTGTATTTACATAGTTGTTGGAGACCCCTTTTAGGTTACAAATATGCTAGAATAAGTTTTTACAAATTTATGTGAAAGAAAAATTATCACAAACCTTTTGAAATCAACTTTCTTTTACTTACTATAATATTATTTAGAATAGCAAATTCCATACAAGTTTGTATACAATATACTATATGGAATCTTTCAAAATTGAATTGAAAATTACATATTTATGTACTTGAAAATAAAAAATTAAAACATTAACCAATTGCATTTCTTTTTCTTACAGTAAATGTGCATGTGTAAGTGCTTATAATACATTAAACCCAGCTTATTCGTATTCTATCGACGGCTTTTCGGAAAAATAATTAACGATAAGGATATTCAGTCGTCCTTCAAAGTGAATGGGGTGGAGCGCGCCCCTCTTAAAACAAGTCGCCTCCATGAAGTTTTATAAACAAAATGGTACGTGAAGAAACCCGAAAAATTTGTTTTGGTCAAATACCCGAAGCGAGATTACGTGAGGATACAAAAGGCAGAGAACACTTAAAACGGTAAGTTTGAAAATCAGTAGTTGTAAATATAATTTGTTGCCTCTATGTATTTTACACTCCCCAATGCGATATTATAATAGTTACAGCGCATCCTTAGGAACTAGAAAAGGGTTGAGGAAGTGAGGTTGGAAGTTTATGCACGATAATTTATCGTGTGTTATTTTTCCTAATAACGCCACTTAAATTTTTTACTTTGTGATAAGATTTTCGAAAAAAGGTCCGTCTGTTTTGTGAAATATCAACTTAACCCAACAATTCCAAAATAGATGTGCTTAGTTACATAGTAGATTTGCACATACATACATATATACTATAATTAAGGAGTGACAGCATATTACATACAAAGTGGTGACGAGTCCATTTGTTATCAAAAACAGTTCCAAAAGCAGGCGTTCATTCATTCAAATAAATTCCGAGCACCAATTTCACCCCATTCTGTGTAATATTCATCGACATCATAGCCATCAGAAGGAATGGCCACAAGACAGTTGCTTTGCGTAAGAGAACATACACAGAAGCGGGCGCTAGTCAGGAGTATCATAGCAGCTGACAAGTCGAGTAAGAAAATATACTCAAATACATACATATGTACATACATGGATATCTACATTCATAAAAATTGTTCGACACATACATATGTACATAGCTGCATTTATGCTTATTTAGATGTCACATAGTTGTACATATGTTTGTGTGTTTAACCAAGAATGTTTGTTGTTGAGATACAAAGCCAAAGCGGTATTGCTAGAAGTTGGACTTCCTGTATAAACTCATACATACATACACATTCACGTATGCACATGCATATGTATCTATTGGTGGTGCAGAACTGCCTAGCTAGCTGTTCTGAAGAAACGACTGAGTGGTAACTGACGTCTGCTGCGAATTTTTCAGCTCTTAATATAAAACCCTGTTTATGTTTTCCAGTAGAAACTCCTTGCCTGATGTGGGCCTCTTTTCGCTTCCTCTGACCTTCTTCAGTCTTTCATATGGTTGAAGTCGTTTTGTGCATTTTGTGTGAACCTATCCAATCTACAGACACATGCTTACGTCCACATCAGTGTGTGTGTGTTTGTATGGCTGCGCCACATGAATGACGAAAACAACTCCCAGTTGAGGAGTAGAAAAGCAACGGCCGGCGATGTTGCCGCTGAGACTATCTGAAACTTGGCGGTAAGTTGTTGTTGCTTTTTTTATTTTTGTTTTGTTGTCAGCCCGTCTTTTCACTTTGGTGACTACAGTCACATTTCCAAATGAAGCCGACGGCAACTGAACGATTCACCAAGCAACCAACCAGCAAACCAGCCAGTCAAGAAATAAAAACAAACATAAAACAACAAATACAAGTACACACACACTAACACGTTCGTCGAGTAGGTAATTGTCGTCAAACGTTGTTGGAATCGGAACAGGCGAAGAGTGCATGTTACTCAGCGAGGCAGCAGCGACGCGCGAACGCTTGTGTGCCAAAGTACAATTCGGGCAAATACGAATAAGTGTCTCGTGCGTGTGTTCGCATTCGTAGGTAATATGAAATCAAAGGTGGTAGTAGCGGTGGTTGGTGCGCATCCACAACAATGCGCCGTGTGAAATGTGGCAACATCGCAACGACGACAATGTTGTTTTGTATAAATCCATTTGCGATTTGCTACAGCCAAAGCAGCTCGGCCTTTTAGCTCTGGCTCTCACAGTTTCTGTGGCGGGCTGTCGGTTGCTTTCTGCCTGCTGTCGATGGCTGCGCTGATGTGTTATGCCTGCGCGTAACTGCGAGATACAAAGAAGCAACTACAATTTGCTCGCCTCTTTGTTTGTTTGTAGTAATTTTAGTTGCGTTTCAGGTTATTTCTACACGTCATGGTTCGGTTGTCTGCCTGTCTGCTGCCCGCCAACCGAACGTCTGTTAATCGGCCCTAGCGACCGTCTGTCGTCCGTCCGTTCCTCAATCTATCTATTCGCATGGCAGCTGTGTGCGTGTTTACCTTTTTTGTAGGCTGTTCGGCCGTAAATGTGTTAGTTCTCGTTTGTTTTCGTGTAGGTTTCATCGTCACCGTTTTGTTTTTCTCGATTTCGAGTTATTTCGCAGATACTATTTATTTTTCATTTCTGCTTTAGCATACACAATTCATGGTAATTGCTTGTTGTTGCCTCTGCTGCCGCTGTTCATGTTATCGCCGTTCTCCGCTGGTGCTATTTCGCTATAGTAGTTTCATTATATTGTATGTACATACATACATACATATGTATTTCGGCAAGTAGGTATCTGACGGATACTCGTTTGGTAAACAATTTTTTTCCTTACCTTACCGGTATATGTTTATGTGTGCCTTCATGGCGTAATGTTTATTTTCTTCCACAACCGAAATTCGACATTTTGTGTTGGCTATTTCCCGAAAGCGGCAAAAATATATTGTAAGAAATACATACATACATACGAACATATACTATTTATGTGGACCTCATCCACAGATTTATATCGGGCATATAGTCATGCTAGTATAGTGGGGCTACTAATGTTTAATCATCCAGTTTCGTTCAACCAGCTTGAAATCACTTCTTAGTACCGGTTATGTACTATTATTTTTGTAGTTTTGTCATTGATTATGTTATTGATGGATTTTTGTTTCATAAGCACCTCATAACACTATAAAATGTTCAAACTAATAACACAAACCTGCATTTGTTTACAAATATAATTTTTATTTCCCTGCCAGAATATTAAAGATTCCTAATTTCTACAAATGAATAATAACGGATAGTATATTTCTATCTGGGTTCAGGGCATAATTTTTAGTAAAATCAAAAACGATAAATATGTGTACCATCGGCCACATAACTGAAAACACCATTATAATTTTAGAATAACAAAGGGGAGAGTTATCGTGTTTTTTTTAATTAAAAAATGATATACACATTTTATACATATATATTAGTTAATTGGAGTTATTTCTACCGACAACTAATTTACGCCCACCAACAACACATATTTTTGATCGTAAAAGGCACCTTAGACCTCACTGGATTACAATCAGCGGCCTTTCACACACACGTACATACATACAAACGTTTATTTACCAATATCAAAAAAACTCATGGATATGACTACTATGTAACAATGTATTTACAAAAACTTACACGTACTCACATATGTACATATGTATATGTGTATAATGCATAGGTGGACATACAAGCAAGTGTATAAAAGCAAATAAGTGAATATGTACGATTCCATTCGTATTTAGCCAAGAACTAAAGTATGTACTGAATAAATTCACAATGTTTACATACATACATATGTTCGTAGTTATTGCAGTAAGAAATTAATTTAATTACAATTTGAACAAAACGAATGAAGAAACGCGCTCGTCGTTCAGTCGAGCAATCAGCCGAGTCAGTAGCAGCGAGGGAACGTCAAAACATGAAAAAGGCAAATTGTTTATTGGATTGTGTGGTGCGGTAATGGAAAATGAGTCATGCGGCGGAGCAAAACAGATGCACGTACCGTACTCACTAACACCAGCACGCTCTTGCGAAAATTGATAAATAGTACAAATTTCAACTATACACACATAGCTCAATATGTGAGTAATAGTGGGCATACGCCAGACATGGAATGGAATAACACACCATCCGGCGAATGCGAATGAAAAGCCACTTATATAAATACATACGTGCCTTCTCACATATGGATGGATAAAAATAAATATAAGTATGTATGTATATAAGCGGCGAACGGCGAGTAAGATTGAATCCGAGCTTGTGTGAGCCTCCGCTGTGAGCAAATTTCTTTTTTCGCAATTTCCGAGCTATTCACTTGCACACCACCGTTGTAGTCGGACGCGACGAGATGCTCTCCCGTCAGTCGCAACTCGAGCCCAACGCCATTGCATTCCCACTGCCACAATTTTAAGCCAAGTCTGTATTAAATTTTTTCTAATTTTAATTTTTTTATGCAGAGGTAGGAACACGAGTGTTTACATAAATAGACACACATACGAGTGTGTTTAATAAATATACATATGTACGTATGTTTTTGATACGAATTTTTTGAAATACAATACATATGAATACGTATTCATACAAAATAAAATTTCTTCAAATTATTTAATGTTAAAACCGTTTCTTGTTTTTATGTATACACATACTTGTGGTTATGTGTAAAAACAAAAATTTATTTGTTCAAGCGTTTTTAAAAAACTGCTTTATAGTATATTATGAACGTGAAAAAAGTATAAAATTGCTGTATTCACATACAACCGTTTCTCCGATAACATAGTGTTTATAAGCTATGGTAGTTTAGTATTTTCGGATATTATATCACACAAAAATGGAGAGGAAACCAGATCAAACTAATAACATTTTTTATTATACAAAAATTATTTCGTTTATTGACTTTTGTCAATTTAACTTGTGATTAGTCTTAACACCACAGCCGATCATCGAGACGAACGAAAAACGAAAATATTCTGAAATTCTAAGAATACTTGCGTATAGTTAGTTCTGTTGTGGGACAAAACCACAATTTTAAAATTATCTTAAAAAACCTTCCTTATAAATTATTATTCCATCAATTAAAATTGAGATTAACCGCCCTCAGACTTTCCTATGTTCTCATGTAGTTGATACACATATGTACATACTTCAGAGGATTAGCTTTAGAATTTTCAAAAAATTAAAAAAAAAAATTTTCGCTCTAATCAATTGAAAAACTATTAAAAAATATAGTCCCGAAGTTTCATTGGTTTACCCCGAATATTTTCGAAGAAATAGGCCCTAGAACCATTGCACTTCATTCTGCGGTCTATCAAGCGGCACTTTTTGCAAAATCCTGGCCTACATCCCCGATTTTTCGAAATTCTCAAAACCCCTCTACTATGCACTTGATAGAAGCTTCCAGATTAAAAAAAAAAATACTTTTTTCGTTTCGGATAAAAGGCCTAGGGAGGAAGTTGACGGCCGCAAAAAAATACCAATCAACGGGATCGTTGATATTTCCGCTATTTTGTTTTTTTTTTGACATAAAATAATTTTTATTTTGTAGTTCAATATTACCTCTTAATATACATGCAAAAAATCGGATGTGATCTGTTTTTATTCTTCCATAATAAAATTGGAAAAAAATATATTTTTTGACGATGCTAAAGGTATCTCCCCCCTTAAGTAAAACCCTAAATAAACCGTTATTAACTTTGTGCAACTAAATTTTTTGAACTTTTGATTCTTCAAATTAAATAACTTAACTTGAAATGCTGATGTTTCCTGTTTTACCTTGAAAATTTGGTACATATGGATGTAGGCATTTACTATATAGAAATAATAGTTTATAAAACCATCTTGCTGACAGCTTGGATTATTTCGTACAATATATTTTGTTGGACTGAATGGGATCTTCTATAGACTCTTTGTTCTTGAAGTAGCGGTTATTGTTCCCTCATACACGTATTCATTGGAAAGTGCCCGCTCGGTATGCGCAACACCTTTCGAAAGTCTCAAATTACGCTCAGCAAAGTGTGGTCGCCGGTTGTGTAATGAATTCAAGCCTTAGTCAGACACGTACAGCATATATTTATAGCCCATACCCATTTATATATGTACATACATATGTATATACTACGTCTGTGTACATATATATACATATATGTACGTATATGTTTGCTATTTCATGTGTGGTAGAAAAGAATTCATGCTAAATACTGTGCTGGTTTTTTTATTGAAAGTTCTCAAATAACCCAACTTAAAATATACATATGTATGTATACTACATATTAGAAGAATGGAATATGTACGTACATATTGTTTGATTATATGTACAGTAATTTGTACGTTAGATCTCTACATACATCACATGTGGGTCGCGTTAATAAAGGTATGTAGGCATGTGTTCCTGTTGCCCATAATTTGGCATACGTAAAGCCCGGGTTTAGCGAGGATCGTCTATTTTTTTTTGTTACATGTGTAGCTCACCATTTCTTGGTTTCCGCGGTTTATTTAAAAGTCTGCCCTGTGAAAGGCCATGACTGGGAGGGAGCCTTCAGTACCTGTAGACTAGGGACGTAGAACATACTCAGAAAGCACATTTTTTTATATTTAAGATTACAGTTTAGGAAGATATAAGAGTTCAGTTAAAGCAGACATATTTGAAATAGTATTTTCATATTTTTATTACAATTGGCTAAACGATCCGACAAGAGTTGGAGGAAATGATATAAAATGTTACGCGCGAAAGCGGACATGCATGCTTATAAACATACAAGTTTTCACATATTTTCACATAAATACTATATATGTATATGTAAGTGCAATGAGAAAATTACAAATGCGATAAAATTGAATCGGACTGACGTCAATTGCCGCCAATACAGGTACATATGTAGCTATTTAGCCATAATATTGGGAAAATGCCAATATTAATTTTTTTAAGATAAAGTGTACACGAAATCCCTATTCGCTTCGATTGATTCAAACACGCACACACACACCCACAAATACGTAAGCGAATGCAAAATCAAATTAAAGCCTCATTCGCCATTTTTCCCTTCAGTTCCACATAGCATTATACATATACATACATATACATATATGTGTATGTAATTATTACCTAAATTATACTATAGAGGCACATCTGGTCACACGCTCTTCAAATGTATACAACATTCGTGATTCGCTGCATTATTGATAGAAAAAATCGATAAAATAAATTATTATTAAAGGCGCAAAAGATTCCTCAGAGGGGTGGTACACCATGAATGAAAACTATAATTATAAAACTGAAATAAAATCAATATTTGAATGAAAATGGCAGCTGAAACAGCCGTACGCTACCATTGGTCAAACGTGTGCGACACCGAAATCCACTTAACACATCCTGAAGCATAAATAATCGAAAACATATAAATTGCCATTACTAAGCCTCGAACTAAGATACAAAAATGTTATTTGGTATAACGAAATGCATTAGCGAGGGCATCTATTTTACGGTTGAAAAAATATTTAGAAAATTGATGTGATTCTGCCCTCTAATAAGTTTAATGTGCATAACTTTTAGACCATTTAAACTATAATAACCAAATTCGCTCTTATCGCCACTGTAATAATGGATGAAATCGGATGATAACCCCACCTATTCATATTATCTTAATTTTTCTATATTACAACGCAAAAATGAGCGAAATAAGACAAAATAACGGCTACTTCGCGATAACACAATTTCAAATTCCATCCGATTCCTTCACTTTTTATTATATAAATCAAGAAGCAATAGTGCTTTTGAGTTGTGCGACCTTATGACCAAAAATTATCCAAATCGAACCAAAACTGTTGAAGCCTCCGGATATCGAAAACATAATTTTTACCGAAAATATGTGTCAATCTTTCAAATGTTATTTTATTGAAATTTTAAAATAATTTTCTTTGATCCTTGCAAGTTGCGAGGCAATTTTGTCGACTGTAATTTAAATATTACTCATACGCTCTGTTGAACTAAAGCAAAAATACGTGTTGCTTTCCAGTGTGGTGTAAAATATATATACATATACTTATATGTTCGCCACCAGCATTTTACATATTAAGGAAATATTTCCTTATCTCTTTTTTGTTGTTCTTAACACGGAAGTACCGAAAATTGCAGTGACAAAACCTGCAGGAAAGTGCAAAAAACCATACTCGTAATCGTCGGCAGATTTTGCGACGCAATATTATTGCCGGGGCTCAATTCCATTCACATCGCCACAATTATCGCATTCACAAATACATGTACATATGTAGTATATGTAAGCCCGTTAATATGCGCGCTTTACAAGCGGCAGATGTCAGTAGCGTTATCTGCCCAAGAAGTAATAGCTCAATGGAACTTATAAATCGGAATAACCAAATTTAAACAGAAATATTATCATATAATATTTAAAAACTAATTTGTGTTTCTGAACCCCAGTGAATTTAGCTTCAAACTTATCGAATCTTCGATTATAACATTAGATATCTGGTCCGATGCGAGAGCAATGTAATACGAACTCATCAGAACTAGAACTGCAGAATAATCAGCTAAATTTCCTATTCGAAATACATAAGACAGATGTAATAAGCTAGTCGGATTTTACTTGAAATTCAACTAGAATCCAGTATATTATTTGAGAAGAAAGCTTTATCTGTTGTGAAACACTATACTACAAGTATGTCTCTGTGTTTTCTCCCGAGTACATTTTGTAACATTTCGAGGAGCTGTCAGATATTTTCCTTCATTTAGTCATTGTGTTTGTGTTGTTTTCTCTCCTGGGACTTGGATTTATTTGACTTTAATTTAGCCCATTCCCACGAGTTCGTTTTTTATTTTTGAAGGTAAAATTAGTAACTGTTTATATTTAAGGCCGAATGTTCTCGTTGAATTTATATTAGGCTCTGTACTTTGTTTTTGTTATGTTGTTTTACTTTGCTTCTAAACTACAATTAATCATTTAGAAAAAATTTCACATCATTGCCTTTAGGTGATAAAGAAATATTTACTCAGCCAAATGCTTGTGTGTGTTCACTGTGAGTATCAGTTAAACTGACATTTCAAACTGATTAGATCACATGAAATTCGATAAGATAGTGAGAGAAGGGCATTTTCAGTTATGATTGGACGGCAACGGCAACGTGGAGTGGTGCGATTTGAGTTAGCGTGAAAAATATGAAAAATAACATGTGGCTCTAGCAAGCAGTTATGGGAGTCGAAATTAAATGCCTACGTATGTGTGAATTATCGGTACTTGACCGACTTTTCACAATTACGATTGTAAAACTAGCCGTTCGCATTTACTCTATTTTTGTTTAGATTAGATTTGGGTATGTCCGATATCGGCAAGATGTGGTCATGAAGACACGTTGAAACTATCTATATGACTACATATGTATTTATACTGCAATGCGCATAAAATAATGCTCGTAAATATTTACACACGTATTTAAGAACCCGCTGGCAGCTGTAGAATAAAGTCTTATAAATGCTTTGAAAATGAATTTCTTTTTGAAAGAATTTTATGATGCCATCCTCTATTTCTTTTTTTATTTTGAGCTGAAGAATTTTCAATATTAATAGAAAATAAATAAAGAATTTTTCCGGAAGAAATCTTTCTGATTTCATCTTCATCTGACATTTACAGCCGCGGACACATGAATCGCACACTTCAAATGCTAATTTGTCCAAATTGTTACACTTCGCTGAGTCGTCTTTCTCCTTGTGTGCGGATGTTTGTACCGCACCATATTTATACTCTTGCAACATTTTGATGATCAAGACGACGAGACGATTTGAAATCCGATTGACTGTTTGTCGGTCCCTACGTGGAAGCTGCAACTTGAGTAAATTTTGAGATATCTTGACGAAATTTGGTATGCGCATTCCGTGGTATGAAAAAATTACGAGTTCGTTGATGGTCGTAATCGGACCACTTGCCACGCCCACAAAATGCAATTAACAGAAAACCTATAAAGTGCCATAATGATTCAATAAATTAAAATATAAACCACTAGCACAGGATATCGCAGTAGCAAGAGGCACCTGTGGGCACAAAAATTTGGAAAAGTAGGCTCTATCAAATTTAATATATGTATATATCTTCTAAATTACTAAAGTTGCAAAAACCAAATTTGCTTGAAGCAAATATTACAAACTCTCTTTCAACGGTGTGTCAATAAATCAGTAACTAAATACGCCAGAGATATAAAATTTTACCTCCGAGATGTTATTAGCTCAATGGGAGCTGGCATGAGAATCGGACGATGGGTGTGACACTAGCCTACTTTTTTGTAAAATCGCATATCTCGGAACCGTCCGACAGATTTCGATTGAATTTAGTTTGTAGCATTCTTCTCATATTTCTATGTCACAGTGCGAAAATGGGCCCAAATAACACAATTTTAAGTTTAATTTGATTCTTTCACTTTCCGGTACACAAATCCCGGTATAAAATTTTGCACTAATAATTCCTTCAGCTTCAACAAATGAAATTCAGAGAGAATCTTTTCTTGACAATAGTAACTCTGTGTATCAAAAATGGGTTGAATCGGCTCAATATGTCCCAGAGCCCCATATACCTAATATAAAGATTTTCGAACTTTCGGGTGACTTTATACTGGATATATCGGGCAATATTTGAGTTATCTCAATGAAAATTACAGAACGTGTCTTACTCAAAACAGTATATCTTTGTGCCTAAAATAGATCAAATTAGGCGAAACCCTGACCTGGTCCCCATATGACTATTCTCAGGATTTCCGAACATTTGGCTGACTTTACTCCATGTGAATGGTGGTTGTATGTGAGGTCCCTTTTTAAACCAAGGAAACATTTTTTTTAATATTGTGACATGTTGATAATTAATAAATAAAATCGGGTCGATACGATTGAAACTTCCTGATTTTCGATATATTTAGAATATATAAATTATATGGTTTTACGAGAGCTTAGCATTATTGCAGTAATTTCGGCAAAAACTTTTCCGTTCGGCGAATCGACGAAGTAATTATTAGTTCTTAAAATGAAAAGAAAGAGGCCGAAATGCGTGAGTACGAAGAGCTTGATAAGCTGGCCGACAGGGATAATGCTCGAAAATTCTAAGAAAAGATGCGGCGACTTACAGAAGGTTTCAAGACCGGAACATACTCTTGTAGAACCCCCAAAGGTGATCTAGTCACCGATGCCCAAAGCATACTTAAATTATGGAGGGAACACTTCTCCAGCCTGCTGAATGGCAGTGAACGTACAACGCCAGGAGAAGGCGAACCCGATTCCCCAATCGATGACGATGGAGCAGACGTTCCATTGCCCGACCATGAAGAGGTTCGAGCAATTGCCCGCCTGAAGAACAACAAAGCGGCAGGGGCCGACGGATTGCCGGCCGAGCTATTCAAACACGGCGGCGAAGAACTGATAAGGAGCATGCATCAGCTTTGCAAAATATGGTCGGACGAAAGCATGCCCAACGATTGGAATTTAAGTGTGCTATGCCCAATCCTTAAAAAAGGAGACCCCACAATCTGCGCCAACTACCGTGGGATAAGCCTCCTCAACATCGCGTAAAAGGTTCTATCAAGCGTATTGTGTGAAAGATTAAAGCCCACCGTCAGCAAACTGATTGGACCTTATCAGTGTGGCTTTAGACCTGGCAAATCAACAACCGACCAGATATTCACTATGCGCCAAATCTTGGAAAAGACCCGTGAAAGGAGAATCGACACGCACCACCTATTCGTCGATTTCAAAGCTGCTTTCGACAGCACGAAAAGGAGCTGCCTCTATGCCGCGATGTCTGAATTTGGTATCCCCGCAAAACTAATACGGCTGTGTAAACTGACGTTGAGCAGCACCAAAAGCTCCGTCAGGATCGGGAAGGACCTCTCCGAGCCGTTCGATACCAAACGAGGTTTCAGACAAGGCGACTCCCTATCGTGCGACTTCTTCAATCTGCTGCTGGAGAAAATTATCCGAGCTGCAGAACTTAATCGAGCAGGTACAATCTTTTATAAGAGTGTACAGCTGCTGCCGTATGCCGATGATATTGATATCATCGGCCTCAACACCCGCGCCGTTATTTCTGCTTTCTCCAGACTGAACAAGGAAGCAACGCAAATGGGTCTGGCAGTGAACGAGGGCAAGACGAAATATCTCCTGTCATCAAACAAACAGTCGTCGCACTCGCGACTTGGCTCTCACGTCACTGTTGACAGTCATAACTTTGAAGTTGTAGATAATTTCGTCTATTTAGGAACCAGCATTAACACCACCAACAATGTCAGCCTGGAAATCCAACGCAGGTTACTCTTGCCAACAGGTGCTACTTCGAACTGAGTAGGCAATTGAAAAGTAAAGTCCTCTCTCGACGAACAAAAGCCAAACTCTATAAGTCGCTCATAATTCCCGTCCTGCTATATGGTGCAGAGGCTTGGACGATGACAACAACCGATGTGTCGACGTTACGAGTTTTCGAGAGAAAGGTTCTGCGAAAGATTTATGGTCCTTTGCGCATTGGCCACGGCGAATATCGCATTCGATGGAACGATGAGCTATACGAGATATACGACGACATTGACATAGTTCAGCGAATTAAAAGACAGCGGCTACGCTGGCTATGTCATGTTGTCCGGATGGATGAAAACACTCCAGCTCTGAAAGTATTCGACGCGGTACCCGCCGCGGGAAGCAGAGGAAGAGGAAGACCTCCACTCCGTTGGAAGGATAGTGGAGAAGGACCTGGCTTCGCTTGGAATATCCAATTGGCGCCACGTAGCGAAGAGAAGAAACGATTGGTGCGCTGTTGTTGACTCGGCTATAATCGCGTAATCGGTGTCTACGCCAGTAAAGAAGAAGAAAATGAAATTAAAACACGAGGGAACTTGACACATTTGTCTCGTACATCGACTGCAGTACTCGCCGTTGCCAATGCGCAAAGGACAATACATTTTCCGCAAAACCTTTCACCGAAGACTCCTGCGGCCGTCTCATCATATGATGTTATTGTCCATGCCTCCGTACTATCGTGACTTCAAAGTTATGACTGTCAACGTGTGAGCTAAGTCGCGAACGCGATGCTATCGAAGGGCTCGGTCCTTCCCCATACTGACCGAGCTTTTGGTGTCGCTCAACGTCAGCTTTCACAGATATAGCGGCAAAGGGGCAGTTTCTTTTCGTGCTGTCGAAGGCGGCTTTATAATCGATATTTCTTGCTCGGATCTGTTCCAAGATTTGGCGTACGGTGAAAATCTGGTCGATAGTAGATCATCGTCATCAAACGTGGGAAGTGGGTATAGCCATACGTTTGTAACTGCTTACCCAGAAGCATTACCATACCTCATTACATCCCGACTACATTACATAAGTACATGCTTGAACGTAAAAATATTTGGGACAAAATACAATATAACTTTTCAAATAAGAATGGTGAGGATCCTTTTTAGCTCAGACTGAGCCACAAACAAGCCATATTTAATACAATAATCACTAATGAAAAGTAATGCTTGAAAGCAGGTAGAAACCGGTCGCCATACAATGTGGTCAAGAGAGGAGTCTGGATAGGTAAACAAGAAATGTACCTGTTGTGTGTAAAATGACAACTTTGTTCGAATATGTGCTTCAGCTCGTGCGTGTATGTGGATGTGGTATATACGCAAATGCCGATAAAAGTGTGTAGAGGTAGTAGACATTGTGGATGAACGGAGAGTTATAAGCATAAAATACCAGAAACGTAAACCGGTTATTGCCAATGAGCAAGAAATATATTTACGTACATTTAGTTTATATAAAAATTTTCATGTATGTATGTGGATGTGTCTAAGCGTCGACATTTTGCTTCCTTTTCACATTGATGTACACAAAATACCTGATCTGATATGAGTGCTGTAGCATGTATGTATGTGTGTATGCAGTTACAAAGGCGATACAATACAAGTCGGCTGAAAAAAACTCCTCAAATATAAATAATGAAAACTATGAGAGTTGACAGGTTTTTTATAAACATTTTACTGCGACTTCTACGCGGTAGCTACATGCCATATATTTACCTTATTGACATTAAATTTCAAAGATTCATGAATAAAGCGTTGGCGGCTTGTCTCCATTAAATGTCTGCTTTATACTTCACTTAGAAGGGGTCAGACACAAGGTCCGCTTTCTACTACTTCTTTTATATAAAATCACAAACTCAGACTAGTTAGCATTATCTAGATATATCTACATACGTGGATAATATATTAAATACATATATGTATACATATATATACAAGCGACAAGTATATACGGACATATACATATAAAAGAAAATACGTACATATGCGTGGAATTAAGGCGAATGAAGGAATATACGTGTCTACATTTCGTGTGGCTTTTTAAATGCAACAATCGTTTATTCTTGTACCAAAAAATTCCTACAGTCACTCGCCAACCCATAAGCTCAATTGTGTAAACAAAGAGTGACCTCTAAGAGAAGATATAATTTTGTATTTAAACAGTTTCTGTGTAGTCCCCCAAATGATCTTAATAAAGTTTGACGAGCACTTAAGGCGCGCTTAAGCCACCATCACTGCTTTGCTTAGTTCCCATTTTGTGCTACTTTAGGTGACGAAGAGAAAACCATTATTATCTGTATCTTATGCGGTTTATTTATTCATACATGTGTGCATATGTATACTTGCGACTGCTAATAAATGCTTATACATATGTACATACATATGTAGGTAAACGAATAAGAATAGTATATGCCCATTTAAAAGACGTGCTTATAAAAAACTTTCCGTTTAAGCTAATAACGCATACAAAAGAAAATAAATAAAGACTGAAAGAAGACACCAAGGCTGTTACTTGATCAATCCCATTTCTCTCCGGATCGCACCGACTGTTCTTAAATCCGCTCTGCCGCCTGCCTACCGATCTTGTCCCTGTGAGATGAATTCGTCTCGTTATAACTGTTAAGATAGCTTTACAAATCAAGATAAAAGTACGAAACTGACTGATTATTTGATTGTTTGTTGTAATCAGCCAAAAAGTATGCCATAGAAAATTTGATGAAATCGACGCGGACGATCTCTACTTCCAATAAGACGTCGTCTTACACATTGTTCATCGGCAATGTCCGCCAGGTTTCTTTGGGAGTATGTTTGTTCAAAGGTTCACGCCAATCAACAGGCAGAGATGGAGGAGGTTGAATACAACATTCAGCGCACTATAGTCGAAATGCCGGCCCACCGGGTCTTCGAAAATTAGCGTAAATAGGTGGAGATATGCAAATGGAGCTGTGGTAGCCATTTGGCCGACATTTTGCTCAAATCATAAATGACATAATATTATTTGCATAACAAAAACAAATCCATTTTGATCGAATTATACATCACATTATAGATCATTAATTGAATTTCATTTAACATGACGTGGTTTCTCTAGGTAGAACCGTATTTTCAGATTCAAATTGATTCCATACAAACTAAAAACACTAGGAGTTTGCTGGATTAAAATTTCGAACGTCCAAAAAGTTGTTTCGAAAAGTGTTCATCCAATGACAGACAATCGACGCTGATCTTACTTATTTCGTAAAACAATAGTTGATGTATTATTTGATAGAAATTTTGTTTACTCTTTTAAAGGAATTAGGAAAATCTTTTTTTAAACGAATTAAAATGTTCATAATTTAGATATTTTTAGATATACACGATTCAACAAATCTGTAAAGAAAAATTTGGTAAGAGGTCTGTGAGGTGTCCTGATTACGAATTTGAGTTCAAAAATTTTCCATCACGAACAGCTATTTATGCCATATTAGTGAATGGTGGTGGTGACTTAAGCCCTAACCCCTTAACTACAACACAAAATCCTACGTGTTAGGAAATTTTTACTATCATTTCTGATTTTAGCAACTTAAAGTTAGTAATAAATATTATTATATGATTTAAAGTCAGTTTCCCAATATGTGGAAACATTTTCCTAGAAACAGAATTCAGAAACTGCCACAATATCAAAATGATATTTTCATAACACCATTTGTTCGTTTTGTAGTTTATTCGATGGAAAGTCGTCGGAAGTTCCAACTATAATCTTCTATGTCTTTACCATTCATTTCTAAATCGTTTTGAAGTTTATCACTATCACGTCTGCATAGTATGCATTGTTAGACTAGCTTTCTAGATTCTGAAGAACCCGACTTTTGAAATAAGTTCGCAGAAGTTTCATATGTTCACATGTATGTATATATGCAATCTTTCTAATGGAGAAGTCATTCAAAGAAAGCAGTTGATGGCTACTGCCCACTTTTTGTCAGATATATGGTTTGCAAAGGAAATTATATGTTTAAGACTGAAAATTCCCGACTTCCCAGCTCACCCAATTTTAGTTGACTTGACAAAGATAGCTACTGAATCCAATTTCAATCAAATTATGTTTATTTGGCTTCTTGGCAAGTTACCAATTGGCGTTTTACGTTTCAGTTTTCCGCATGACCCACTGTTAGCTTCGTTCCGAACTTCAACAGCGGAGTGTCAGCTTGAAGCGTTCATCGACGCACTTGAAGTGTTAAAGTTGAAATGAAGTTTTTGTGTTTGGTCGCTGCACACTGCCCGATGCTTACTGCTCGCTGCTTTTGCTGTTGTCGTTGCGGTCTTTCTTCTTTGTTTCCTCAGTGTTCGTGACGCTCGCCCCTATTGCGGTGTGGCTGTGGCCACAACTCACCTACAAAATTTCCAAATGTCATTGACTTATGCTATTATAGCAGTGCTGTGACTGTGGCAACGGTCACCATTATTATTATTGTATGTACATACATACATACATATCTACACACAATTTTTATAAATTCTCTATGTTCAAAGCTATAGACACATGGCTACTGCACTAAGGTGTCTAGCGGCGCTGGCTCATATCTACGTGCCTCTGTTCATACAAATGGAAGATCAGCTGACTAATGGCCTCATTGTTGTGCTTTTGCACACACTGACAAACAAACATTTCTACTATTTTGTGCGCTTTTTGCCATTGTATTCCTATTATTTGTTTATTTCAAATTTCTCCACACAATGTTTCGATTTTGTTGATTTTGTAATTCTTTAAACTTTCTGTTGACCATTGTTTATGGACACCTCGATTATTTCCACGTCAAACTGCAGTCGGCTTCACGTCGTCTTTTTGTATACAAATAATTACATTTACATAATTGTTAAAGTTTCTCTAATTTCTTTTTAAAAGTCACTTCATATGCATACTTACAGTTGTCCACAAAATAATAGGAGTGCCAATATGAAAAATTTGTTTTTACTTAAAAAGTTATTGTTGGAAGATGTTGTTGAAGACAACTCAGACTCAACCTGCGAGATGATTTGAATTTAGTTTTATTACTTTTGCATTACTTAACCCGGAACAGATAATGTCAGGAAGATGCTGAGCATCATGTGTGCTTCGCAGTTCAGGATACAGCGCTTGATTGGTCGGTGAATGGGTAGACATTACCCACGCCACATAGCAACTCCAAGGCGGGAAGTCCAAATAGTTCGAATTTCAGAAATAGTGACATTAGAGAGCAGAAGTTGGATAAAATAAATTTTCTGCTGATGACCGTCTGTCACATAGCGGCATAGCTTTTGTGCTACATACATATGTATGTATGCAGTTCTATATACTATATGTATGTATGTCTGTGTCGCTGTGAGTATACGATATATCAGTTTATGTCGTAAGTGGATCGTCACCTGGCCTCATAAGTGGCATCCAGAACAGAAAGAAGTGAAGCAAAAGCATTTGTAGATGTGGTTAGAAAGCACACATCTATGATAACATAGACTCTATTTATGGATGTGAATATGTACATACTTATGATGTGTTTGTGCGTGTGTGAGTGTGTACATGCGTCAGTGTGAAAAATGAAATGGGAGAGCTGCGATTAAGAAGCGCGCGCGCGAAATGTGAAATAAAGTTCATTGAACTGCTGGCGAAATAAGCGGAAAGACGAAACACACACCAAACATACGAACTAATAAACATGTTGCAAGGCAGACAGCTTGAGAGAGGGGTACTAGAGGGGGCATAAAATCGGTGACAGAAACCAAAGCAACGCAACGATGGCGGAAACAATGTGTAGAGCAGTGAACAAAAACTATGATAACAGTTTACAATAACAACAACAGTATCAGTTAGCAGATTTTCTTTTCTTTGCGCGGTTTTGCTCAAAGCTTCGCCTTTGTTGATGACTTTGATGATGTGGAAAAAATTGGCTTTCAAGTTTATCTTATACACACTTATGAGAGCGGAGTAGTCGTCTATCTCATCTAAAGTACTAGAAATCCTAAGTTCCATACAAGTGCGTACACATAAAGTACAAATATACACGCATACAGACGCACGCGTACATAGATCATTCGTATTTTGTACTTTTCCATGGTCATGATAATACAATATTTGCAATTAGCAACGACGGCGGTGTTTTTTAGCGACACCAGCTCTTCAATCACAATCTCTTTTGTAGAGAATATTTTCTTACCACACCTTTGGTTATTCACCGTGATAGCATGGCATACATACATATATAGTTGTGTATATTAGGTCGCAATATGTACCTATAATTTATAATTTGCTAAGTTGACGTGACTCCCATCATATGTACATACATATGTACATACTGTTTTTGAGAACAACAGACAGAAAACCCCAAATTGTTCGGCTTTTGTAAATCCCTTCCACCATATTACTTTTTCATTGCACGGAGGTTAGTTCGAAATGCCGATTTATTACTTCAACCTGGAAGTCTATTGTTTTGAGTCCTTCCCGTTTATTAATGACATAATACGAATTCGAATAATATTTGAGCTATGTATGTATTAAGCAGGGAGGATTTATACTATATACACATTTTTATAAATATGTTTATGTTGTGTATGTTATAGTAAGAATTTTTATAATTTTGGACGAGCTCAAGCGCATGAGAAAAAAAATTCTCAACTCAACTAAAATCCTTCCTGAAAGTATTTATTAAATCTGGTAACATTTCAGCTGTTTCGTTAGGTTTCATTTTTGTTGTCATAAGTTTCATATATTTTGTATTAGGTCCTTTGAGAGGTGCCTAGTATTTCCTACATTATATGTACATCTATATTTTTGGCAGGTTTTTTGTACATTTTGCATTATCCGTTTTTTGCTTATTATTATTTGCAGCTTATACATATATTTCATTTATATACATACATATACATATAAATTTGATAATACAAACATAAAATTGAAAGTTTCATTACTCTAATATTTTGAATTTTTTCGTTATAGGTACGTATTCAAACTCTATCATCATGTACATATGTACATATGTGTGTATATATAATGGTGTTCGTACCGCTGTTTGCCCTTCTCAAGTCCTGGATTATTGAGATGGTAAAGAGTGGTCACATGCCCGTAAGTACAGATTTTGTGACAATTTTTTATACATATATCAACATTTTATAAATATGCAGATATGCAAACATTTATCTATATAATAGAGCTGCATATTAGTGTTATGAGATGACACTCTAAGATATGTTCATGTATATCTGTATTTATGTATGTGCATTGTTCATACAAAATTTAAAAAGAAGCTTTAATAATGATAGGACAGAATTATTTTAGAAGTTCAACACGATTTTTATTTTATCCGAAAATATATTGGGTGCCATTATATATGACCCACAACATAACTAAAATATCCTTCGCTCCGTAGACAGGGATGTGTTCATTCCATCTGCTTTTCCTAAACGCGGGTTTGGTATACTTTTCCTTTAGGTTTTACTCTATTAAAGAAGTTCCAAGTCTAATTAGGCATTAAGTTCTTGAGTCTTATTAATTTTATAGGCACGTGTACTTTGTATCTGTACGAAAAACTACAACTTTAAAGGGATTTGTCGCATCTTATACATATATTAAAGGCAAAAAGTTTGAGAAAATATGGTTATATACATACATGTATGCATTGGTTGGGAGACCAAACGTGCATTTTTACTGTTGTTGATTAACAATTTTCGAAATAATTGTAACAAAAAATGGTATTTATTAGCTCAATAGATTAAACTAATAACAAATTCAGGGAAGGTAATGTCTTCATTGAAATCAGTAGTGTTTTTAGTTTTGTGATGGAAGTTCTATAGATGTTGTTGTAATGTATGTAAACAACAATAAAATCCTCTGGTCTGCAGAGATTTTGTTGCCATAGATTTGCCTTAAGATCGCGTTTGGTATTATATTTGAATAAAACCTTGTTCTTTTTTTACAATTTTTAGGTTGACAATCGCATTTTAATAGTTTGTTATGGCGTGACGATCTTATTGTCCCGTAATCAGCAATGGGAATGCCTGATCCTTATTTGCCTATCGAGTATTAAAGTTTGTCAGCATATTTTTCTCAATTCGTTCATAACGTTTTATGCTTTCTTTTAAAAGCTTCAACAGCTACTTTTAAAAGCCACAGCAGTAATACTTTTAATAAAATCTGAACCTTTCATTAATAGTCGTATTTGAGGACTCTCATCAAGTATTCCAACTTTCAACTTTTCCATGCTAAGCTTCGGAAATTTTCTACAAATGTAATTAAAACAATATCTATTCACGTCCAACGCTTTGACAAATTGCTTTATCATTCCCAACTTGATAACGTAATGAATCATTGAGTTCATTTTGAGAGAATAACTTTGGCCTAAATGTTTCACTTCTATTGGTTGTTGTTGTTGTAGCGGCAGAATTTTGCCGAGTTGGCAGTCTTTGGCCGTCGTGCGAACGTAGCTATCATACTTCTATTGGTACATTCAAAGCCCAAAGAAAGATAATCATTGAGTAAATCAGGACGTTTTGTAAATCTAGAAGCATAATTTTCGCCTATTTTCGGCAAGGAATCTGAAAGTAAGGTTCTCGTTATGTTTTCACTATGTGAGAAAAGGGTGCATATACTTGTAGGAGAACCCAAATTAGGACTGAAAAAATACTATTTACACTACTAACAAGCTGATAATTGTTCAAAATATAACATCAAACCCAGGAAATTTATTGTGCTGTGATATCCTTGAAGCTTTGATTACTCATAACACGGATGTTGCACAGTAAATATTATGGGACAAAAATTCGACAAAAGTCAGGAAGGAGATTTTTCTGAGGTAATATTGACTCGTGTTCTCAAGGGTTTACTATTGATGTTCCTCTTTCCGTATATTATTCTGTGTGTTATGCGTTTTTTTGTCTATGTATGTACATATATGTTTATTGCTGTTTGTGTGAAGTTCCCATAGGTAATGTTAAGGCGTTGCAGCATTTCAGTTTCATTTCTGCCAAAAAATGTTGAATTATTCATCAGTTTCCCACCGAAGCGTTGCTCATTACATAAACTTAAATTGTATGTGTGTCTTAACTAATATGAAATTGCATACATACGCCTCATTAATATTCTGAGATACATTTGTTGTTTTGCGAGTCTTGCTGACGAGATTACACGTTATTGCATTGAAAAATTGTGTAAGTTACATATATTCATATGTAAGTTTGCGGCTTTTCCATTGTGTCGTGAATGTAAATAGCTGTAAATTTCTCACAGCATCGCGCAATATCTCCAAAAGAAGTATAATTGTGAATTAAAATTTGAAACACGTTTGCCTCTTTAAAATGACATACGTTTGTGTGTACCTATCATTGGCAGTAAATTTCTAACAATTTCTATTCCGAAATGACAGACTTCTGAAAAAAGCAAATAGTTGTGTTCTAAACCACCATCCACTAAAAGCCATTTGTAAAAAAGAGTTTGCAGTATCCGATAAATAAAAAAATAATAATTTATATAAAATTCTTGAATAATAATGCTTTAAGCCGCTTATTTTGGCGACTAGCAGTTTATTTATTTTGGCGACTGGTTTGACAGCTACCGATGGCCGGTACAACTGTGGGGTATTCATAATTATGTTTCAATTTAGATTGTCTAAAAATGCTGCTTTCATTTTTTTCACAGCCTCAATTATATTTAAAGAAGTATTTCATTTGATGTTATATCGGTGTTTAAGCACCGGGAATCACCGACGCAGTGCATATGATTTTGTCTGGTGTCTGTGGATACATACATATGTACATATGTATGTATGTTATGTGCATTCAAGTAAGAACACATTACATATTACTATAACTTAAGGACAACGTACATATACATATATACATATGTATATGCATAAATCAGTTGATATTTATATTTTCACGGCATTTTTCATTGCTCTCAACACTGTGGAAGGGATCTACTTATGCTGCATATACAAATGTGCACAATCTTATTTACGAGTATAACTGCACATACGCAGCTTCACACCAACGTGAAGATGTAATTGGATCATGCGCAAAAACTGAGTCTCTCTTCTCGTCGGTAAATGGGGGGCCGTTCCCACTATATTGAGACTCTCTCTGAGTATCAGTTTTTTACATATCCTCCTATGTACTATGTATATATAGTAGTTACTAATAATCTCCATTGTTTATGCTAACGATGATAAATTCCTACATATTGTCTCTTATTTATATACTATATGTACATACATTGTTATATAAACTTTAGTGCTCCAAGCTCGAAGGGATTGCGAACATGAATGAACATATCTACGCTTACAATACGCGATGTGACATATTGAGCTTTATATCCTATTTAAAAACGACCTCCCTTTATAACATATACGTTACATATATATGTGTGTATATCTGTACATAGCATGTGCCGTGAGAGATCCCGACCATTCTCATTTGATACCTCATCCAAGCAAAGCGAAATAGAAAAGAAATCGACGGAAACTACATTTAACTGGACTGAAGACAAGAGCAAAAAGTACAAAAAGAGAACACAGATGAGTTTAATTGAGGTCGAAAGTTTAAAATAATAACAATTGTTGAAACCCCTGAAACTAAAAAGAAGCCTGATGCTGCTATAACCTTAGAAGGCAAGGCAAGGATCCTTGCGCATGTACTTACATAGATATGTAAGAACATTATATTATATATGTGTGCATACATACATACATATGTATATGTATGTATATTCGTAATTATATAAAACGCATAAGAGCTTACTGTCTATATATAATATGTACCATGCATTGGTGATTATATGAAAATATGGACCTGATACATGCACATGTACTTAGTTGAACGATAAGGTCACTGCAGTGAATTTCTGCTAAATCCATATAGACACAAAATAAGCGGTCTTACCAATTATATAGTAAAACAGTTTACCAATCGGTCATTATACAACCAGTTAGTTTCGTTCCATAATCGAAATAGTTTTCGGATTATAACCCTGCTTCCTTCCCTTGTAACGATTTGATACAAGAGGGCTTAAGGGGTTAGGGGTAGTCAGAGGCATGAAAAAATGAGAATTTTCAGTATTTTTTTGCTATTATTTTACAAAAGTATTAATATGGCATTATTATATAATGTGTTGACTTGAAGTCACGAAAATTAAAAAAAAAATTAATTTCCAAAGTTATAGTTGTTTGTGTTGATCCAGTCCAAAAAAGGGTACTTGCGGTGACAACTATAAGTCCTTGGAGATTCATCTAAAAACAATCGGACAAGAAAAACTAGTTTCATAAATAAATAAACTCGGGCCTGATCGAAGGATTTTTTTTTCAAAAACTAAAAAAATGACGGCCTCAGGAAATTTTTTTTCTAAATTTTAATCCAATTAACTGTCTTAAAAAATCGAAATTTTTGAAAAACAAAAAATCCTTCAATCAGGATCTTTTGAAGTCCCGAGCTCTCTTTGTTATTTGGCGAATAATTCGAAAACGGATCAACGTGAAATTTTCAGAGAATATTTTTAAGATACTATACCTAACAAAAATGCAAAAAAAAATAATTTTTTGAAAATTCTAACTACTCCTAACCCCTTAATAGCAGCCGGGGCCAAAATTTGAACGATGGCACTCAGGTGAAATCACACATCTCGGTACCTTCTCGCCCAATTTCAAGCAAATCCTGTATGTAACATTATCCTGACGGTCCTATAGACATATGTACATCATTCCAACTACTACTACTAAATAATGGCAACACTGTTTTGGAATATCGAAAAAGTTAATAAATAGAAGAAAAGCCAACTATTGTAAAATCGTAAGGGGACTCCGGTTGTTGGAATCAATGCGAAAATATAGCTTATAGAGCGATGTACATACTTCTGACTACAATTTGCCTTACTTGATTACTACAAAGTTTAAATTGTTAACAAGAAATACGTTTAAAAGCAAAGTTTGTAATCATTAGCGATTTCCTTCAATAAATGCATTTTTTTGTGCTAAAGTATTATGTTGTAAAGTGTAATTGTTAATAAATTACTAAAGTAATTTAAACAAAATTTTATGTGTTTGTGTTTTACTTTTGCTAAATTAAAACGCTTGTTTGTGAGGGGTTCTTTTGTGAGTGAAAATTTGGCTACACTGGTTTTCGAACGTAAATATTTTTTACTTCTTTATGTATTTATATTCGTAATTAGGGAGAACATGTTTTTGCAAATTGTTGCGAATTACATCTAAAGCTGAGTATTAATGAATAAATAATATTGATCTTTGGTGTTTAGAATAATATCGATAACCATTGTTGGTGTATTGTTATTTCTGTAACCGAACAGACCATGCCAAGTTTAAATGCATAAACAAATAATAATTACTTGATAATTGTTGGAAAAATACACCGAAATATTGAATCACTGAATGGCCGGCCTCTCTTAACCTCTTTGCAATTCAACATAGAAGATGAAGAAGAAAAAAAGGTAATAGGATCAATGCTATAGGATACATTGGTACGGTGGTACAGTAGTCACCGTTTATAATAAATACTATATGAATTGTTTGTTGTTGGTTTAAGAATTATTTATCTTGTAATTGTTATTGCCAACAAATGATGAGGTACTAAATTACAAGCGGTTTTCTCCTTTTGTAATATTCTAGGTCTACTGAAGACGTTCCAACTCCAAATTTTACAGAACGGAACAGTGGCTTCTATGAACGCAATTCCCGCATAGCTGGAGAAAACGACACCTATTTGCGTCGTTCAAACCGCCCGTCTATTGGAAGCAACGGTGGTTATCAAACGTCAAATAGCTTGGCAACGTCAAGTCCCACGGCGTCTGCACAGGATATATCTCCTGTAGGCACTGTAATTTCTGGTGGTCCCGGTATTAATGCCAGTGGCACCTTAGATAATCGTAATAGAACACGTGATCGTTTATACAAAAATGGACCATATTTATCTGCACAGTTAAACGAGAGGCAAGTAGAAAAAAAAACAAACAAGAACTGTAATTTTTTTTATATATTGGCGTTGTAGGAAGAAATATAATAAAATTTACGTTCCAGAAGTTCGAACGGTGCCACCATCAACAATTACAACCGTGCACTGCCGTCGTCATGGTACGACGCTGCTGCGACGAATACGAACAGTCCTGGTGGCAGTGGCAATGCCGTCGCCTCAACAGTAGGCAGCAACTGCATCCACAACTTTTATTCCACCTCAAATTCAATCACCACACCTGCCTCCTCCATCACAACGGCAATTGCACGCACGTTAACGTCGCACCAGCGGAGCAATTATTACGGTACTGTGCCGGACATAAGTCCATCAACGTCGTCGCAGTCAGCAACAACTTCAGCGTCTAGTGCGTATTGGATGAAGAATAATACGAATTTGAACAAAATTGCTAAATCATCCGAAATAGGCTCAGAGTCGTCTAAAAATTTACTTACAACATCGACCATGACGACAGATATGTCGGCGGGACTGGGCATGGGTGCACCAACAGCAACTTCGACAACATCCTCGTTTACAAATAATAGTGGCAGTGGCGGTGGCGGTTGTAGTACAATCAGTAGTAGTTATAGCAGTAGTTTAAGCAGTAGCAGTAATATAATACCGCCAATGAATGCGACAGGCATTTCCACCACGCTATCTTCACAGTCAACTGTTGGAAGTCACGCAAATGGTAACAATAATAGTGGCGTTTTAAATGCAGCAACATCTTTTATTGAAGCGGCTGCAGACGCTGAAATTCAGCTCCTTAGAAATAGAACTGGCATCAATAATAACACCACCTCTTCCACAGCTCCAGAGTTAGCTGGTACGAGCAGCTGTACCACCACCTCTCCCCTCTCTACTACACAAAGCGCGCTTCAACAGCATACAGCGCGAACGCATCGTTTGCATGGACGGAGCACGACATCTTCGAGCCGGTCGCACTCCCGTTCACCCAGTAGCTACAGCTCGTCACATAGCTCCTCCTCATCAAACACTTCATCCCATTCACACGCATCAAGTCCAGTTAGAGGCAGTGAATCTACTCCGTGCAGATCTTCTGGCGGACTGACGAGCAAATCGCGAAATTTACAATCAGCAGTTACGACCCCTCCTCAAGGTATGGACTGCTGTAATAAATAAATATATTACGTTCATTCATCGACACTCTATTTAGAGAGTCTTCTATGAAGAAAAAAATGTTATTTGACATGTATTTATTGTAAAATGCGAATATAAGCCATATTTTAAACCGATGTTTGGTAAACTTGTAAAATAATGACAACGAAAAACTATTTCTTCTAAATTTTGATATTTGGCAGTGATTTGGTAGTATTTGTAAGGTGCTATTTAAACACATACATACTTGACATATAAAGACGGAAATGAAACTGCATACATACTTCTGTATTATAAAGATAACACTAGGATTGATTAGACTAGAATAATCAGAGCCTTAGATATGAGCTTTCTTCTATCCTTCATTTTGGAAGTGACTGACCACGCCTACTTTTGATATGTGTAAAGTGTAAAAATTGAAGGGACTATGTTTTGATGGGCAAGTGTTGCGACGGAGTGTTGTGATACATACATACATATGTATTTAGCAAAGTTATAGCTTGTCTATTTAGCACTATATATGTATAATATGTAAATAAGTAATTATGATTGTGTTGGTCTCGTTTTTTGAACAGGTACTAGTGGAATGGCGGGCAGTGGCACTGCCAGCAGTAACTCAAGCAACAGCAGTAGTAGCAGTGGCAATAGTTCATCCTGCAACACAGTCAATCCCATTGTTCATTCCGAAGACAATCGTCCGCTCGCTATATGTGTACGCAATTTACCCGCACGTTCCTCAGACACATCCTTAAAGGATGGTCTTTTCCATGAGTACAAAAAGCATGGCAAAGTCACCTGGGTAAAGGTGGTTGGCCAAAATTCGGAGCGCTATGCCTTGGTATGCTTCAAAAAACCAGATGACGTGGAAAAAGCACTGGAAGTGTCACAAGATAAGCTTTTCTTTGGTTGTAAAATTGAAGTAGAACCTTATCAAGGTTATGATGTCGAAGATAATGAATTTCGGCCGTACGAAGCCGAATTAGATGAGTATCATCCGAAATCGACGCGCACCCTCTTCATTGGCAATTTAGAAAAAGAGGTAACGGTCAGTGAGTTACGGAGTCATTTTGATTGTTTCGGTGAAATCATCGAAGTCGACATCAAGAAACAAGGTACCCAAGCATATGCATTCTGTCAATATTCGGATATAATATCTGTGGTGAAGGCAATGCGTAAAATGGATGGCGAGCATCTGGGAAGCAATCGTATTAAATTGGGATTTGGAAAGTCGATGCCTACGAATTGTGTATGGATAGATGGAGTAACGGAGAAGATCTCCGAATCGTTACTGCAATCCCATTTCTCCCGTTATGGTACCGTTACGAAAGTGATTGTGGACCGATTACGTCACTTGGCTCTGGTTTTATACGACCAAATACAATACGCCCAGACCGCTGTAAAAGAGATGCGAGGTGCAACATTACGCGGCCGACGATTGCAAGTGGATTTTGCTTCACGCGAATGTCAGGATGCTTTCTATGATAAGCTGGATAAGCAGAATGCAGGTGCGAAACGACATACAAGTAGAGTTTCTCATCCATTCGAACATTTTATCTAAATATTTCGGAAACCTAGACTAAAATATATATTTACAAAAGTAAATGTGCATACATAAAATGTTTTTAAATACAATGTTTTATTTCGAATGGAAGGTCTTATGATTGTCTGAATATCTTTCACCTATCGTTTTTTTTTAACTATCGACACGACATTAACTAAATTTGTTCGAAAATAAAGGAGTGAAATATATTACAAACCATCACTTCGAAACCGTGGGCTCAATTGGTTTTATACACATTGACAAGTGGGCGTGGCTCATTCTAAATAGATTCTCTATAAGTCACAAATGTACGCAAATTCTTTTTTCAATCGACTAGATTTGGGGGATTTTTCGTTTTATTTTGTTTGGACGCAGTTTGCTCAAAATTTTTGTATATCGACAGTTATGAGTGCTCTATTGGTACAGTTGTAAACAATATAACCAAAATAGTGAGAATGAATCGAACCATAAATCTTTCATCGAACATTTCTTTATATACCGACTCTTACTTATATTTTTATTTTTTATGTTTTTTTTTTAATATATATGTTATTGTTATTTTTTTCAGGGAATAGATTAAACAGATACGACTCGCAATCGCGATCACGCGCATCGTCGTTTAGCCGACATCAGAACTCGAACGATGGATGTTCACCCAGTAATACGCCTGGAAGTAGCAGCAGTTGCAGTGGTTCTAGCATAATAGCAAACTCTGCCGTGACTGCGCCAGTAGCATCTAGTGTCACCGGTGTTAATGCTGGAAATATATCCACGACGTCAAATAGCCCGTTGGTGACGCAGAGCATACCCATGTCGGGTAATTCGACGCCAGCCCGCAGTCGTGGATCTCGCAGCTCACGACATACCGTTGACTACGACTACCTGGACATGCGTCGATTTCGTTCCTATGACGAATATAGTCAGGGTTCGGGTGCCTCGCATGATGAGGATGTCGCCCCACATAGTGGGCATTCGACAGGTGTTTGCGGTGGTTTGCGGTCCGACTCACCACTACTCTCACGATTGGGACCCATCGTGAGCGGTATCGGAGCTCACACAGCAGCAAATGCGAATGAGAGGGTAAATGAAACGCTTGAAGTGACGGTGAATAGCGGCAGTGGTCGCCGTCGTTGTGATAAAAGTCCTGCGAAACAAAAAGGTAACAAAATAAAAAAAAAAATCGCTCACACGCCATCTACAACTAAATCTTCATCGATCACTATATTTTGCTTGCAGGTGATATAAGAATTCTACAAAAAGAACGTTCCCATCTTTTAGAGCAACTTGAGGAATGCCCGTCCAGTGGTGATGAAAGTATAGTGAGTCCGCGAAAGCGCATTAAAATCGATCATCATCATTCCATGACCACCAGCAGTGGAATGGTATGTTACAGCATCATTGAAGTTATGAATTAGCCACACTTTCTTTGTTTCTCACAGTCTTAAATTTTTTGAATACCATGTGTTTAATATTCTGAATATTTATTCATTGCAGTCTCAGTCGCATGCGTCGGAGACAGGAAATATCGCTGGTGCTCAACATAAAAGTAACCTAAGTTCCAACTGTGATGCCACTGAATACGATATCACGGCAGCCGCCGGTCAACGAAAGAGTGAAGTGCGCCGCCTTTCAGATTCTAATAACCAGACCAGTCTCAAGTACCATCAACATCAACATCAGTATCACACACATTCACAATCAATGCAGCCATATCAGCAGCAACTGGTTCGCCGACCGTCCATTGATATAACGGCAACGCTGGGAGCTGTTGGCATAGGATCCGTTTCTACGCGACATGGAAGCGTGAGTAGTACTGGCTCTGGAAGTGATCACCACCATCAAGCATCACTTCCTACCGCAATTGCTTGTAAACGACGACGAGTCACTGGTAGTAATAGTAATGGAAATAGTAGTACGCTTAGTTCATCTGCCTCAAATCTGCTAAGTGGTGTCGTATCCAATAGCATTGGCTGTGGAAACGGTGGTGGTAATGGCGGTGGGACAGTGAGTGACGACTATCAGCAACACAGTACACGAAGTCGTGGCCATCCTTTACATTCCCATCACTCCCACGATGCCAGTGGCGGAGAGAGTGCAGAAGGCTCACGTCCAGGTACTCCACTTTGTGATGAACGCCCCGAAGTATTGCCTAGCGATCCACGGCGTCCGCCCCGTGAATGTCGGCATGAGCCAATGATATTGCCACTTCCGAAATTCGGTATACAGTTTTTTCATCAGCATCGCAATAGTCTGGCAGGACAAACAATTTCGAATGCTACAAGCCACACCGGCATCAATGTAGGTGGCTATCATCATAGTAGTGGCGGATTGCTTTCCTCTTCATCTATGGCAGGGTGCAGCAACAATATCAGCACGCACATTTTGTCCAACACAAATGTAAGCAGTAGTAGTCTTTCTAGTCATAGTGCTCTGCCAACAACGACGACTTCAACAGCGTCATCAGGTTCCTCTACTGTGCCGGGATATCCCTTACATAGTCCATCTAATCGATATTCATCACACTGGCGTCCGCATCAACATCAACATCATCATCATCCGCAGCATAGCCATGGTCATAGTCATCCCGCGCATACACACTATAATCAAACATCAACTGATGTGGTTGGAGCATCGATGGTCAGTCCTTTGCGACCACGATCGCTCAGCTCGAATTCCAGTGATTCCGATGCCCCAGGGCAATTAAGTGGTAGTCCTTCTTTGGAGGAGCGCATAAGAACGCTGGATGAGATGTATGAACGGTGGTCTGGTGGTGGAGGAAATAGTGGTAATAGCGGTGGTAATGGTCCTAATGCTGCTCCGAATGTAGTGAAACGTCATGACTTTGTCAGTCAAGGTGGCCCAACTGCATTTCGGCATGCACATCGCAGTGGCGAACATCATAGTGGTGGTAGTACTTCATCGCGATATAAGTTTCCTGATATCGATGTATGTGATCTCAAGCCCTCGGAGATTGTTAAATCAGTGTTGGCAAAGAAATCAATATTTGATGATGATTTGCAACGATTGAAGAAGAATCAGTGGTACGAGCCGTCTTCAGACGCCACACAACTGGCGAAACACATAATTGGAGTTTGCACCTCACCGGGCCTGCCTAATTTGGCAGCCACGAAGACGCCCGTGGTTGGGTGCAGCTCTACAAACAGTGGAAATACAGCGATAAACAAATCATCAGGTGTCTTGTTGCAGCGACTAAGCAGTCTTTCGCCTATGAATTCTCCACAGGCGTCGATATCTCCATATAACAGCCCTTCTCCATCCCCATCGGTGAGCAGTAGTATGACGACAACCATATCTTCGTGCCCCATCAAAGTCGGAACAACGACTGCGACAAGCTGCATTAGTACTATTTTAAGCACAACAAGTGCCAGCAGCATTTCAACAGTTGCTTCCGCTAGCAGTTTGGCAGCTGCCATGAAGGGGTTACAATATCCATTTCCGAGTCATCCACCTTTACCGAGTACGGCTGCTCCTCTGCCCGCTGCCCAGCCGGCTCCACCTACAGGTCCCGCTCCTTCAGACCCGCCACAACCGAAATCATCTCAAATAGCGACATCTGATACAAACACTTTGGATGTGAATAACACGAGAGTGAAGACAAATTCGATTACTAAAAGTTTGAGTGTACCATGGGCAGCAACTAATAATGATAATGTTGGGAAAAGCGATAGCCGGATTTTGACCAAATCAGTTTCAGTTCCTGGTAGTACAAATGCTGGCACAATTAAGTCCTTGAATACGCACACGGCTAATAACGAAGTGGCGTCTCATGCTATAAGCCGGAGCACCTCATCAACAGCTGTTACTAAAACTAATGAGGAAGTGTCCAAAGCTCCGAAGCAACTATCGAATAGTTTGACGGCGATTTCGAAAAAGAATGAACGCACATCTCACAAACACAATCATCGCAATGAAAATGAGAAACGTTCAGGGCGAAGTGATCGCGTATCGGAAAGGCGAAAAAACTCAACAAACTCTCAACATTCAGGAGTTTCGACATCTACACCAAGAGTTGAAGGAGATTCAAGCGAAAATGAAGCAAACGACAGTAATACTGCTGAAAAAAGGTTAGAATGCGATGATAGGGAGCCTGAAAAGGACAAAGAAAAAGAGAAGTCACACAAAGAGCGTGAGAGAGCTCGTGATAAGGAACGAGAGCGTCAGGAACGTGAGAGGCGTGAACGAGAAATCCGCAAACAAAAGGAAGAACATGAAGCTCGAGAAAGAAAAGAGTGCGAAGAACGGGAGTTCAAAGAGGCTGAGGATCGTCAACGTCGAGAGCTTGAAGAACGAGAGCAAGAACGTGTATTACTTCGAGAACGGGAGCAAAAGCAACGTGAACGCGAACAACTTGAGCGCGAAGAACGTGAGCGAAAAGAACGTGAGGAAAGATTGGAAAATGAGCGTAAGGAAAGAGAAGATCGTGAATGTGAATATAAAGCGAATGATGGGCTATCTGAAAGGCACGAACGAGGAAGAGAAGATGCCGATCATAACGATGTTGAGCGTGAAGATCGAGATATTCATAGAGAACATTCGCGAAGAAAGCCAGAATCGACAGATAAGGTTGATAAGGTAGATGAGAACCGATCACATACGCTTAATAAAAATCAATCGGAAAGCGATTTAGCACAGCAGATTAATGATGCCGATTTTCAAAATAACAAAGAAAATTCAATTGATGAACCAAAGAGTCCAGCAACTGTCGAAACTTCTAGTAAACATCGTGGAAGAAAATCGTCACATAACTCTCCAATACGCCTACCAAAACGTCGTCTTAGCTCACAAGACAGTAATCACGGCAATATAAGTAGTCAGCCTTCCGTAAGTGAGGACCCAGTCAAACGTTTACGGATTGAGACTCAAAACACAAAGTCAAATGAGCGACAGCATCAGAAAGAAACGACTCCTGGCTCTGAACACACGACCAAGCACTCAAGCAATAAGCATCAACATCAACGTACATCAAGCCAGTCTACAACGGGTAATATTGGGGCATCGGATTCGGTTGTGGTTCCCGGTGAAAAATTGAAGATTAAAGAACATTCGAATAAGCACAGAAGTAGCAAACATCATAGGCATCAGCTACAACAACATCAAGGCAACCCTAAAGACATTAGTAAGGGTGAATGCGAGGACAATAATATTTCTGCATCCACAGTGTCAACATCTGCGACGGTCATGCCGACAGTGATAGTTCCGTCAACAGATAAAGTAAATCACCATGAAAACATTTCGGATCAAGAACTTGAGAGTCCAACAGTTCATTACCTAAGCAGGAATTCGCTTAATTCGAGTGGCGATGAGGGAACGTCTCTTCAACAGTCGAGGTGTGTAGCAAGCGGTAGCCAACACAAGCAACGCGATCACAGTGGTCATCACGTGCGTCATAAAAACAAACGTGATCATCGTGAGAGAAAGCGTCCATCAACTACAGAATCTTTAGTGTCGGCAATCAGCAATCACTTGACTGATGAGGAACTTACTCACAACCCAAGTCGACGTACATCGGTTGCGGGTTCGCACAGTGGCGAATTGACAATACCTATACAGAAATGTAAACAGGAGAGCCGAAGAAGTTCGGAACGAAAATCTTCTCGTTGTTCAGATGAGGGTCTTACCTTGGCACAGTCACATTCTGCACATCATCGACAGGGTAATAGCGTGAAAGCAACCCCCTCACGGAGAGTTATCATGAGTTCGGACGACTCCGACGATTCAGACGATCCAACAGATGGTGGGAAGAAACACTCAATTTTCGATATACCTGATGAGGGACCCTATGTTTCAATGTATGATAAGGTAAAAGCACGTTCCTGTAAGAACATGCAAAAACACGAAGAAGAGAAAAAGATCAAAGCAAAATTTACGCAATTGAAACAGTCACGTGCTAAACGAGAGGAAAAGAAGCGTTCAACAAGTTATGAAGGTGATTCAGATTCTGATTTCGAGGATCGCAATCAACGCAGTGGCGGAAGCAGTTCTTACAAATCACGCAATCAAAATAATCTAACATCTTCCTCCGATGACGACGATGCCACAAATATGGCAACTCGCCGTCGAAGCTCGCAAGCATCTTCACATCCTCATCGCATGTTCTCTGACTCGGACTCAACCACAACTGCTGAAGCAGAGGCACGACGTAACAAGATACATCATAAATTAATGCGACTGTGTGATGATGATGGTGACGACAGTTCCGGCGATGAAATACATGCAAATGCGCGAAAGTCAATGGCATCGTCGCCAAGCAAACGAAGCTCCAGCAAAAGAAATTCACATTCAACGCGCATAGCATCCGACTCCGAATCTCAGTCACAACCAGCTGTAGAGATAAAAATCAAACAGGAGTTGACTGACGAGGAAGATTGTGATAATAAATTCAAAATGCAGATAAAGTCAGAAATTCTGCCATCAGAAATGACGACAGAGTCAGATGATGTTAAACCAAAAGAACCTTATATTAAAACCGAAGACGAATCGAACGCGGCGCCTATTGAAATTAAAAAGGAGTATAAACACTTTACGGGTAATTCAATGATTGAGAATCCTGATTATGAACTGACCTTGGAGCATTTATCAACTAAATCGTCCTTGAAAGTTCAGCAACAATGTTCACCCGAGACCCGTAAGAAGCACAAAAAAAGCAAGAAACGTCAGAAGAATAATCTTCCGATGACAAATGCTCCAACAACACACAGTATTGTGGAGGCGAAAAACGTTTTGGTTACCCTTACACCGGGCTCTTTTCAGATGATGAATTTTATGAGCACCCCGGAAAGTAAAGTAAAACCTTTACTGTCACCGTCATACGATCCATTTGATGAATTGAAACGTGAATGTTCGTCGCTGTCCACAACAATTACCCATGCAAACAATGGCGCAAATGAATTGTCTGTATGCGAGAAGAAACGTCACAAGGAACGTAAGGAGAAAAAGCGGGAAAAAATGCGTAATATGAGTGATGGAGGGGGCAGCATTGATTCAGATAAGTTGTCCAAAGAAGAACGCCATCGGTTGAAGAAGTCGAAAAAGTCGAAGAGCCTCGATACCACGAGAATGATATGTTCTGATGGCAGCACAGCAAATCTAGCTTCGTCCATCTTGACAGTACCGGTGGCTATTACACAATCAGTTCCGACAACTCCACTTGTTGCATCACACACACAACCGATGACGCAGGCAGCCAATCTTCCAACGGCAACATCCAAGCGTGGTGAAAAGATGGAAGATATTTTTGGCCCAATATCGGATGAAGAGTCCCAGTTTACCGATGCTGAGGGTAAAGAATTGTCATCGAACTTTTCGGTTGATACAAATTATGGTGGACTTTTGACGTCGTCGAGCAACATAACCGGACCGGTAGTTTCAGCAGCACTGAATCCCTACAAGCAGGATCCACTTACACCAAAATCACACACAGTTGAAGAGAATGAAGAGAATAAGCAGAAAGCACCTGCGTCTATTGGAGATGGTGGGGAACATACAGACCGAGAACGCCACAGGAAAGAAAAACGCGAAAGACGACGGAAAGAACGTGAGAAATCGCGTGAACAACATGCTCTCTCAGCGTTGCAATCGCGAAAACAGCATCATATTGATGACGAGAACAGTGTTGATCTTGACGAGGCTGGTCGTGCTCTAGAAGCACAACTGATGGAAGATTCCGATAACAAACCAACTGAAGATGCCACACCCTCTACCGCTACAACTTACCGCAGTGATATGACTGATGTATTTCGCTTTTCTGATGGTGATGAAAATTCTCTCGACTCGAATATCCCGCGTAGAGACAAATCAGATGTCCATGAAACTAATGCTCCAATCCACACCCAACCATTGGGAGTCGCCACAAGCACATCTGCTACAACGCTAGTACATATGAAGAACAAAGAGAAGAAGAAAAAGAAGAAACGGTCGAAAGAAGAAAGACATCATCATCAACGACGCGAGTCTAGTGCTTCAGCGAGTTCTAACCAACATCATCCACAGCCACAAGAACCGCAGCAGCAACTGCCAACACAAACAGCTTCGTTGCAATCACAGCATTCCGTTATGTCACCACCATCAAAACTTTCTATTGATATATTGGCGGCAAATGCAAAGCAAATGCAGAATTTAGAGAATCAAATGGAAAAAGATGAGAGTGGGGAAAATTCAACAGCTCCCACACATTCGCCAATCTGTAAACCGTCACCCAGTTTACCTTGTTTGACTGATGACGACATTGATTTAGGTGTGTCATCGATTATACAATCAACACAATCTACCAATGACATGCTGACCCTATCACCTATGCGCGAAAAGAAGCTGATAAGTCCGATACCTAATACGCCTACCACAAACACTACTCCATTTGTGAATGATAAGTCTCAATCTAGCGCTTATGATCCAACTACTTCTCCAGTAAGTTCGCTGACGTCGGCAACAGCTGCCGCTTCGTCCACACCAACCACAAAAAATTCTTCTGATATGACTAGTTTGCCGACTGCATCTATCGAATCAAACTGTGCCACCTCTACCATAAGCACACCAACTACAACAAAAAAGAAACCAGAAATATTTATACCTGGTTTTGATGGTAATATGGATGAGCAGATAAGTGAGTCGGCTGTAAAATCTATATCTGTCGAATTTAATTCCTCGATATTAGATTCAAATGCCGATGAACCGAAAATTCCAGTAGAGTCCCCTCCTGATCTTGCCCCAAAACATATGGACAAAACAGAAGACTCAAAGTCAAGAGTAACGATCTCTCAGGAAGAGACAGAAAGTGCTGTGTCTGCTTTATTGGGTGAAAGCTTTGGCAATTCCTCTAATATTGATTACTCGTTCCAAGATGACCCACTTGAGGATGATTTAGTTGTGGTTGATAGTGTCAATGTCGACGCTTCTGAGCCAGATGAAGAAGCCGCTATTGCTGCGAAGGCTATTGAGACAACTATTGAACCTTTGCAACCGGAAGAAGATGCCGAGGAAGTGAACAAGGCCGTACAAAGTCTTAGTACCGAAGAGATGGATGTCAAAGTTGATACACCGCAATCCGAGCGTGGTCTTCAAATCGATACTGATACGGAGGAGAACGCAGATGAAGCTGATAGTAGCGGAGCAAGTTTGAAAATTGATGAGTCCGCAACATCCGGTGATGTATCAGACGAGTTAGCCGATAAAGAAAGTAAGTGGCATGAACATCCTTTTATGAAACCAAAACTGATCTATGAAATTGTTTTATTTTATTCTTCAGAAAAAACAACAAGTCCATTCCGAACCGATGCCCAAGAAGACCAGAATGAATCCTGCTCAGTCATTACAAAAGTGGAAACAAGTTCTCAACCTTGTGAAAAAGCAGTGAAAGGAAACTTGGCTCCAACAATCAAACTAGAACCCCCAACTATAAGTAATTTGGTCCAACCGGCTGTACAGCCAGTGAAATCTGTACTGCCGTCTATGATCAGTCTACAGCCATCCACATCTACAGTTGTCGATACAGTGCAAGATAGGTCAAGAGCAGTTGTGGCGACCACTTTTGCGGAAACCAAGACAGGCTCAAGCTCTATTTCTTCCGCAACAACAACTTTTACCACGACTGTACAATCGTCAGCAACCACTAATATTAATTCGTTATGCTCTCCACCTATATCTGTGCAACAAGAGAAGAGACCGTTCGTTGTTACTACATTGCCGAATGCGCTTATCACACCGCCCACCATAAGCATTCCGGAACCCCCAGCCCATTTTGCCATACCACATCTATTGATTTCCCCCAGGAATGGTGGTAGTAGTACAACGTCCACGCCGGGTGAACATCAAGTTCTCCTCTCACCTAAAGCTCAACAGAAGCAGCAATCAACGCAAATGGCAGGTCATCCGATGCCTACATACACGATCAATGTACGTTCGCCATCTCCACTCAGTCCACAGAAACATAACCCGTCTAGAGGTAGTACACCTACGCGACAAATGAGCCCCACTTCTGTAACAATTGCATCACCAGTGCCAACAGCAAAAGTCCAACAACAGCCATTGTTGTTGCACGTTAGCGGACAACGTTCATCTTCACTGCATCAACAACAGCAACTACAGTCGCATGTGCTGCAGTATTCACCCAACGCAAGTTCACAATCTCCCAATCTGTCTGGGAGTCCTGTTATTTCTGCTCAACAATCAGCTACGGGTGTTGGCAACAATACCAATAACATCAATGCCGTACATTCGCCACACCAAATTCAAAGTATAGACAGTAGTAGTGCGGCGGGAAGTAGCAAGAATCCCAGTTCATCGCCAACTCCAATTAGCGTGAATGTGACAAACGCTCGTAATCAGTCTTCGCAATTATCGGCCAAGCTAGCTATTGAAACTACAGGTATGCAACCATTGACTGTGCAGAAAGTGCCACAATTGCCCGCTCATCCCACCATCATTAGCAAAGTGGTGAGCGTGAAGCCCCAGCAGGCACAACAGTCGTTGATGTCGCCGCCACTACAGTCTGGACAGACTAGCGCCAAGGCGGCCTATATGTCAACTCATCAGCCGACAACTACAGTTCAACAACCGCAGCAACAACAGACCATACAATCACAACAGGCACAACAACAGCGGAATTCACCGCAAATTATTCAGTCAATGTCGAAAGCACCGAATTATCAGCAGCATCCGCAGCCACAATCGCAACCACAGTCACAGTCGCAGCCATCACCGAAGTATGCGCAACAGCAACACTTATTGCAACAGCAAAGGCAGCAGATACAGCAACAGCAGCAGCAACAACGACAACAACACCATCAGCAAATGCAACAACAAATATTGCAGCAGCAACAGCAACAGCAACAACAACAGCAACAGCAGTTAATACAAATGCAAAAATTGCAGCATCAACAACAGCAACAACAAAATAAGCATATTCCATCACAGGTAACGGTGCAGCAACAACAACAGCAACCGCGGCCGCGAGTTTTGCCTCCAAATCATCAAAATATGCAACAAAATCAAACACAACAACAGTATCAGCAGCATCAACAAATTCCACTGAATCGCCAAGCGGTAAGCCCTCCAAATACCACACCAACTCCCACGCATCAAAATTTGGTAATATTACGTTCACAACAGCCAGCCATTTCTGGCTCAACATCTGTGAGCAATTTATCACAAAATGTTGTACCATGCTCTGCGCAAAGCGCACAAAAACAGGAGCAACTGGCGACATCTGCGCCCGTCCAACAGCAAACACCAAACCCGATGAGCGTTGCTGGAATGCAGTATATTCCTCAAATGCAGCCCCCAATTCCGCAGAGCTCCAGCAATCTACAGCAGTCGGCTCCATCTTCATCTTCTCTAGAAACAGCCAAGCAGGCAGTAAATACAGCAAATACGTCGGCGCTGCAGTCAAATGCACAAAAATTGCCATATGTTGTTGACATTAAACCACCAGCATCAGCTCCAACACCAATATCACCGACAACAAAACAAATTCATACAATTGACATGAATAAACAAGCACAGAAACCTTTGCCGGCGGTAGCTCATGAGAAGCCAGCGGAAAAGGTGGCAGAAAATGTGTCTGTAATCTGCAGTGTTGAAGGCAACGTAAGTGTTGAGAAGACAACATTCAACACAGTTACTCAGCAGAAACGGGATCGTTCGATGCCTGCGCTTAACGCCGACGAAGCTACAATCTCTATTGGTACTGTCAAAGCACTAGATTCGGTTATAAAGAAAGTTGATGTGCCCGAAAATAAAAATATACACAGTTTGCCCACCATTCCTCAGCACACGGAGGTCGATGCGAAGCCCGACAAGCCATCCGCCTCCATGCCGATTAAAAACCAACAATTGGTAAATGCAACTGAGGTAAACAGCAGTATACGTTCAACGTCGGTTGCTGATGAAGTTACCAAAACTGGTAATCCATCAATGGGACAAAGTGGAATTAATAATGTTTCGACGGAACATTCGAATCTAATTTCTTCAGATTTGGTAACTCCCATTTCAGCAACCTCTGGCACAGATCACGAAACTGAAGACGAAACCGAAACGAAGCAGTCAACTGTAATGACTGAAGGACCTATCAGCCTGGGTCGACTAGGTGTAAGCACACGTGGAGGTACAGCAAAACGCGGTCGTCAGCCACGGGGTGGAAAAAAGCATGCCGGTGGTGCTGTAGCTCCAGTTTTACCGCCTCAGTTGGTGGCTACCTCTAATGAGATATCTGGAGTACAGACGCGATTACGTAAACCAGCAACGGTAACGCCGGTAATACGTGGACGGAAAGGACGTCCACCACGTAACTTTTTGCTACAGCAACAGCAACAACCTCCCCAGATGCATTTAGCTGTCGAACCATTCGACACAGCTAGTACTGGTAAGAAAGCGCCTCCACAGCAACGTAACGCTGCGGCAATAACAAGAACCCCTTCAGCTGTGGCTGGTGACTCGGATGTTTACGAATTCCACGATGATTCTGGTGAAGAATCGAAAGTTGCACAAGATAACGCGCATTCGGTGGGTAGTCCAAGCGGAAATGATGTTAGGCCGCGTTTGATTTTGACTATCAAACCGGGCCAAAGTGCTCCAATCGTAAAAGCCAGTGAGAAACCCAACTTGACTATTGCGGATGATGTGTCTGCCACAACAATGGTTTCGACACCGCTTCAACAGCAACAAGCAACCGTTAAAGTGACGCCAACAGTTCAATCTGAGCCGAGGGAGAGCAGTAGATGTAAAAGCCAAATATCTGCAACCGTATCTACGCCATCTTCAACCGGGCAATTAACTCAGTTACCAGATATGCCCACTATGGAAGTAATCCAAGCTCCTTCTATATCCGCTACTACGACTGGGACAATGGCCCCGTCTGGATCAGTACCAACATCACAGAAAATGGGACATCCGCAGCCACCACATGCAATACCTTCATCATCCGCAAATTCATTGGATTCAGCCAGCACAACAGCGGCGAACACTAGAAAATCGCGGCGTTTGCAAGAGAAAGACCGCTGTACCATCGATGATGTCATTGAGGATGTAGTGCGAAATACCATAACCGCAGGGTTGTTGCAGAAAGGCGCACAAACTCCGCCCAGACGCTCTGGACGCAACGCAACGCACATCGCTTCGAAAAAGGATGCAGGAATGGAAACACCACCTTCATCGCCAGCGATGGTGCGTCCACGACGTTCAAAGGATCGGAAAGAGAGCACAGAACACACCAACGCCTTGAATGATCTATCTTCAAGTGATACAGATGAGCAACATAAAAGGATAACCACAGCACCATCGAAGCAGGAAGAAGAAGTAGTGTTGCCTGTCAGTACGAATAGTGCAACAAATACACCCAGTTCCGCGGCATTGCAAGTAACTCTTGTATCTGCAGCATCAACAGTAACAACAGCGCCGATGTCACAACAATCTATACCAGTAGCCTCAAAAACAGTTGCATCCACGCATATTCCTGCACAGACCATAACACATGGGGAAAAGCAATCTCTGTCAATGCCGCAACAACTACATCACGTTATGCCACAGCATCCGAAAAAGAAAGCACTTGCCGCAGCGGAGATAGAGTCGTTCGTTGCCGCCAATAGTGTTTCGAAAAGTAATAATCCATCTATCACGTCGGTGACCAGCATTGACATACCTGCAAGTCACTCATCTGCTCCAACGACACAGAAAAGAAGTGGTGGAACCGCCGATATGGTAAGTAAAGCACTTGTCGACCCAGTAACGGGACTAATCGGCGGCAATTTGCAGCATGGCAAGGATGGCAACCTACCAGGGACAACAGCAGTAGCAGCAGCAGCCGCAACATTGGCCACTATGCATAAAACGCCTTTGGACACGAAGAAAATAGTACAGGCGGCTATTGCGGCGGCTACAGCAGAGAACGCTACGCAGTCAAGCGATGTTCGCGGTACAGCCGCGTTGCTAACTAAAGCAGCGACCAGTACAAACAATTTGCAAACATCGCAAATGGTTGCGCAAACCGTTACGGTCTCTGCTTCCAATACAGCTCCTCATATTGCTTCCACAAAGTCGTTGCCAGTGGAAGGTTCTACCAAAGTGTTGACTACTCCCATATCCCTTTTGAACAAATCTGCTGTGAGTGTGGTTGTAAAGACAACAACAACACCCGTTATCATAAAACAACAAATTGTGCAACCCCAAACGACTATAAAACCCACGATTCCGGTTAACAGCAAACAGTCAATTGTTGTGCAGCAGAGTCCGGTGGTTATGCACGCCCAGCCATCAAATGTTCGCCCGACTACTCTAAAAGCACATGTGCTTAACAGCCAGAAAACATTGCAACAGCAACAGCAACAGCACCAGCAACAACATCAGCAGCAACAATTGCCACAGTCACACCATATTGTGTCGCAGACGCAGCAACCAACGCCACCTGCAATACATCAACAGCAGGCGAAACATATTTTGGTAACCAATTCGAATCACTCGATCGGATCTAATGTAATAACGACCCGTCATGCGGTGCAGCCGCAGCAGCAGCAGCAGCAGCATTCACTTCCGCCTCCGCAACAGTTGCTCGTAAATATTCCACCGCCGAACTCTCCGCAAGTGGCAACGAATATAAACTCACCGCAGTTGCATCATCAGCAACAACAACAACAGCATCAGCAACAACAATCACAACAGCATCAACAACAGTCCTCGCAACAACCGGTTCAGCAGACGCTCGTGATCAAGCAAGGCCAGCCGGCCAATGCAGGTCAGTTGCCGTCCCAACAAACAGTCCATGTTGTCAGCTTGAAGGACCCGGTTGGGCCTCAAGTTGGAGAAGCTCCATCAGGAGTACAGCACCAGCAACAACAGACAATGCAAGGAGGTAAAACACCACAACATGCAGGAACGTATGCGACGTCCTTACCTCAACAGCCACAGTCGCAACAGCAACAGCAGCACCAACACCAACAACCTCAGATAACTGTGCTAACACCACAGCAACAGCACCAGCTTATTAAACAGCATCATCAACAACAACAACAGCAGCAACAGCAACAGCAGCAACAACAAACTGTGCTTCAACCACCTGTTAGTATATCAATGGTCACTCAACAGCAGCAACAACAACAACAACAGCAAAGTCCTCACGTTCAGTTACCACACGGCGTGACGGCAGTGCACCATCAAGGTCGCAACAAAATGCAGTCTCAACAACAGCAACAAACGTCTCCGCTTGTAATACAACCAAGTGGCATTATGGGTCTACAACACCCGACGATGCTGCTGCAAACCAAACCACCAACACATCTGCAAGCGCAGCAAGCCCATCAGCAGTTGACGGCATCGCCGCCCTTGCAAGCTGGTGCCATTCCGGTTGTTAGTGGTGCTAAACCCACTATCACCGCTATGCAAACACTGCAAGCGCAGGGAGTGCAAATACTGGCCAGCAGTGTGACAAGCCCACCGCCATCGACACTCAAACAAACTACACCACAGCAACAACAGCATCCGCACAATAGTGCCAACGTGCCAGGTAATTTTTTTAGCTAACACACAAGCGGTCCTCCACCCTCATGTTGCGACCTTTACTTTAATCAAAACTAAACTTAGCTTAACTTTTCCATCATTTCCTTTTGTAGGTGCTAGTAGCATACGCACGAGCATTCCAACGTTAAGTCCTCAGAGCCAAACTCGTGTTACGCCGCTACTTTTGCCGACTGGTATGACAATGCCGCCATTTGAACCGAACATGGTAAGTTCCACCGCATAATTGCCTTTTAATTTTACGAATTTAGTTGATTAAGTTAAAGTTCTGAGCCAACCCTAATGCTTTGAATACATTCAAACCTACATGAATGCGTAAGTGAAAACTCATTCAACCTTGATCGTAAAGACTAGCTTTATGTACCTAAGTAGATATATGTAGATAGTTAAGTAGTAACCGCGGTTCCTTCTTTATCATATTTCTTCGGTGGACGCAGCACGACATTGGCACCTATTGTACAAGTTCTTCTGGTTCGCGTGCAACAAAAAGTCCACCACCCGCGCACCAACAGGCTTCGCCCATAACTCCGGTAAAATGGACTTCTTTCTTTTGTATATTTTAACGCTGTCTGTTTTGATTTCAAGATTTAATTGCTTAAATTTGTATATTTGTATTTGAACGCAAATAATGACTATTTTACTTTTGATTAACAGAGCGAATCTAGTTTTCCTGTGGGTGGTATACGTGGAGTACCAGCACGTGACTCGTTTATCATCTACCAGCATATCTTAAGGAATCAACAGGAAACAATGAACGCATCAATACGTGGTGAATTTGATGAAAAAATGCTCGGTGGAAGCCCGCCACTGGAGCTGCGCCGCCCAGGTAGCGTGCCACGCACAGTTGCCGTGCCACATGGTCTACAGAGTCCTCAAGATCGTGCAACGGGTAAGTTCATATCGCCTAACCTAAGTTCGCCAATCATTTGTCTAAGTACGAGAGTTGACATACATAAAATCCTTTAACAGACTCGCCGCAAGTAGCACAAGTGTATGTACACAACACCCGTTTGGCACACCCACATTATACCGAGCGATCATTTTACGAGGCGGGCCGGCAATTGCCCATCGAGCCACCGCCTGCTCATCGATCAGTTGCAGCGCATAGTGTAGTGGGTCCACCAATGCCAGTAGCTGTACCTCCACCCGGCGCCGGTACAACGAGCCCATTCGTAGCTGCACCAACGGCACCGATGTCAACGTCGACGCCGAACGTTGGAGGTGGCAATGTGAATGTTCCTCCGCCAGCAACAGCAGTTGCACATTTACACCCTGCTCAATTGATGGAGCATGAACGGGAACAAAGGGAGCAACGCGAACGAGAAGTACAGCGTGAAAAGGAACGCATAGCCATGACAAGTAAGAACTGAATAATAAATATATTTTATGAGAATGCATAATTACGATATATTTTACTCTAGACTCCAATATAGATAACTTGCCAGTTGGACAGCAGACAACAGTGCAAACGAGAAACATGCAAGTAGCGACACCGCCTCACGCCAATCCCCCTGTGGCCCAGCCACCAGCGGCCGACTCGCTACTCACGTTGCTGCAACGCTATCCAGTCATGTGGCAAGGACTTTTAGCACTGAAAACGGATCAGGCTGCTGTACAAATGCATTTCGTATTCGGAAACCCACTTGTGGCACGCGCTTCGCTGCCCTGCAATCGCGACGGCAGCACTCCACCACTGCGCATAGCCCAGCGCATGCGGCTGGAGCAGACACAGCTAGAAGGTGTGGCCAAAAAGATGCAGGTAAGTCGAAACCCTTAACCACATATTGATGCGAGCATACAGCAATAACAACAATAATAGTAATAGCAAGTGACAATGTTTTTAACTTCTCAAATGATCTTATTTTACAGTACGAAAATGAGCATTGCATGCTTTTGGCTCTACCTTGTGGACGTGATCACGCCGATGTCCTGCAGCATTCGCGAAACTTGCAAACCGGTTTCATTACCTACTTGCAGCAGAAAATGGCTGCGGGTATAGTGAATATTCCAGTACCGGGCAGTGAACAAGCGGCATATGTTGTGCATATATTTCCATCATGCGACTTTGCCAACGAGAACTTGGAGCGGGCTGCGCCTGATTTGAAGAACCGAGTTGCAGAGATTGCCCACTTGCTAATAGTAATCGCAACTGTCTAAACGGCCACTCATAGACAAGAAAGCCATAAGCAGGCTTAAATCTAGTGGCATGTTCAACTGCCTTGCTTCAGAGAATCATACGAAGAAGGTCCGAGACATTTGTTAAACACAAACTCTCCGTATCAAATATGACCAAAAGAAATAATTGAAAACAAAATATACAAGTTTTACCAGCCGTAAAGACTCGCGTAAACTGAAAACATATGTACATGCTCATATTGCGAAGGAAGAGTTTTCTAGCAGAAGCAGGTTCACAAAAATTCACGAGTGAATGTGAAGAATAAAGTGAGAATATTTCCAACAGAGATGTACGTGTTTGTTAAATCTAAAAATCTTGTACATACAATAAGAAACGACATGAAAAACTCACTAACGCCACTGACAAATGCTCAAGCTGGCGCAATATCAACGCATCCAACTTGACACACCATATATTGACAGCAAGCAAGCAAGCAAACCCCACATAATATTACGAAAGTGCGTGCAAATATTCCAAAAGAGGTATTCGTAATTCACGCACTCAACTAAAAAATACACACAAAAATGAAGCAAAATGCGCCAATAATATAAAACAAAAGAAGTATATGAACTTGTTAAAAATGTATAGAAAATTTATTTGTATGCTTTTAAGCAAATTGTTATAAGCTTTGTGAATACCTCTTTAGTTTTTGTCTAATTAATTATATATCATACAATTATTTGTTTTTGACACCGCAATAGTTTTACGGGTAAAAATTTCCTTATTGTTTTCGTAGTGCAGAATTGAAAAAAGTATGAAATAATTATAATAATTTTAGTGCGAGTAAAACATTAAACTAATTTTATGGATATCAAAAATGAAATTCGTAATTTATATATTTGATCTCAAACTAAAGAAAAGTTTTACATCTTAGTTTTTGCTTTATTTCCAACAACAATAATTAACAGACAAAGCATATGGAAATTTCATCTTCCCATTTTTGTTTTTAAATCACTTAAAACAGAAATGTCTACAATATGCCTTGTCTATGTATATGTGTGCATAACAATCAAAAAGGGAACAAAATTGACGTCTAAACAGCACATGACCATTTTTGAAAATTCCAGTCCCAACTAAAAAGCGGAATTGATGGGCTTGTGTTTATAAGATTGTGTGCAATTCCTTTGAGGAGGAGTGTGTATAGTGAGGGGATTGAAAATGCACTCTTATGAATTCAAGTAAGCATCAAATATAAGTTGGGGTTATGCTTAGTCGAAAGCATTCACTCAATGGAGATGCAATTTCTCCACGCCGTTTGCTATTAGTAAACACTTGAATATGTATTTTCTAAGCAAGTTTCAATCCGGAATACACGAACTTGTTATGTGCGAATGTGTGTTTATGTTTATGATTAATTTACTAACAATTATGAGGTTCTGAGAATGCCCTTAGATGCTTGTTACAATGTAAGTTCAAATACCAAAAACACAAAAACATAAGGGAAACTAAAACTAATACTGAAAGCTGCTTGTAGTCTTACATACATTCATACATAATATAAATATCGTTTAAGAAATACAAATGCGCAATTATGCAACAGCTTAAATTTACTTAAAGCTCCTTTGTAGACCTCCAAAGGTTCCAGTGAATTACTTAGCTTTTACGCTCATTGCAAAGTAATGAATTTAAAATTTTCACTTGTGAGGTCTTTCGTTTCGTTAGCCGCATTTCGTTGTCTTATAAATTGTTACTGAAAAGAAAATTAAAAAAGTTCCCATTTCACTAACTTTATCTGATTTCATCACTGCCATTTATGATATACAAATACATTCGTTAGGTTGCACAATTAACTCTTGTAAGGCGCACAATTTTGTTTGTTTGCCGTAACAGGTAATCTTCTGTGCCTTGTGAAGAATTCATAGAGAGCGCTCCAATAGCATGAATATATCAATATGTATATATTTGTATAATGGCGTTTTCCCGTGCTTGCTGTTGGAGTAGTTTCTACTAAGCAATGTGTGTTTTCAACCGGATTCGACGTCTGTTTTGCTTCCCTTTTTGTATTGTTGTCAGCTTGTTTGCATAAAACGTTTTGTTTATTATTCAACTTTTTAGCTTTATTTCACTTTTTGTTTGATCTAATTGGAAATCTATCACGAGGAAAAAGTAAAAAAAATGTACATATATAAAATTAAATAATAATAGTAATAATAATACTAATAATAATGAAAAATCCTGTCGGGATTCTATAATATTATATAACATGTCTACCCTTTCCCACTTTTATTAATTGTATCTTTGGTAATGAATAACGTTGTAAAATATTAAAATAGAGTGTAAATTATCTACATATGATATATACAAACATATATAAATATATATATATATATACATGTATGTATATATATGCATACATATAAATTATTAGTAATATTAAGCGTTGATGTAACTAATTATTTACGAGATAATAGTAGTAGTGTCTATTAAATAAAATACACATAAATAAGTATGTTAAATTAATGTACAGATATTAATAAAATAGTTTTTATTATAGTGTTAGAACAAATGAAAATCATTAACTGCAAAGCACCCAAATTGCGTTTGTCAAATAAATACAAAAAAGTAAAAAAAAATGAATTAAATGAAATAAAAACGATACTGTAATATCTAGTAGTAATGAATGAACCGAGCTGTAGAAGCGAAAACAAGTTAATAAAGTTAGTGTATAATATTAAAATGAGAATATGTATATTTATACATATACATATATACATACATATATGAATATTAGAATGGAAGTGCGTAAGTGAAAAGATTTTGCACTCGCCCTATTGCATAAAAAAAGATAAATATACAAATATAATATATAAATTATATACATACTTGCATAAATAATTTAAAAAATACAAATTAAATAAGTTTCAATATTATCAATACATACATACGTTTTAAGTTGTAACATGCAAAGAGTTTCTCTTTTTAATTTTATAAACAAAGAAACCACAAGGAAATACAATAATAAATTTTCTGTTATTTTTTTCTTACAACAAATTAAATACACAGTTTATTTTTTGGTTTTGATTAGACGCGAGTACCCACTTTTGAAAATATTATATTTTTACGGCGGCGCAGTGCGCTTTCACAGCTTTCTTCGGAATGACTGACATTTATTTTAGATTTCTCAATCCCTCCTCATTCACGTAGCAAACTATCAATTTTTTGTTTATAACCAGCTAATCATGTTCTTAGTTGAAAGCAAATGAAGTTCTGAACGTTTTCGTTTTCATTAAAGAGTTTCACAGCGATTTGAGATTTTCTTTTGTTTATTTCCTCTAGAAGTTTTCGTTATCTGTCTGTCATTCCTCTGCAGCTGGTTACGTCAGGAGTGGAAGGGCGGGCAAAACTCAGCTGCACAAACTCCATTGCAAAAACCCGAAAAAAATAAATTATGAATTCGACGAATGTCTGATGTTGCCCAACGTCGGATAATTGCATTCGCGTAAACAAGACTAGGATTCCTAAGCGGTAGTGCAGGCGGCATGTGTATGTATGGGAGTTGAATAATAATCGTAATAGCAAAATAAATCTAAAAATGATTGTATTATAATAGTTATGACCAATGCGAAAGAGAAATATTCCCTACTCATTAAATGAAGAAAAATAGCAAAATTTCAGACTATAAGTGTAATTGTTAAAAAGTTTAGAAACATATATAGAAAATACTTGAAAAGTGAAAAAATACTTACGAATATAATCACCAACCAACCACTTAACTGGTTCTGGTTTGGAACTGGAAGTATCCCAATTCAATGAACCAGCACAGCGATATACATACATACATACACGAAAACAAAAATACAAAAAGATATAGACATATGTAAATAAGGCTCGCTGAGTTCCATCGTCTTTAAAGTCGTTAAATCCTAAACCATACAGACATACATACATAGAATTTATATAATTTCGAATCGATTTTCAATGCTGCAAAGAGATATACAAAGAATATACTATATATATACAACATATGCGTATGTATGTACATGAATAAATGCGTATGATCTACTACAAGTTGTAAATTATATAAAAAATTTATTAAACACCATAAAGATAATACAAACAACCACACACACACACACTACGTATAGAGGTATTAGTAAATAGGAGTTCTAAAATCTTAAATGAAGAAAATTTAATAAACCAATGCATAAGATAAATTGAGAAATTTAATTGAGATAACTTCAAAGAATGTAGGTGTTTTGTGTGTGATGAGGAAAGATGTAAATATTATTAATAATTGTATGGATATATATTATAATTAAATTGACGTAAAATTTAATTGAAATAAATGAAAAGAATATTAAACATTAAATAACGGCATTCTTAGCTACTTATTGTCAGGCTCTTGTTGTTGTTTGTGTTGGGACTACATACAAGAGGTTCCTCTACGTTGACTGGGTGATCACAGTGTGCCCACTCCTCCATGTTCTCCGATCTATTTGGCTTGGTGTACGAAATTCAGATATGCACCTTTTAACCCTCAGCTGAGTATGGCGCAAATGTTAAATCAAATCTTTTTGTCTATAAATTTGCAGTTCGCTCACTTCGCCCTGAAAAAATACACCATGTAATAAGGGAAACGGAGAAGGAGGCTATAAATTCAAAACAAATATGAAATAAACTATTTAACATCCTCTGGTTTCGGCTCTAAAAGGATGCTATTTTGCACCGAAGACACAAACCCGCAAGATATGCCGCTATTTGGATAATCACGAAACTGAGGAATTTCAGGGTAAACCGGAAACGTAGCCATATTGTGCTTCCTGCTGTGTATGAGAATGTGTGTACGCGAGATTTGACTTAATTTAAAGCCATTGCTTTCATTTTTTCGAAATATAAACTAATTTAAGCCATTTTTGTTTGATTAACGTGATCAACATGGGAAAATGCATTCGTCTAAAATTGTATTTTGCTTCAGCTCGTCAGCGAAGAAATCCAAGTATAATAATTCTTTCATCAAAATCTCCGAAAATATGTGAAAAAAGAGACCGACCACGAAAAACGTCCGGAAGTCGAACAAAATATTGCAGGCTTGTCGATGCGCTATCCTATTAAGTCGTAAGTGCATAAATTTCCCTTTTTATATATTGTTTTTTTCGAATATTTTTAGTGTTACCAATAAGAGTTGACATTAAGTAAATAAAAAAAATATTTTTGACTTGAATTTAAATCAAATTCAAATTTTTTAGAACAGAAAATTAGTACTATTGTTGATTATATTTTATTGTCCGCAACTGTAATATACGCATAATATACATACACAAATGTATTATATACATATATAAAGTATTTTGAGCACACAAACTAGTAAGTCCAGGGGTAAGCGAACAACACCAAGTTTTCAATCCAAACTCATGACACTTTCAATTGTCGCTGTGTAAAAAACAGTTAATAATCAATGAACAACTTCAAGAACAAATTCGTATGTACTCAGCACACACAAACATATGTACATGTACACGGTTAACTGTATTGCTACTTGGACTCTAGTGTGGTGAACCCCACTCTTTTAAATTATAATTCGTTCATTTGGCCACCGAAAAGACTTTTTCGACTACCCAATATATGTGCTACATATCGCTCATTTGCTGCAAGACCGGCATAAATCAAAAAACGTGATTTTTGAGTTAATGCTGCAGAATTGTTCGTTATATCATACTTCATGTTGAGTGAAAAATTCATATGAATACCTCTTATATGCTTCGCTTGAGAAGAGAATATATTTCCTGTTTTCCGTGTAAGGTTATAGTCAGTTGAAAACTTTTAACGCGTTTTTTGGCAAATCGATTTTTTTGACTTATGCCGGTCTTGCAGCAAATGAGCGATATGTATGTGAGCACTTTTGGATATTATTAATCGTAAGATAAACGGCAATGTTCTGGCGCAGTGTGTTCTACTTGCGCGAAAGACTTTGCATTCCATGAATCACGACGACGATCGGAGTGATCTTCTTATCGCTTAGCATCTCATCCGTAGTTATCAGGCTCACGATTATGTACACACGTTTTGTAAACATAAACAAACACTCAGGAGCTTCTGACATTCATTACTGTCAGCTACTACTGGCTATGGCCGAAATCTTGGTTGGCATTGCATCATCACTTGTCGGCGCTAGCAAGTAAGAAGTGAAAAAGCAAAACCATACTCGCTCATAATTAAGGCAATTGTGGCAATTGTGTTCCGATGACAGACTACTACTACAGACTCATTTGAGTTTTTCAATTATAAAATCGGACGGACTGTTAAACGATATTAAAAGCGCTAAGGAAGCAGATGAGTAGCGTGAGCGCATTGGGACGGTTGTACGAGCGAACGATTATAGGGCTTACATTCCACTAGCATATGCTTTGACAGGGGAGTGGTGTGAAGAGCAAAAACCATACGCTGATGTGTCTACCAAAGAATTTGAATGGTTCCACGATCCAGAAAATCGCAACAACTGTCGGTAATATGGATGAGGGACTTTGAAACACAACTATTTTATTAAAGGAATGTTTCGTTTTGTACACTTTTAGGCAATATACTATGCTTGAACTTTGGCATCATGCTCGGCATCACGCCAGCGCATATTAGACTCTACATGGACGAAAAGACCCCTTGAACCGTGTCGCCGACAATGTTGAAGCAACTTGGATCAGCAGTAGTATTTTTGCCAGCGCTGCTTTGAGCGCAGTCGTATGCGGTTTCATTGTAGGAAAAATTGGACCCAAAGCGGTGCTTCTCCTCAGCGGTCTTCTGCAAATCGTAAGCTACCATTTTTCATTGCTGCCTTATCAATGATGAACTCAAATTGCCTAATTTTTTCGTACATATCAGTCCAGCTGGTTTTGTATGCATTTCGCATTCGACATCTTACACATCTATTCGTCCCGCATTATGGCTGGAACGGCTGCTGGCGCTGCCCTCATAGCGTTACCCATATTCATAGCGGAGATATCTGAGGAGAACAATAGCGGTGCCCTGATTGTAACTATCGAGCAGTGGCGCACATTGGGTACACTTATCGGTTTTCTGCTTGGCCAACACTTGCAATACGATTATGTGGCAGTGGTGGCGGTTTGTCTCTCCTGCACCTTTACTATGATGTTCCCGTTTAGTCAGGAGAGCCCGTACTTTTACATGCGAAAGGGTGATGTGACCAAGCTGGAGAAGTCTTTGCGCTGGTTTCGGGGTGTGCGTAGTGTTGACGACCGCAACCGACCTGAGTTCTTACGCGAGTTGGAAGATTTCAAGAGCAACATGGGGAATCATTTTATAGCAGAAGAGCACTTGCCTCGTGCGTATTTGTGTAAGGCCACGCTCTGTACCTTGGTGTTGTTTGTGGGTGTGCATTTGAGTGGTATCTACGTGATATTTGCCTGGTCGGATCTGATATTTATAGATGACGTCTTCGTTCAGTTTCCCACGGACGTAAGTGCTTTGATTTTCGCCCTCGCACAGTTTGTGGCAGCTACAATGAGTGTTTGGCTCGCCCCAATAGCGAGAAGAAGGGTAAGCCTTTCGTTAATAATGATGGGAATCTGAGAGCTCATGGGCTTTCGTTTCAGATTCTCTTATCTATTTCGGCACTGATCTGTGGCCTTGCGTCGATTTGTTTGGCGGTTTGCATGGCGTTAGAAGTGAACGGTCAATTGCGATGGGTCGCCACCGTGTTATTGCTGCTACATGTGTTCTTTGCTAACTTGGGCTTGTACCCGTTAATTTTCCTAATTCCTCGTGAAATGCTGGCCACGAAGGTTCGTAATAGGGCAGAGGTTTGATTGAACAAGGTTTCTGCATGACCTTTTTCAATTGCTTAGTTTTAAAAAACGGTTTCTCCAATAGAGAGTACTAGTTTCGAATTATCGAATCAGAAACCTATTTGTCCAAATCTTATGATCGTCATTTGTTTTTCGTTTGCAGTTGCGCGTTACCTTAACGAGTCTTTCCTGGGGCCTCTCATGGCTACTGACTTTTATTTTGATACAGGTTAGCACAACAGTTATTGTGAACGGTTTATTTGTTACATTGTGATGAGATTAAATTTATTGTATTTCCATCCGAAAAGTATTTTCAGTCTTTTGAATCGACAATCGGACTCTATGGATATTTCATCATCTTTGGTGTTGGTTGTGTCAGCATTGCGCTCTTGGCTCTATTCGCGCTTCCCGAGACGCAAGGAAAGTCACTCGAAGAGGTACAAAATAGTTGGGGGCTCGAAAGTCAGGCGGGGATTTCGAAAAACAATGTGCCACAGCGCGGACAAATCCATTTAGAGCGGTACTAAGGTACTTATACTAATCATGACCCAAGAAAGTTTTGTGTGTTGGAAATATGTAAATCTATATAGGCATATATTTTTTTAAAGAAAAAAAAATTTTGTGTAATATATGTAATTATAATAGTTCATTAAATAAATAGAAAAAAGTTCAAATTCGTTTTATTCGGTTGATTTGGAGGAGGGGGGTTGGCAGAAAAGCGAATCATTTTATTCTACAAACTTAGGCCGGAAATATTGTTTATTCGTGCATTCCTACGACTGTTTGCGTTATGACCTACACCATTTTGGATTTTTTACTTGCTGTATAGTCGTTGTGGCCAATTTCTAACAAAAAAAAAAAATATTCTGACAACTCGCGTGACTGGCTTACAAAAAGCCCAATTCGCATTAAACCACTATGCTTTGCATTCATGCATGTATGTATGTATGCTCGCAGGCACGGAGCAGATGTCAAATGGTGTTTCAGTACATATGCATATGTGTATGTATACACTTGTATACCTTTCTGTGGTAGTATAACTTTAATGCAATGTCTGCAAGCAGAATATTCCATCAAACATTGCACCGAGCTAATCAATCATCAATGAAAGATGAGGAAAAAAATTCTGAAGGGAAACGAACACAAAGTTGTATGTGAATCAGCCATTATTTTCGATTGTTATTCCACAAACTCCCAAACAACGAAAGCGAAAATGATAACAACAATCAAGCTGTAGCCACTTAATTTCACCATTATGCGATTGTAAATTAGTTTGTAACTTCATAGAGAACATCCGTCAACGTTTCGCTGTTCCATTATTTGTGGTCGATCCGGGTCATAATTATTTAAATCGTTTATCTTTCGGTTAGATATTACGGTAATTAACGAGGATAGCTGCTCATTTAGTGTATTATATCATACGTAAGGGCTTAAGACGAACGTGTAATTTTGCACCGGTTGCGATAAGAGCGATATCACAGGTGTAAGGGTGTACAAGTGTATTGCTGCGCGCTTAAGTCCATAGGTAAACATGTACAGCAACTTTTATTCTTGGTTAATCCTTCGCACATCACCGACTTCAACAGACCATAGCTGCTCTGACAATAAAACCGTAAAACCGCGCTACATCCAAAGACAACACCTCACAGTTAGCTGACAGCTCGCCGAGTGCAGATGGCAACACATTAGAAATAGAAAAGTAAATTTTGCAAAACACACAGCAAGAATAAGTTAGCTGAACGAAAGCGAGACATGAGACACGCTTTTAGCTGAGCGCTGAAATTTAAAATTCCATTCAAATACTTAACGAGTTGTGGATTAGAGTTGAAAGTAGTGGAATATTTTATATTTTGCTTCGAACTTTTTGGGCCAGTGAATGTGCGTTTGTCAGTTCAAGTTGGTGAGAAGAAAGTTATTCGGCGCCGAAAGATGACGGACGGAAATCCATCGAAATACCAGTACTTGGTTGGAATATGTGGTTAGTATGGAGCGATTGTATTGTTGTTGTTCCTTCGATAAATGTCACCAAATCTATTGCATTCGGCTTTATTCCTTCACTATGACGTAAATTTTATCAATATACATATATATTTGTTTTGCATTTTGATTTTTAAATCCACTTCAAGAATTAAGTGAGCTTGTCGCATAAATATAAATATTCAAAGTAATGCAGTGCAACCGGTTTTTAAGCACACACTAGTCGGTTCGCAAAATTTAAGATTTAAAAATTTGTTTCTAAAGTGGTCCCATTGTGGCGGTCAAGGTCGTGCGCAACATTAATTCACTCTGCATTCAATATTTGCCAGTAGTACCAGAGTGAATCGGCAATACCCACGAATCGAGGGAGTGTCACTGCGGTGCACTGCACATTGTACGACGCATGGCAGATTATCATGAGTGATAGATAAGTAACGAAACTAGTTAAAAGTCCATAAGTGATACTCAAATTCATTTATTTTGTTGCCGATAGTCGCCATAATCTCCATACTCTACACTCTGAGTGCCTTCCTTGAGGGCTTTCGCCCAAAGATGTGTAAACTCGCCGCTCTGTATTTGGGGGCATTGCTATTGAGGGGGGAGGTTTGATTTTCTGATGTTTTACAACGACGCAAATTGTAATTCTGGAATGAAAGTGTACACTTCAAATGTCTGGTGCCAAAAGGTAAGGGTTGCGACACAGTCTCCACATTGAGCGTAACAATTCATATTAGGACTTCAATAAAACCCTTCGCACAAGGTTTTGACTGCATTTGGTCTGTCAGGCACTTTGGACACAGTGCGATGTGTCTTTAGATTTCCCAATGACATCTGTTTTGAAAATAATAAATTCAATTAAGAAGAAGTTCGACTAGACGCAGTAATAGGACTATTCAAATAGTCTCAAAGCTACGACTAATCGAATAGTATTCATCGGTTAATATTCATACGAACGGTTACAAACCGGATATTCGTATAATCGCTTTTCCGGTTAATTTTTTAAAGAGTCCTTGTGGAGAGTCATATATATAGTCTGCAAAATGTCCTGTCCGGCCTTTTTATCTTTATTTTTTTAAGTAATCCCATGCCCTTAGAAACAAAGATATTGCCGAAGAACTCAGTGATTTGATAAGTGATCATAATTCACTAAGAAAAGGACCAGAATTGTTATACACAGTTTTTATTAAAGTTATCACTGTTTTGGAAAGTGAAGCTTGGCAACGTTTTGAGCTGGTAAACATTTCCTAAGAAACCATGAAGACAAATTATGAGGAGATTGTGCAAAATATGCTGACAAAAGTTCAATTACATTATATCTCTAATCATCTGAATAAATTTTTGGACAATTTAGGAAATCATAGTGAGGAATAGGGAGATTGGTTTTACCTGGATCTAAAAGTGATGAAGGAAAGGTATCAATATATAAAATCAAGTAAGATTGATGTCAACAAAATAATTACCATAAATGCTAATTTAATATATTAATATCACCAACATAAACACACAGGGTGCCTGAATTTGGCAACTTAATAATTTTTTTGAGTTTAATTTTAGACATTTTCAAAAGACATTTAATCAATATAGACAATTTCAATTTTTTATAATATATTATACAGTAAATATCTAAGCTTTTTTTGCGATAATCTGCTGTATTCTAGAAATAACTTTGTGTATTCTTTTAAAAATAGTTTTATCAGGTTATGATAACCTTCAAGAAGCTGATAAACCCGATAACCTTCTTTTCAGCTTAAATACATAAATCATACGCATTTATTTCACCAACATCATAAACTAAATGGGTTTTGTATTCTAAGTAATTTATGTAACGGATAATCTACATGGCTTTCATAATTTTATATTTTCCTCTCTTTCTCTCTCCAATTATCTTCATTTTACTTCTCGGCACGGGTACTCCTTTTCAACAGCAAATATTATGACGGTATCATATGGCGGCTTCTGTGGCTGGCCATCTGCCAGCTTCGTGGAACTGCAGTCCAAGGATAGTCCGCTCGAGACTGGGCCTATGTCGAGTTCGGACGTTGGTTGGGTGGGTTCTATAATTTGCGTTGGAGGTGTCCTAGGTACGATATTTTGGTCATGGTTTGCCGATCGTTATGGGCGTAAAAAGTGCATGCTGTTGGTGGCGCTACCCTCATTGGTAAGTAAATACTAAAGTAAGTCATAGTGGTAGCACCCTCTATTCCAAATTCAACTCATTTGAAAATACTTAATAATCATTCAATAGTTTCTGTTGTAGCTACATTTTTATATAAATTTTTTAAAATTTTCCTAGATCGGTTGGTGGATTATACCCTTTGCTACCACACCGACTCATCTTTGCATTGCACGTGTCTTCGGTGGTTTTGCTGGCGGTGGCATATTTACTGTTCTACCAATCTATACCGCCGAATTGGCGCAAGATCAGTGAGTGTGAGGCTTGATGTGTTTTTATAGCAATTTTAATATTTTTCCCAACAGTGTTCGCGGTATTTTGGGGACAGTTCTTATGTTAACATTTAACTTCGGCATACTCTGTGCATTCGTTCTGGGCAACTTCTTTACCTATGATAAGGTGGCTTGGATCCTTTCATCGCTGAGCATTGTGTTTCTGCTATGCTTTCCATTTTTGAAAGAAACTCCTCAACACCTTTTAAATAAAAATAAAATCAAGGTAAGTTACCCAAGTTCAATATTGAGGGATAAAGAGGTTACCCCCCAAAAAAACTAAGTTGGAAAGCACAGCAGGTTTATTCTAAATACTCAGATCTCATAATGTATATAACGGGTGATTTTTTTGAGGTTAGGATTTTCATGCAGTAGTATTTGACAGATCACGTGGGATGTCAGACATGGTGTCAAAGAGAAAGATGCTCAGTATGCTTTGACATTTCATCATGAATAGACTTACTAACGAGCAACGCTTGCAAATCATTGAATTTTATTACCAAAATCAGTGTTCGGTTCGAAATGTGTTTCGCGTCCGTGTCCGATGAGCGATGAGGCTCATTTCTGGTTGAATGGCTACGTAAATAAGCAAAATTGCCGCATTTGGGGTGAAGAGCAACCAGAAGCCGTTCAAGAACTGCCCATGCATCCCGAAAAATGCACTGTTTGGTGTGGTTTGTACGCTGGTGGAATCATTGGACCGTATTTTTTCAAAGATGCTGTTGGACGCAACGTTACGGTGAATGGCGATCGCTATCGTTCGATGCTAACAAACTTTTTGTTGCCAAAAATGGAAGAACTGAACTTGGTTGACATGTGGTTTCAACAAGATGGCGCTACATGCCACACAGCTCGCGATTCTATGGCCATTTTGAGGGAAAACTTCGGACAACAATTCATCTCAAGAAATGGACCCGTAAGTTGGCCACCAAGATCATGCGATTTAACGCCTTTAGACTATTTTTTGTGGGGCTACGTCAAGTCTAAAGTCTACAGAAATAAGCCAGCAACTATTCCAGCTTTGGAAGACAACATTTCCGAAGAAATTCGGGCTATTCCGGCCGAAATGCTCGAAAAAGTTGCCCAAAATTGGACTTTCCGAATGGACCACCTAAGACGCAGCCGCGGTCAACATTTAAATGAAATTATCTTCAAAAAGTAAATGTCATGAACCAATCTAACGTTTCAAATAAAGAACCGATGAGATTTTGCAAATTTTATGCGTTTTTTTTTTTAAAAAAGTTATCAAGCTCTTAAAAAATCACCCTATATATACCATATGTAGTATACATAGAGAAAAGAATAAAATAGTGCTTCTTTCATAGTCTTAATATTAATTTGTTAAATTCCAGAAAGCTGAGAAATCATTGAAATATTTTCGTAATATACGAGCATTGTCACACGAGTGGCCTGAAGACTTCAAATTTGAGTTGGATAAACTGAAGGCAGATGTTAAACAGAACGACGACAATGACGAAAGTAATGCGATAACCTGGAAGGATATAAGTAAGTGCTGCAGAATTTGTCTCTAAATTAGATAATTTCTAAAAGTTCTTCGGATCATTCAAATATAGACAATCTAACAACACGTAAAGCATTCCTGATTAGTATTGGCATTATGACTTTGATGGCGTTTTCTGGTTGTTTTGCTATGCTCAATTATTCTGCGAACATTTTTAAAGAGTCTGGCTCGAATCTTTCGCCCACATTGTCTGCAATAATTGTAGGCGTACTTCAATGGGTCGGATCATATATGTCAACGCTTTTGGTGGAACGCGCTGGTAGGAAGGTGAGTAAAAATTTCAAAAATTAATCAATTGGAAAGTCGATAAACGATAAAATATTGGATATCTTGAACTGTTATATACACTGAGTTAAGTGCTGCTGAAGTTAATGACATTCCTATATATACAGTCCTTGCTGCTAATTTCGACCACTGGCGTTACCTTGGGCCACATTATATTCGGTGTGTACTCTTATCTCGATGTGCTTGGCTACGACGTTAGTGGGTTTGCTTGGTTGTCAATCTTCAGCTTCTCGTTTACAATATTCATAGCGAGCTTGGGCTTGCTGACGCTGCCCTACTTGATTATAGCGGAAATAATGCCACCGAAACTGCGCAGCATGGGCTCCATGATCGGCATGATTCAGTTGTGGATCACCACTTTAATTATACTAAAGGTGCGTTCTGCGAATATACCCTATTATACATACTCTATCATAACTATTTATACATATATGTTTTTCTTAGTGTTTACCGTTAATGATCGAAGTGTTGGGAATGCACGGGATGGTCTTTGTCTTCGCCGGTATATGCATTGTTGGCATCATATGCATCTATATGTTTATACCCGAAACCAAAGGAAAAACCATCGAGGAAATCCTGGAGAGTTTATAGTATTAATCCGATGTGGAAGAGTTAAACTACAGTAGAACTTATTAATTGATGTTCCTAAGCTTTTAGTGTAAATTTGAGCAAAGCTATATTTGGGCTGTTTTGTCGAGTATTTAGACCATATGTAATTAAGCCATTGCAGAGCTGTCACTCAAATGGACAAATGTAGATTTTAAGATGATTTGTTTTTGTTATACAAAGCACATATTTAAATATAATATCATAGACTGGGGTTTGACTAAGCCTTTGATGATATAAAATCATTATTGTTTTTGTTAAGTTGGAAGAGAAGAATTCATGGGATAGAGGTTCGGGAGTTTCCAAGTAAACGATATGAGTACATCAACCCCGTTGTGAGACTGTTGTGTACAATGATTTTGTATTATGTGTAACGTGTCTTATATCCCAAACTAGCTTGAAAGAATGTCTACTGGCGCTATGGAGATCTCGGCGGTCAACTGGTGTTTTTTCATGACACTCAAAGAAATGAAATGCAACATTTTTGTTATTAATTGTTTATTTTTTGTTTTGTTTTTGTTTTAAATATATTCATATAATACAAAGTTTCGCAACATAGCATTCACAATATTTTATAGCGATAATTATTTATATAATTCTATATTTATACCACATATGTGTATGTATATTTGTTGTATAATGTAGGGGAATTCGTTTGATTGTATTTGCATTATTATTACTGTTATATTGTATATGTATGTATATTTATTATGCATTATTACTAACTTAATAAGTAATTTATTTACTTATTTATTTATATATTTGTATTTGTATTTGTTATTGGCGTGCATTTATAAATGTAATCATAAAACTAGAATACTACATCACAGTAATTTTCAACACACAAAAAATAAGAGAAAAAACAAACAAACTAAAAAATCCTATTACTTGTGTACGTGCTAACATTTGTAGGTTATGTGGCGGCCAATTCAGCGCTTTGCGATAACTGACATTTATAGCAACAATGGAATACAGGCAGCCGACCACTTTCGACTCTCATAGTGTCAGGGCCACGAATAAAAGCATAAGATACATATGTATGTATATATGTACGTATGTATGCAACTATTTGTTGAAGAACGAAACTTCGCTGTTTTGTTTGGGTGTTAGGGTGTTCGGCTTTTTTGTTTTCGAATAGTTTATTTGTGATTTACTGGGTAGCATAGTGATGCTTTCAGGTTTAACCGCCATAAAATTTTCATTAAAATAGTGTTGACTTACATACATTACATATATTAAAAATAAGGTTTCTTAAAAATGAAAGTATGTGTAAATTTAAAAAACATAGTTCTGTGTTATTTACGTACTAGGATGTACGAACGCAGGTCATCTCCCGGATGTCCAAAGAAGCTTGTTAGCCGATTCTTAAAAACCGTAATTCTGAACACCAAACTAAAATTAGCATTTTGAATTAAAATTGTGTTAAACGTGAAATGAAATCACATCACCAACGAGTGTGGCCGAAACAGTTTCCACGTGTGCCGCATACACACACAAGTGGATGTGGCGAAATTCTATTTGGGTTCGTGTTACAAAAATGTTTTGTGATTTTTTGTTTACTTTTATTCGTTAAGCTCACTGGAGTTTCGAATATCACGTCTTGGGACAGCGGAAGTAGCGCAGCACCGCGTAGCCGAGACAGCGGAATACCACGAAGAACATCATTAAGACAAGCGTGTTGAGCCAAAGCGGTGAGGTTGAGTTTTGTGCCTTGAGTATCTCCTCGTATGGAATGAATGTCGTCGTTGTGTCACCACTTTTACAGAATTCAAAGCTACTAGGGTTGCCACAACTAGAAGTTATTAAAGGAGAAGCGAAAGATTTTTAAATTTGTAGAAATGGGAAATTTTGAGCGTTCGTTTACCTTATCGCTGGTCCTTCGCGAAACTCTAAAATCTGCATATTCTGATATGCGTAGTGTATCATTGAGGTGTAGCGGATCCAGCTGAGCCCCTCGGGGATGCGTGTGGACAAATAGCCGCCGAATAGTTGTGTCGCCAGTGTGTAGAGTGCGCTCAATGTGATGCTGACATTCATATCCATGCAACAGGCGCCGATGAAGAAGCCCACACTCTGCGCCACAATTGTATTAAGCAGCAAAAAGACCAACATCAACGAGAAGAGTTTGAAGCTGCAGTGTAGCGAATTTTCATGATAATATATGCATAATGATACTATGAAAACTAGTGCAGTTTCTTTCGAAATAATCGTGTAACCCTCACCTGGTACAGCCGAGCATCGGGTAGGATATCATGAGGTAAACAGTCGGCAGCGTTACAACCAAAGGCAGTTCGCCAAACATTTTCGCCAAGTAATAGGCAGAGAGTCTGTAGGCGCCCGAGCGACGCTCTTTGCTGATAACTTCGCGCTCGGCAGGGACTGCAATGAAAGCGAAATAATGAAACCCTGTTGCAGACGTACAAAAATAATGCGCGCTCAGCCACTTACATGAATTTAAAGCGCCGAAAAGTGCAAACAGCATCCAGTACGTCTGCGAGAAGAACATCCAGCCTTGCAAATCATGTAGGAACTCCTCGGTACGGGGTATTTGAAACCAAATGGAACCAGCCATCAGTGCCAATCCGATCGTTTGGAACCAATTCAACTTGGATAACATACGGGGTTTGGCCTCCTTGAAATTTCTACTAGACAGCACACAGAATTGCGTGTGAAAACTCGTCGGATAATCGAGCCAGTCGGTGTCGCCGCAGCTCTCGTAGCGCTGGCAATCACTCGACGTGGCGCTCGAGTTTGATTGGGAATCGTGGGCATACCACAGCTGTTGCGACGCCTCCTCATTGGAGTTCTGGTGGTCATTTATGATCAGCATGGCATCATGATTGATATGGTTTGTGTGATTGTTGCGTATGTCTTTGTAGTAGTTGTTGATGATGTCGTTGATGAGTGCATCGTGCTTGAGCGGTTTCTCGTGGACGATTTCGGTGGTAGTGGAAGGGCTGTTGGTAGTTGTGTTGGGTGAAATGTGGGACATTGTGTCGGCAGCCGCGCCATTACGTCGTATGTCCAACTGATGCTTGTTGGAGTTGTTGGAGTGGTGCTGCTGGTTGCGTTGATTGTTTGTATTCACCGTAATGCAGTTTCTGTTCAAGTAGTTGCCATGCGATTCTTTGGCGGCTATGAAAAGCTTTTCGCGGATTTTAGGGTACGACTTCAGCTGTTCCACTGGAAAGGAATGAAATTATGAAGTTATAATGTTAAGATATGAACATATGCGTGATATTTCAGCAGCATTGTATACTTACATACAAAATCCGCGGGATTGTAGTGTGGCTTGATGGCAACTCCGATACTTTCAAAATACGTGTAAACATTATTCACCTCACCAAAGTATGCAGTGCGACCGCTATAGAGCAGCAACAGCTTATCGAACATGTGGAACATTTGCGAAGACGGCTGATGAACGGTGATCACCACAGTCTTCTGCTCTTGCACCGCGTAGCGCTTAAGAAAATTCATGAGCGATATGGCAGAATGACTGTCAAGGCCGGATGTTGGCTCCTGCAATAAACATAGAGCCAAAATTATAATCAACATTTACTCATATACAAATCTATCTACAAATTAAGAGTGTGTCGAAGAACAAATGGCAGTGCTCTTAAATCGCGGCCACACACTTGCACCTTTGCTGCTCTCAGAGAGTGGCAGTGTATGCTGGTGTTGGTATGTGGCTGCTCTCAATTTGTTATTTGAGTTTGTTTTGGGTTTTCTCCCATTGTCTTTGCATGTGTTTTGTACTCACATCTAATAACATCACCAACGGGTTAGTTAATAACTCGCATGCGATATTGGCGCGCTTCTTTTCACCACCCGACAGTCCACGATTCAGGTAATCGCCAAATTTCGTGTGTTGACAAAAGGTTAGCTCCAGCGCTTCCAGTATACGATCCACCAATTGAATTTTCTCCGACTTTGGCATTTTCTCTGGCAGCCGCAACAATGCCGTGTACATAACGGTCTCTCTAAGGGTCAGTCCAGAGAAAAATATCTCCTCTTGCAGCACATAGCAGATCTTGCGACGCCACTTTTTAGAGAGCGGCTCGCGATTGAGGTAGACGCCGCCACTATCGAAGCGCCGCTGTCCGCTGAGGCAGTCGAGCAATGTGGTCTTCCCACTGCCAGATGGGCCCATTACGGCTAAAACCTCACCAGGCCTGCACCGCGCAAAGGAGGCCAGCGCAAATGCACAACATCCAAGAAAGCAAAAGCATAAGCCCAATGCAAATTGCAGTAATAACGTCGAATAGATATCGCATATGCGTATGGACGACGAAGAATGATGCGATAGCGGAATGTGGCAATATAAAAATAGAAAGAATAAAGAATACACATGGAAGATTAGTCTGTGTACAAAGATAAAATGTGGCAGTATGTTTGTAGTTCAGTTGTTACCTTACTGAGCCACTCACATCGGAGAGAATCTGGCGCTCGTTGTGGAGTACGTTTATATTCTGGAATGACAACTGTAGCGTGCGGTGGTGCGGTTCCGCATCGGATATGAAAGGAAATGTAGACATTGTTTGATCGCTGCTGCAATTATAAAAAAAGAACAGAAAACTCATTGAAACACATTGCAAAACAAAGCAAAAGCTAGAGAAATACATAGATACATGCTTACTAGTACATAAATGTATATGTACATAAATATATGTATATTCGTTAAATGATTATTCGAACTGTTATTTACATCTGTCGTATTGCACGGGGAATGTCAAAGATTTGAATGTTATAACGGTATTAATTTCTTATATTGTGACTATATCCATACATAGTCACAGACAGACAGGGCAGGAAAAGGTCATACGCAAGTAAGGATCGTTTTAACAAGATTTTTTCTTTTAAGTTCACACTTGAAACTTGTATGCCAAATTGTTGTTGCCTTATTGTCCCATATACTGCCGTCGGCACTGCCAAAGCCAAATCCCATGACAATACTGCTGTCCAACATACACACACACTCACGCATTCTCACATACGGTTCAATGCCCTCTTTTAATTACTTTTGTTTCGAGATAATTTCAATTTAAATATTTTTTGATTTTCTAGCTGTCATCCTTGTATTTATCTGTAATTCTTAATCTCTTGCATTGATACACACACACACACATATAAGTAAGTGCGTATACTCGATTGTTTATATGGAATATATGCTTTTAATAAAGTCCATTTTCCCTCCATGCGCACATACACATGTACATATGTGTAAGTATGTAAATAAATGAGTAAATGGGTGAATGATTTCTCTCTAACGACAACTGCGGCAGAATAAGTTGCATCTAACAACAGCGACAACAACTCAACATTTACATATCTACATACATACGTGCATACAGACATAAAAATGTATAAGAAAATCGGTTCTGACCAGAAAGAAAGATAGCCAGGAGACTCTTTTCATTTGTACGCCGCGCTTTCTACACACCAATGTACATACATACACACACACACACATATGGCGTTTATTATCTTTTATGTGCACATTTGCATATACTACATGCACATAAGTATGTATGTCTGCATGTAAGCTTGTGCGTTGTAGGTTTATTTTTGTTTGTGCGACTATTTGAACGCATTCTGACAAGCTGACGCCTTAGTGAGCAACTTGCATTCGGACAGACAGACATACATACATACATGCATGGCGATCGCGCCGGTCAGCTGCGTTAACAAACCGGTGCCACTGTCATATTATTTTAGTTTTTCTGATCTTGGTCTGATTACAGCGCCAGTACATTCACATAACTGCCTCACATACACACTATATATTATCCACATACATATGTATGTATGCACATATAAACATATGATATACGCATTTGCAATGAGACGTACCCATATGTGGTGTATGTACATATATAACTACATGTAAGAGTATATTTACATACATACAAAGATACAAACACACATACATATGCATGTACATATGTAAATAATTAAATTTTATTTTGTTGTTGCTGTTCGCTTTCTGTTAAGTGGTTGTTGTTGATGCTGCTAATATTATTTTTATAAATACATATTTGTTATTATTGTTATTATTATCGCCATCACTCAGCGTTTTGTATGGATGTACGTATGTATGTATGCATATATATGTGGGTATGCGTTTAGCTCTGCTGTGGCTTTTGTTGTCGCCATTCGCGATACTGTGTTTGCTCCTTTAGCTGTTGCTGTTATTGTTGTTGTTGCAGTTGCTGTTGTTAATTCGACAGTCACTGCTGCGCCGATTTAATTTCATTAATACATTCACGCGATGTCTGTTGAAATTAACATTTTTTAAATATGTTTCCTTCGTTTTCGTATTTATTTTCTTTTTCGACCACAAGACATGGGATATTCTGTCTGCCCTCAGGTTCGTTGACTTCTTGTAAATCAAGTACTTAACCGAATTAATACAAAACAACGAATGTAAGTACATATATAAACACGTATTTATTTATACATACTGATACACATTCTCTGTTATTGCTGATACGCAGATGATTGACAAAGGCTGGACCAGCCAAAGCAAGTTAACTTAAAGGCCAAGTGGCTACGAGCTGGTGTGAGGAACCAACATTGGTCAGAGTGTCAAAACCGAGGAGTTTGAAAATGACGTGTGTGGCTTGGGTCTTACTTTAGCAACACCAGCTCCCGGCTTAGATGCATTGGCAATGAAGCGTATAGGCTAACAATGCGTCAGGAATTCTCGGCTTGGTTCTATGCTATTTTCTGTCATTTTTCCCCGCGCTCTGTGTTGAAGTGCAGACGAAAAGTCCAGATAATCCTTACGTAATGCGCAACAGTTAATGCTGCACCGATACAACCGAAGCATAATCTGTGCATTGACCACCATGTACGTATGTATGTATGTATGTGCTTAGCAACGATTAGGTGTACGTGCGCGCATGCGCGACGGCCAAGTCATAAACCTCCTCATTTTAGTACTTTCATTTGAAAATTGAAAGCAAACGCGAAAAGAGCAGACTCTTGCTGCGACCGCGTTAATGGCTTGATGCCAGCTTACGAAGACATGAAAAGCCTATTGTAGAAGAAACTGAGTTCATGGGGTTCCCAATGAACTTTGCCACAAGTCAATAGTGTAGCCTGATATCTACATACAAATAAGGACGAAATATCGGTTCTGCGTGTTTTTAAGTGCAACTCTTCGACCCGAATTGTCGCGATGTGTTTGTGCTTCACCTCTTGAACACTTTGATGAGCTAATGCTTGGGTGTGTGAGTATGTGTTTGAAAATACAACTTTACTCCATTGGACGTTTGCCTGTGATGATTTCATACAGTAATTCGCCGACCCAATTCTTGTGCAGATTTGTGGGAAAGAGATGCACCCATAGTCATAGAAGAATTCCAAAACAAAAAAAAATTGAATTGAATGTAGAGGCTTTTGAGACCCCGCATTTATGTGTTTTGCTGTTATTTAACGTAGGTTAAGCAGAGGAAGCTTACACATACATATGTATGTCTGTATGTGTGTATGTAAACAACCCTTTCGAAGCAACAGCAGCAACAAAAACGTTGCTCAAAGCGAAAGTGGGATTGGTAAGTTGGGCTACAGGAAGACACTTTTAATCGTTCACACTTCCATGCACACACGTACATATTATGTAGGCATGTGTAATTATGTGTGTTTTTGCGTGTTACTCAAAATATATTAATGAAGCGTTTAATCTTTCTATTTTAAACTTTGAGTGAAAAGGCCAAAAAATGCTGCAATTAGTCTCTGCGTAACCTCGTCCGTTACGAAATGTGACTGTGTGTGTATGTATGCGCCGCCGTAACACTCAAAATTTTGACTGCCTTTATTCAAAGCACTTTTCGATTGGATTTGAATTTGACACAAAATTGCTTTCGTTGTGTTTTTCTGTTTGTTTTTATTGTTGGTCTTTACCTGCTTTCGCAAGAGGTTATTCACATTAGCAAAATCGCAGAAATTACGTGAAAGTTGGGCAATGCTCTTTGTGCCAGTGACTGCCTCTGTGTGCGCGTGTGCGTGTGTGCGTGGCGTGCATTTATACGCGTTTTGGGCGATCAAACGGTCTAACAAATCGAAGAAGGGCAGCATGAACGAAGCGCTTGAAATTCTTATCTCGTCGTTTGCCTTTGTTTTTGTGGAATACATTGACCGATATTAAATGGGCGAATCGAAGCGAAGGCGATAAAGCGAAAAAGTGTCGAAGCACGGCTAGGGATCAGCAACGGCTATCTGCTAGAACCGTAAGTCAGTGCCCAAACGCTGTCATACACAGGGCAGGGAAGACGACGCTTGTTCGCGTGTATGTGTGTGTGCGATTGCTGTTTAAGCGTAGAATGAAATGAAAAAGCAAAATATAAAAATTCATACTATACATTACTCACATACATACGTATGTATGTATGTATGTATAATACATAATATGAATAAATGCAAGAATTTCGAGCGAACGTATGGAGTGAAATTTCATTAGACCAAACAAATAGCAATAACAACAAATACTTATATCAACAAATTTTAATGGGAAATAAGGCAACATTCACAAAGGTCATTGACAATTCAATTTGCACACTCACACTCACACAAACACACACAGCGCAGCCACACGTGCACACTAAACGCAAATGCTTGAGTTGGCAAATTTTTTGCAGGGCAACTAATAGTGAGCGTATACATAACTAGTACATACATACAGACATATACATGCATATGTTTTGAAGATTGTGACAATTGATTTTCGGTCTGACCAGTCGGTCTAGTCAATAGAAATCATGCAATTCTCGAAAATGAAAATATCTAGGTCACTGGAGAACTTGCAAACGAAGAGTAGAGTTACAATTTGGTGCGTACAACCACACATACACATACATAATTTGAATGCCAACATGCAAGGAGGACAGTTCTGTATGGTTGCAAGCATTAGGCATGCGGCCTTGTAAGGCTGTGGGACCAGGACTCTATTTTTTGCAGTTTTGGCGACATAACTAATATCCGTCCGCGCGTCAGAGTGGTTCATAATGAAGTTTCAAGAACTTCAAACATTTTCATTTGTTCTTGGGAAAAAAGATGGGACAGCTCCCTCGTAAAAATTACATAAATAAATACAAATTAGAAGAACACTCACACATACATACATCTACAGAGCTATTAGAGTCCATACATACTTATATAAATACATACATACATAAATATATCAGCGAATGTGTGCTCGCCTGCGTCATTATTTCTATGCTTTTATGCTGTGACCATGAGCAATCGGCTTTCAATTGTAAATTTGGAACTTTTCACTTTGTTCTTTCGCGAAATTTGACCTAATTTCTCGATTCTTTGCTTCGTAGCTTTCGCATTCTTCTACTTTTTTGTATGTGTTCGTCTGCTTTGGACGCTATAAACTTTGAGGTGTGTAGATATGTATGTATGTTTGGTGGATATATGTATGAACATACATATATTTTGGAAGTTGACGGCGCTGCCAGATACATTTTAGATTTAATTGAGTGTTTTGTAATTGGCAAACATTTATTGACAATTTGTCCTCTATGTACATACATACATATGTATGTGAGTATAAGGCTTGCAATATATGTATGTATGTATGTATGAATAGTTGTGCGTATGTGCTTTTATAAATATATTTGCTGACTAAGTATATGTGTCAAGGTCTCGCAGAGTGCTGACAGCCATTAAATGACACTGGGAATGAATGGGGAAATTGGAGCTGAAATATTCACAGTCAGACACAACGAAGACCAGCTTCTTAGGAGCGGCGCTATTCAATTTATTAATAATACTAAACCTTTAGGGGGAATATAAAATATACAAGTATATACAATATACAAGTACTAATTACTTTTATTTTAGTCGAATCCAGACAAAGCCCCGAAGTACTGAACATAACCTGGTGGATTTGTGCATGGCTAGCTTTGGTTCAGTCACCGATTTATATTAAAATTTTTGAAACAATATTTTTAAAGGGAAAATATGTACATATGTATGTATATCCACAATTGCAGGAGCCATTACTTATGATACAAGATGTGTGTTTAATATTAAAGTAAATTAAGAGAACTGGTAGATCAACCCATTTGGGCTCTACATATCTAGTACGAGGTTATCGATAAACCAAGAGATCTTATCTCTGCTGGATGACCATGTGACCAATCGGGGACAAAAATGCAAATACTGAGATATTTTTATAAATAGGTGATATATTTATATCATCATTGCAAGAGCCTAGAGCCAAGTAGTATGTGCATATCAGTCCCCATAATCTTCGTTTATATAAAGCAGAAACACTCCGCTGGCACAAAATCGCACTCAGCCATGCAATTTGCCAATTGAACTCCATTCAGCGCTGTAACAATACAATGACGAACAACAATGGAACTAGGAAGCATATTTCCCACATGTAATTATCACCGCAATCGCTGCAACGCTGCATTGGCGAGAAAGTGCGCCACTTGGGCTGCGCCCCAACTGGCCAACAACCGTCGTTATGGATTAGTTCGAAAGAAAAAATGAAGAAATAAATAAAGAAAGAAAGCGCTTTCTTGTTAAATTATGCACGTCGGCGGCGAAAACACTTCTTTTCATACTTTACGCGCCGCAGCCGCAGTAGTTATTGTGGCCGATCTTGTTGTTGTTGCATTTATTGTGGTCTCGTAGAGCGTATGCACTTCCTCTTACATTTATTTGCCATATTTATTATTTATTTTATTTCATTACATTTTCTTGCTTTTTTTGGTTATGTGAGAGCCACTTTCAGCGACAATTGCAACTTAACCGCAAGCCAAAGTGTCTGCGCGAGCGGTTATTGTATTGCTGTTGTTGCTGATAAAATAGCATTTCTCGCCACTGCAGTGTGAATGGACAAAGGCTCACACATAGTATTGACCTGTATCAATCTTTATGTGTGGAAGCGTCCTGCCTTGAGGTTAGCGAGTTCCACCATGGATAGCACTTGTGTGTAAGCCTATGTACCTCGAGTTGGCCCTATGCTCGGACGCTACAACTTTTTAAAAACCAGAAGGCGGGTTACCAGAATTGCTCGTCCGGCAAATGAACCCGGTGATGCAGTAGCCTCCGACATGAAATTAGTAATGATAGAAAGATAATGGCACGGCCAGCATACCCTCTTCAATCAGACCGTAGAGTGGTCACTCAAGAGTGATATGTGTGGGGAGGTACTCTACGATAAGTGTCTCTAAGAGGGCATGCACTTCAATCACATTTGCGAATGCTCGCGCTTTTGCTCATCGCACGGTCGCACAGGCGCACAGGGTGATGTCGCCACAAGGGCTACTTGACTTCTTTTGTTGAAAGCACGGTCGCTTAATTTATACATCGATTACGTTGTCATCGCTGCAATCATGTACATATATACATACACACACACAAGTGTTCAACCTGCAACAGAATGCTGCAGTCCGTTTGCTATGGAGTGGAGCGCCACGCCGCGGTGTGACTTTGCCTATCGCTTACAAGGCTGATTTAACTGATGGGTTGCACTGAAAGCCATGCCGGGCGCTGGCACACGTTCATAGCTGGATATGAATTTTCGTAAATTTGTATCGAGTTCCAAGCGCAATTTGTTGTTGCTTTTGTGACTATGGTGATGGCACGACGCGCTGGTCGTTGGATCTTGAATGCTGGCAAGTCACGGCGGCGAATGATGCAAAATGAAAGCTCAGTTTAGCGATGCCTGGAAAAATCGTGCAACCAATTACGCAGATGATTTATGGTTACCTGGTAGCCGCTGCGTGTGCACCAATATGGGCTTGCTGGTGAGTGCCAGAAGGTGTGGTGCTGCTGTATGTGGCTTTTCTGCTGACAAGAGGCATCAATGTGTCAATGAAATCAATATCACATAGTCATCGCAGAAGCCGTGAAGCTTGTAAAGAGCTGTAACCACCATTAAACGCACTGCTCTATCGCGATGCGTCAAGGAAGTGCTGCCACTCAAAAATCTCAGGTGATCAACCCAATAAACTGGGTCAACTATGGATCATATCTCTAAATGTCAGTGCAAGAGGTGCGCTCTCAAACATCACGGGGAAAAGACAAAGCAGTCTTATACCACTTAAGCTTTGATGTCACTTATTCGGCAAACCGAGTAATACCGAGTTCACCCCGATACTGCGACCGCTATTGAGCTGCATGTGTTCCTTTCTAGGTTTATTTGCATACAAACTGAGGAAATCGACTTCTCTTATCGATAGTCGCTTGATTTGCTTTGCTTGGCTTTGGCAGAAAGCTAAGCACGACTCGAATGCGAACAAAGCGCATTTTGCTGGCAAACATACATACGTGTACACATACATATGTATATATGATACATACAAAAGAGGCTATAAATCTGTAATTACGCCAAGTGCAGATTGACAATTAAAAGCAATTTCATTAGTATTTTCACCCAGAGGCAGCAGAGTCTGCAGCGTTGCTCGCCGAGGCGTGGAACTTACAATTGCCGTCGTCGTCGTTTGGCGTCACAAAGCCTTGGTTGATTGTCCGTCCAAAGCGGTTGACCAATGGTGAGTGACTGTGATGCGTTCCGTTGACTTTAATGCTGGCAGAGCCGATGATAACACAAAGTGCGTGAAGTGTGGAGTGTGGAGCGTGTTGATAAAACAAAAGTAACCGCGCTGCTACAAAAACAACGAATAATCTACATACCAGATGTACTGTGTGGACAACGTGCAACCACAACAACAAGAGTAAGCAATAGCAAAGTAAAGCGCCGGTGGAAGCAACAAATGATCGCAGCAAAAGTGAAATGCAGGAAAATCTCTAGATTTCACCCACTGTCAGGAAAAGAAAATCGCATATCTGCACAAAAACCAGAAGAAGCAAAAACGTGCGAAGTAAAATTGAAAAGAGAAAATTATGCTTTACACAAGTCTTCATATAGAAAAAAGGTGCAATATCCACACACACACACACACGGCACTGATGTTGAGACTGAAGGAAAGCAACGTGTCATCAACTGTCACCATTTAATGTGAAATACTTTCTATGACATTGATATTTCTTTCCAGCAACCAGTTCTGGCACTTAATCTGCAAAACACTTCTGCATATCAATTTAAGTGTGTTTTCTGCTGAAACACCGTTATCCGAATGCTAATTGATAGTAAAATCGTTGCATAGAGGTCAGTAGGAGAAGGGCACATTTATGTATGACAAAAGAGAGGAAAGTATTGATTGATAAATCCCAGATCTTGTATATGTTATATAAGTATGTTAATGTGTATTAACAACAAATACACAAATAAATAAATAAACTAGGAAAGCAAGCCCCCAGAAGGGCAGCGGACCGTCGGCGTTCGGCGATCGATATTGGCAAGAGCTAGTTGGTTGGCAGCGCTCTGGGAGGTGTGCGGAGGACTTCTCTCCGCGCCTTCGCGCGTCACACTCAGCACGCAGCAGATGAGAGTGTGGTAGTTTCGGCCTAATGTGAACTTGTGGTCGTGCCAGCGGCTCCACCAGTGGCAGTGACAGCGACAGCGGCAGCGATAGCAGTAACGCGCTAACCATAACAGCAGCAAAAGTAGCGGCGAAAGCAGCGTTCGGTCAATGAACTATGGTGACAAGCAACAACAAAGTACTTATCAACAGCAACACGAGTTGTGCTGCAGCGGTCGACACCACAATAACACAGTCAGTGCAGAAGATATGATGACAACTGGCCGAGGGTGCGAGGACAGTCAGTCAGAAGGCTGTATGTA
>JBAWJQ010004382.1:0-51901 GCA_037783105.1 Bactrocera zonata
AACAAGGCATAACACTTATATTAGCTTATACAAGTGTGAGTCCTTTTGGCTTCATTATGAGCCACTAGCTACCAGAAAAGCACACAGAAGGCTTGTTTACTTTAACTCGGTTTTTTCTTACAGCTTAAATGAAAAAAGTTCATCTAAATAGAAATGCCAAGTTAAAAACAAAAATACCTCAATATTCCCTTGTTACAAATCGTAGAACTCTCTCGAGAGTGCATTCATTCGTGGCTTTTAATTCACTGAACTATGATGTTGACGTCGACATTTCTACAGAGCTCACCTCATTTTTTGAAGTTTTAGACATTGCTTTTTAGAGAGCTTCAAACTAGTAGTTGACCTCAAAGTTGTTATCCTTCTGCTATCTCCTATAAATGTTTGACCGGTTGGGAAGATTTTACTGCAGATAACATTCGTGTTTCTGATTGTAAGCGAGAAGAACCGATCTTCAGCTTCGAAATTTTAGTTTTGAAAAGAAACCCGCGAGCTCTACTTTAATTCAGAAAAACTGCTTTAGATCCATATTTTCCTCTTTTTTTTCGCTACAGCGTGGTTTGGTCTGTGTCGAGAACACTTAACATCGCCAGTTGCCTTTATCCTTTGAAAGGTCCCTCTAGTTGTATATCCCAAATGCAGGCTAGTCGCTATGCACTTGTTCCGTCCTTGGGATGAGTAAGTGTCCTTGCTTCCGTTGTGCACCCATGGAATCGAAGAAACTTTTTACTAGAGTTACATATTTTATGCGAATGGCTTCACTACATCTATGTCGCCACAGAGCTCAGACAGTTCGTGCTCCCATTTTCTTATCTCGGTTCGTCAACATCCATTTTTCGACGCCATATGCAAGAGATAAATGAGACACTTTTACAATATATTTTATGTTAATCGAAAGAGGCTTTTCAATTGTCTACCGATCCCAAAGTAGCACCTCTCTTGTCAAGAGTTATTCCGCGTTTGATCTCTAGGCTTGGTTTAATGGTGGAATTTATGCTGGTTCTAAGATGTACAAAGTCCTTAACTTTTTCAAATGTATAGCTGCCAACAGTGATGTAGTTCTCAAGGCGCGAAGAATCTTTCTGTGTGGTCTACAGGTACTTTTTCTTAGCACACAAGAGGGAAGCACCCTATCTAAAATCCCCTAAGGTGCGGAGAAGTCTTTCCTGATATTGATGAAACTGTATAACAGTATCAAAGAACCCCAAGAGACTATTCCAAATTATAGCCCAGCTTATTGTTGTTGTCATAATGACATTTTATAAGATCGAGCGGATTTTTGTTTTCCAGAGATATTTATCTCACGGTGCCGAAAGTAGATTTAATGGCGATAGATGGTTGGTCATTTCGGCACCACTTCATTTTCATTAAAGTTTCACTTGTAAATTTTTCAAACCTAATTTCCTAAAACGCTTACCTACTTCTTTGTTTCTGTAGTTTTCGAGGCCATGGTTTTGCTCAAGATTTGTATGCCAAGATAAATAGGATTCTATCTCTTATCGACTCAAGTAAACAGCGAAATGGTTTAGACGATTAATATCTATATATTTGACCATACGTATTACCATTTTATTGAGAGATTCAGTTCTCAGTAAAAAAAGTAGTTCTTAAATTTTTCGAAGTTAGTCTACGAAGTCGAAATATTGTAATATATATGTAACACCCGTGGACATAGCCCGCAAATGCATTGCTGCGAAGGTTTCCATCAGACTCCGGGAAACTAGACATATTTAAAGATCAAGAGATGAACATTCCGAAATCATCTCTCACTTCGACTACAGCCCTGATAACTTTCACCAATGCGCCGCGGAGCCTACTTCTAGTGGCATATTTACCGCACACCTCCGTGGCATACGAGAGTGGGTCGGAGTTGATGGAGAAGAAGCAAAAAAAGCGGAAGTCATCAAGGTAACAGCAGATGTTCTTCTCCCAAGTGCGACTTCTTTTAGAGCGGTATGCATCCACTCCGAAAACAGAGCAGCTAAACATGCCTTGAGATCGATGACAGTAAGGTGGTTTGGATGCCTGGCCACAGCGGAATCGTCGTAAATTGTAAAGCCGTTGAGCTTACAATAAAAAACACCACTAGACATATTCTAACAGGATGGGAACTAGCGGGGGTTCCGCAGTCTTCGTGCACAGGGGCGAGCTGAGTAAACGTTCGTCAGCAACCAGCACATGTGGAACATAAAATGTCCACGGAACTACTGACACTGAGCAAGATTCACATGATCGCAATGATAGAGCTCCTAACTGGATACTGTCTCATTGGAATGCACACGATAAGGCTAAATAATTTGGATGACTCAACTTGTCAAAGTTGTAAAGAAGAAGATGAGTTTAAACACTCCAGCTTTCGGCAACATCTCAGTTGCTACACTACTTACCAACCCGGCGAATTGGATGGAATTGATAGTAGCAGCCTCAATAAGTTTATGGCAGGTTAAGTGTTCTGTCGAAGGTCTCAAAAGCGGATCAGTATTTTTAAATAGCCGACTTTGACCCTTGCCTCTTGGGCTAACTTCGAAAAACAGAGACTTATTTAGAACTAAATCTCTCAAAAAAAAACAGATTTCGTTCAATAATGAGCCGAATATTGTGCAATGTTGTTAAAGCGGGTTCGAAATAGTGCTAAGGTATTGGATTCAAACGTTTTTTATAATTTTAAATATATATACGAATCGTTCAGTACTTTTTCACGACGAAATCTCTTCTAGAAAAAGTTATTCTCAATGTATCTCAATATTTCACTGATGAAATCCAAAAACAAACCAAATTCAACACTTCCTCTTTATTGGCGTAGGCACTGTTTACCCGGTTATAGCCGGGTTTACAACAAATATAGCCAGGTTCTTCTCCGGCTGGTCTTTCAAACCGAGTTAAGGTCTACCTCTTCATCTGCTTCTCCCAGCGGGTACTGCGTCGTATACTCTCAGAGCTGGAAATACATACCCAACACTGCCTCTGTCTGATTTTAAAACAACTCTTAAGTCGGTATTTCCTAAAGACTATTATTTCTTTAAATATATCGTTAAAAAAGATCCTTAAGGAACGCAAACAGCAAGGATTACATTTGATAATTGTATGCAAATTTGATTTGTTACAAAGAGCCTAAGACAAAAAAGGTAAACAAATGCCTTGAAGGCTATAAAAATGCCATGGGGAATGAAGGCATGAACGAGATTGAAGCACAGGGATGTAGTAAAGATTCCGGCAATCGCGCAACTAGTATCACTGATACACATATCAATGTCTCTTTAAGGCAGACGTGCCACACGCCCACAGCCGCTGTCACTTGCCTACAATGTAGCAGCCACTTGTCCGAATGCATATTATCCTTTTAGTGCCTTAACGCTTGTAACTGTTAGTGTAAACAAAATAGCTGAGCAGATGAAGAAGGATCCAAAAACAAAAAAAAAAAATAAATAAATAAAATTAAGGTGTGGGTATAATGCTCACGCGCCCAAAGAAAGTCAAAAGATAAACGTTCGTTTGCTTTGAGCATTTTTTTTTTATTTTTTCCTTGGCCCTTTTGGGAAGATGCTTTTTTTTGGAGCATTTTTGGCAGTTTTTCCACCCTTTCTGCGATTTTCCGCATTTTTCCTTGTAACGGTTAAGCATATAGTTGGACACACACACACGCAGACACCACGTGCTTAGCTATTATCAGTGGTCGCATCCTTTTTCCGTGAAAGGGTCACTTCTATTGCCGTGGGTATCGGCTGTCAGCACGCTCGGCTCAGTCGCTCACTAGTAGCGCGTTGTAGTTTAGGCATGCTGTTGTTGTTGCTGCTGCTGCTGGGCAGGTTGTTCGCCACTTGTTTCGCTTGTTCGTCGGTAATTGTATGCCATTTCCAAAGATTAAGGGATTTAACCGGCATAGCTACTTTGAATGCCAGCCATGTCCTTTTCGTGCAGTTTTTGTTGTTGTACTGTTTTTTTTTTTGCCAGTTGTACCCCCTCCTCTACGCAGCGCTTGGAATGCAAAATATGTGTGTATGTTTACAAGTGTGTGTGTGTGTGTGTTTGTTCAGTTTACGGAGGTCAGCGTCAACTGCCTTGCTTCTAGGTCTCGGTCATACAGAGGCGATGTACCCAACAACAACAATCTTTGCTACTAACGCCATAGTACAAGCATAAGCAATATTACATGTTGTTGTTGCTGTTGTTGATTTTATTACAGCTCCGGTATTTTTGAGGAATTTTTAAGTAGCAAATGCTTGTGTTAAATACTTTTATTGAGATGGTAAGCCTTTTTATTAGCCTCGCCTGGCCTCACCGGCTCGCCTCTCCCGGTTTTTTTCTTCGCTGCGCCCTAAATAAATATGCAGTGTAAATATTTATTTAAGGCAGATGACATATTCCTGTGGCCTTTTCCCTTTGCTTGCCACCACACACACACCCACACTCATAGTAGATAGTGCGCTCCGCAGCTTCAGCGCCAGCCGTTTGTTTGGTAAGGTCGCAACTTTGCGATACTGTTGTTGCTATTTTTGTTGTGTTTTTATGTTGTTACGCTGGTAATTAAAGTAAATCACCGCACAAAAAGAATGTTGTTGCTAGTCCCGTTAACTGCTTGGCGTTTCCCGTTTATTTTCCCGTTGTACCCAATAAGGCCAAGTCCTCTTTTCGCCGAAAGCTTAAGAAAATGTTTTCATTTAAGCTTTTTTTCGCATCGTGTGAATAATTAAATCTTAAATAAATTGCTCCAATTGGCTTAAAGTAAACGTTCGCTTCTAGTCAATTGCTGTAATTTATTTTGTTTTTGAAATGGCGGTACACCAATAAAAAAACTTTCGTTGAAAGAAAGGATGATATGAGTTTTTATTTGAAAAGCATATTATTTGTTTAGTACTAATATTTAAATGCCGGAGCAAACTCTTGCAGAACCCCCAAAGGTGATCTAGTCACCGATGCCCAGAGCATACTTAAATTATGGAGGGAACGCTTCTCCAGCCTGCTGAATGGCAGTGAAGGCTTAACACCATGGAGCAGACCAATTGATTGTCGGCCAAGCTACTGTCGGCCGAAGAACTGATAAGGAGCATACGAGGTGTGTTCAAAAAGTATCGCGAATTCTTTGATTGCAGTGGCCTGGTGCATCATGAGTTCTTGCCACAGGGAAGAACGGTCAATAAGGAATATTACCTGCAAATTATGCGCAATTCGCCAGAAACGCCCGGATTTGTGGAAGAACAAAAATTGGCTTTTGCACCACGATAACGCCCCTGCTCACACACATCGTTGCTTGTGCGCGACTTTTTGGCCAAAAACAACACACTAATGATGCCGCAGCCACCGTATTCCCCAGATCTGACCCCCTGTGTTCCCTAAACTGAAGAGTCCCATGAAAGGACGACGTTACGCTTCTTTTGACGAGATAAAGACGGCATCGAAGGAGGAGCTGAAGAAGATAAAAATAATGATTTTTTGAAGTGCTTCGAAGATTGGAAAAACCGTTGGCACAAGTGTATAATATGTCATGGGGATTACTTTGAAGGGGAAAAAATAGATATTCATGAATAAATAAATAATTTTTGAAAAAACACAAACTTCGCTATTCTTTTTGAACACACCTCGCACATGAGCTTTTTTGTAGATTATGGTCGGACAAAAGCATGCCTGAGGATTGGAATTTAATTGTGCTCTGTCCAATTTCTGAAAAAGGGAGACCCACAATCTGCGTCTTTGGCGCCCTCCATTCCGATAATTGTTGACTTGTTTGTATGTCAGACTCATAAACGCATAAATATCGCAGTTATAATGTTCCCCATGAATGTGGAATAGGAAATCTCATGATCACCCTTTTCCAGACCTATTTAAGGGACTCTTTTTGAAAAAAAAAAAATTATCTCTATCGGGACGAGGTGAGCAAGAACGCGTTTCATAACCGATCATTTAAACGGACTCGCGAGAGAAGTCGAGCTATCTTTCCATTAATATTTTATCGGTTGAAGAGGTGGAAGCCATCTCTTCAACGATCTCTCGACCATCTTTGAAGGTTTTGTACCACTCGTAGACTTGTTTTATTACTAAACCACATTCAACGAAAATATTTAATCTCTATCAAGGTCTCCCGCAAAGCCGATTAAATTGCCTTCCAGCAGTTGGGAGCTTGTTTTCGTTGAAATAAAATAAATATGAGATTTTCCAGTATACTCGAAAACGCCCCAAACCATAAGTGAGCCTCCGCAATGAGTCGGCTTTTGTCGAGTTTCTAGTGGATGCCTTAAATCACGACAATACTTATTGCAGCCAACCAGTTCATCTAAGTTGAATTTAACGAGTACTAAAAGAGACGAATAAAGAAGAGTATGTCAATCGAAGCCAACTTCTTACCAACAGTACACTTTCAATTTACATAAGGGAACTAACAAATATACAGAACTAAGTACATATGACAAATATGCTTTTTTCACTGATTTCCACATATTTTCTTTTAAATACGACGTTAACTGTCTGACTCAAAACTTTTTTATTTTAAAACAGAAATTTAAATATGTTCAAAATTTCAATAAATCCGATAAGGGAATTTATGTGGAGGGGTTGTATGTTGGCTATAACATTTTTTATAGAGTTGATCTTGTATGTTCTTATAGGGATCCCTCTCGGAGAGTTTATAACGCAGGTCCATTGTGGTACCTAGGATTCCTATACAATTGATTCCATCATAAAATAAACGAAACACTTTAAGCTGATCACAAATTTGTTGAAACAACTTATGTCAGTTTCGGCTTTTCTTCTGATTCGAGAAAGGTATAACTGCTGAGATGTTTCAACCTCAGTTTTATAAAGGCAGGGTAATGCAAAAGAAAGTGCTAGGATGTGTCCACCACACCTTCCTCCATACACTGACTTTAAGATAAAGTTCAGTAAGACCTCCTACGATTAAAATTTAGTAAGAGCAAGCAGTTTAGTAGATCATTTAAGTTCTGGTGTAGGACAGACGGATTATGCAGTCGCACAGTTAATCACATTTCGCAATCTTGGCCTAGCTAATGGTTGCATTCAAATATACTTGAATCTTAAACATTATCTCTACAACATAATTACATTCAGAAAACCAATATCATAAAGGGGTATACTAATATACAGTTAATAAATTTATTCCTAAGCCTTTTTTACCAAGATATTTTAATCTCAGACTGACAAAAACTGGAGAAGGTTGTGCCTTGATGATTTCACCTCTCTTTCATCCCCACAGCTTTGTCAAGGTGCATACGAGAGATATTAAGCCGCATCGGTTATAAGCCTATTGGACTATAACCAATTCAGAACATCTACTATTGTGATGAAATGAATTTTGGTAAAAGAAATCAACCTACAATCTCGGACTGGAAAATATACAAAAGGTAGTAACAAAGTAGCCTTTCTGACACCCCTTGACTAACCTAAAACGTATTGTCAGCGTGGTCAAGGGGAATATTACCGCTCTACTATCGGAATGAACGCACATTTACTGTTACCTTGATGGCATCTACGTCCGCGTGAAGGCACTGCAGTAAAAGGATCCACGATGCAATGGTTCAGATTGTCAGCGATGTAATCGTAGTATAAGAGAATTTTAGAATGTTGTTTGGAACCACTCAGGTATCCAGCTTCTCTGAATATAATAGCAGTTTTCTTCGCAATGCACCTGACAGCTATGACTACTGGTACAACGTGTAGAATGGCATTAAGCGCTATTGTTGGTATTCTCCTTAATGCGACACAGATGCGAATGAGAACAGCCCTTTGAATAAGTTCCAGTTGCGTACCAAGTGTGGTTTTCTCGAGCACTCTCTACACGGCAACAATTCCATTAAACATTATTGCCATTAAGGCAGGTTTCAAAGAGCTAGAACACGGAGCTTCGGACTTGCAGTCATATGCGTTTTAGTGTTAGCGATAAGGAAGATTATGGGTTTAAGACTGATTTCTTTAACATACGGTAGTATATCCATCGAATCGTTAAATGTTCATTTATTTTTGATATTTAATTTTAAGCAAAATAAATTGAAGAGCATAAAATTGTCTCTATGACGTTTTCAAAGGTTTTTATGCATATGTAAATTCGCTAATCACTTAACCTCTCTGCATTAGCGGCTGAGATTTGCATAAAATCCTGTAAACCAAAAATAATATTGACTAAAAAACAGCCACCACTGACTGAAAATGGAGATTTGAGCGCTGCCTCTGGCAAAAAAAAATTTTAAAAAATATACATATGTATGTATGTATGTAGTATGCGCTCCATCACACACACTCCCACCATATGCGAGAGAGCACGCCTGCCGCCTATACAGACACGCACAGCGCCCGTAGTAACGTGTAACGAGCGTTCCATGGCCATAACGACCTCATTAGCATAATAACCGCTAAGCGTAATGGAGGCAAAACACCATTAAATAACACTTTATGACTGTATTTCATTTTATTTTATTATTCGCACGCACTTTTTCGCTTCTTATTTTATTAACGTGTGCTCTTCTCTGTTACTTGTTATTGTTTCAGCTTTCGGCAGTTCCACACGCGCTTGGAAATATGGACTCCAGCTCACATACATCTGTTGCTTTTGTTTTTGCTTTTCGGTAAGTGCTCTTTTTTTATTATTCCAACTCTTATTGTTTTAAAGCGTATTTAAATGTTGCTCTGTTGTTCTTTTTATTTGCTCACACACACTCAACACACATCTTCATGCAAATCTTTTAAATTCTGTAAACAAATGTGTGAAAGTCAATAATGTGCGCATATGTGTGCGTGTCTCTATGATGCATATGTATGTATGTGATTACTTCTGGAGGAGGGTTGCTTGGTGTTATTCAGGGTGCGGGTGTCTTTATTGAGCCACGCGTTGCTCTTCACATAATCAATCTGCAGCTTCTGTGCTTTAACAGTCAACTTTATGGGTGTATTTAAACGCGAGTGGCATTCGCGAAATCTGCCAAATCTGCCACGAGTGCTTTATTGCAAGACTTTTTTGCAAAAGTTATTAAGTCATAACAATTTTGGGATTATTATCTACTTATATGCTCATATTTTTTATTAGTAATCAAGCTGATATGTTCTTGAGAGATTTTTAAGTAGCAGGGGTATCGAAATAACAAATTGTTACGGGCTTGCGATATATACTTATAATGGGTTGTCAAAAAAGTCTTGCGGTATTTTTATTGAATCAATTCGTGTGGCACCCATACATCGAGCTTCTTAGTGACTCCAAGCTTCTTAAATGGTTTATAACGGTTTGATGACTACTAAGCCGGTCTCTTTCGACAAATTCAGCGATTTTATCGCATTTTCGACGACAGGCCTTCCGGAGCGTGGTTCATCTTCGACCACCTCTACACCAGAACGAAAACGTTGAAACCATCGTTGTGCGGTGGAAATGGAAACTGTATCGGGTCCATAAACTGCACAAATTTTATTGGCGGTTTGAGATGCATTTTTGCCTTTATCGCAGTAGTACTGTAAAATATGCCGCATTTTCTCTTTACTTTGATTCATGTTTGCGACGCTATAACTAACGAAAGACTTAAAAGAAACGACAATCAATCAAACACGTGTTTGCGCGCGAAATGAGCTTTCCGAAAAGGTATAGCATGACCCGATGCGACGAATAAAACTAAAACTATGCGCTTTCAGCGCCAACTAGCGAAAATACCGCAAGACTTTTTTGACATTTGCATATTCAGTAAAGTCGACGTCATTAAAACACTTTACCGCTGAGATCTCAATTCCAGAGCCATGTAAAGTATCTTTCATTATTACAACAAGCCAGTCGTTTCTTTTTTTTGCAATTTGACGCCAATTGGAGATCCCACGGAAAGAAGATCTTTCTCTCCATCAACTTACACCTGCGGGTACTGCGTCAAATAGTTTCAGAGCTGGAGTGTTTTCATAAATTCAGACGACGTAACATAGCCCGCGTAGCCGAGGTCTCTTAATTTTCCAAGATTTAGCGCATTGTGAATATCTGGTCAGTTGTTGATTTTTTTTAATCTTTTATACAGTACCAGATAGAACCTTATATGCGATGTTGAGGAGTCTTATTCAACGGTAATTGGGGCAGATTGGTGTGTCTCACTTTTTGTGAATTAGGCAAAGCACACTTAAATTACATTCGTGGGGCATGCTTTCTTCCGACCATATTCTACAAAAAAGCTGATGCATCCTTATCAGTTCTTCTGTTAGCCGCCGCACAGTGGCACCGCTCCATACATTTCTCGGAAAAAAATAGAAGGAGTTTTCGTAAAACAATGAAACTTTGCAGAAACACTTCTCTGGATTAAATTAAGAAATTTTGAAAAAATCTTGGAAAACCGCCCACTGCCACACCCACCTCCCATATAACTGCAATTGCCAAAATTTTTATTTTTGGACCTAGGGACTTGAAATTCGGGACACTTCTTAATTGAGTTCTCCTGATGAAAAAAAATTAAACTTAAACGCAAAGTGACGTTATTTATACCTTTACCTTGATAAAAATCCAATATAATATGCAATGTTTTAATTGAATATGTAACAGGCGAAAAATTGTGTTAGTTTTTATTTGTAATACTATGCAAGCACCATATCTTTAACAATGGGATCTAGTTCTAAGGAAATTTTGTTCGAATGACGCCTTAAGCTACTTATGTAAGGATCCGAAGTTATAAGAAGTCTGTTGAAGACATCAGTATTTGTGAAATTAAAATCGATGTTACTAAAAGGGACGGTAATTGGCGGTTGTTTTTTTTTTTTTAATTGAAAGTACAGACTTGGAACTTTCATTTTTTTATAGTAAGAGGGCTAAGCAAGGCAAAGCACATAAAGTTTTTTTCCGTCAAAAAATGAAAAGTTGATATTTTTTAGTATAATTTTTGAAAAATTATAAAAATTAGCTTACTTTGCCAATTTCAATAATTTTTTTTTTTATAAACAAGTAAGTGCTATATTTTCACTAAAAAATAAAAGAAAAGCCATAGCTATAAACTTACACACAAAAAAAATTCTTTATTTGGACAATAATTTTAATCTGATTTTATTGAATAACTTTCCGTCGACTTCTGTTAGTTTTTTTAACTATAAAATTTCACTTTTTATAAAAAACATTGTGGAATTTTTCTTATCCAAATATTTCTTTACAAAACAAAATCATTAAAGTTTTGAAATTGGAAAGTGGAAAAATCCTACCTTTTCCGCCGAAATGCCACTGTGCGCCGCATCTTTCCGTAAAATTTTCGAGCATTACCCCTGTCGAGCTCTTCGTACTCACGCACCCCGGCCTGTATCTTTTTTTGTCTGCAACGGCGTCACGCGTCCCTCTTCAACTCTTCGTTTCAAATCGACGAATTGCAGATGATTTAGAAATTACTCAAATTCTGACTGATCATTAAAGTCGAGCAGGAAATTTTCAAATACTTGTACTAGTTAAAACGATATTTATGTAAATGGGCCAATGATACATGAATCGTTTAGACTTATTTCCAATTGTAAAGTCAACAGGTGAAAGAATAGAATTTTATTTATTTCCCCTCTCAGTAGTACCTTATAACTTACCGGTCTTGGAGGACCTTGGACCTTATAACTTATCGGTCTTTAGGATGTCTTTGCTTCTGTCGAGATTTAATACACAACGTAGATGAATAGAAATTAGGGCAAAGTCAGACAAAGTAAACAAAAAAGCTCGTCACTTACAAGACATTATTATTTGTCATCACTTGAAGAATATCTTATCCTTTTAAGAACCATTTTGAACTCCGGATGAAAAACTAATGCCTCCATTCAATCAAGAACAAATAATCCAATCATCTTTCATTGTAATCTTTATAATTTGTGATGGTAACAGTGGATGAGAACTGCATTAGATTGTTAAAGTAGAGCCTTTCCAGTACTTTCGCTAAAATAAGACTCTGCTCGAGGAAAACCTTCTTATCTTTTGACTAACCGGCTCATACATATATGGGCCATTCCATCAATTGGCGACATGGTTTTGTACCCGTGGTTCTCCGATTTTGACCAAACTTTAGAATATCATAATATAGACCAAAATAAGAATATCTGTTAACTTTTTAGTGGTCAAAGTTGCTCCATTGTTTTTTGGCGCGCAATTCAAATTGAGATCAAACAAAAAAATGACTATTTCTTTCATTTTTTAACGACCTCAAAATTGAGCGAAAAAAATTTTTAAGTTATCCAATTTTATGTAAAAAAATCTCAACTTTCTGATAAAAATATTTTCAAAATCCAAAAAAAGTTTCAAAATCCAATATTGTACACATAACGGTTTCGAAAACGCCTTAAAATTTAATTCCAAATTTGAATGGAACCACACCCGCACACACCCACACGCATAAACGCACTCCAAAAAGGACACTTTAAATATTTTACCAGCTGTTCGCTGTCATTCGACTTGATTAGCTCCGCTGTCACATTGTTGTGGTCGCATGCCACAACCACCGAATTGGCAGCGCTAACACACACGCACGTACGCACAGGACGACAAACGTGCTTGCAACGACGCGCACCAACATAACCACAAAACTTTTCCATTGAATACTTAAATAAGCGGCGGCAACAACAGCACAGCAAACAACGCCAAAAATATGTCCCAAATGTTGACTGAACGCGACCACAAAACGCAGTCGCCACAGCAGCGCGAAGACGACGGCGACGACCGTGAAGAGTGTCATTGGCACTTGGCTGCTACAACGCCCTGCTCTGTGGGCACAGTTGTCTTGTCTGCCCACTCACCTTCGAGTTGGGGCTCGCCGGCTGGAGTAGCTGAGACGGCGAAGTGGGTGGCTCGGGGCAATCTTGCCTGTTCTACCCGAGGAAGTCGCTTGCAAATGGACTTATTACGAAACGTTTCTGTATAAACATTTCACTTGCTTAAGCAACCTCCAAGCGCGGCAACAACGCTATCATATTTTCTCCGTCTCTTTAGTGTTAATACATATTCCATATTTGCTTTTGCTGTTGTTCTATGTGTCGCCGTGCTTAAGCGTTTCCTGCGGTGGTCGTTTGCCGTCCAAAGTGTCTCCTGCCACTAGTAACCTGACCAAAACACACCAAGACTTTTTTTCCGCTTGCTCCTAACTCGCTTGCCTCCCGGCTGCGTCGGGCCGAGTCCCAGCGGTAAAGTAAACGCGTTTGCAACGCAATTCGCATATTTTTGAGCGCCACTTTGCACAGCTGTTTCGCGCCAGCAGGCAGGAGGGGGAGAAGATGCTGCCACAGTCACTGTCTACTGCTACTTAATTACGTACGGTAGTCTGTGTGCAACATATTTGTGGTGCCTCACACCGCCGCTACCTGCCGCACTCGCTCAGCCGGGTTACTTACCCTCCTAAGGTTGACTCCACCGGCCCAGCAATGGACACAGCTGTGTGTGTCGTCATCTTAAAGTGACTTTCAATATGCCAACATTAGCGTGTGGCATGCAACAGCGTCCAGGGAAAAGCGCGGTGGCGACTTTACGATTTTCCAATTTAAATTTTTATGTCATCGCACACACACGCGTACACATACGGGACTTGCCACACCACCCCAGCGCACTTGCCACATTACGGTGCAAGAAAAAATGTTCTAATCCACCCAGCTAACGGTAGTTGTGGTGTTGGTAAGTCAATTTCTACAAGCAAATCCACTCAGTCGCCGGGGTTAAGCACACTTCGACTGCGAAAAAATCTCAAATAAAAAGCACAAATTCAATCGCCCAGCTTCAGCGACCGCGGTACGCCCCTTAGTTCGGCTGGGTCCACGCAGCCAGCGCATTGTCGCCAGCTGCTTCACTGCGGAAGCTTGTTCAATTCCTTATTGTTCAATTGCGTTTTCTTTATCTGACGTTCTAATGAATGTCATAAATTTATTGTCCGACTACGCCGCCAGCGAAGTCGAAGTCACAAAACATGCAGCTCGCTGTGGCCCTTAGCCATCTAATACACACGAAATTCCTCAATACAATACAAATCTTATTTCACAATTGGCTTCGTTTGCCTTTGCCGTGATTCCCACACAAGTCCGCTTACAAACAGTTTAGTCTAAAAGTCCGAGTCCAAGTGTAGGAGATTAAAACTGACAAGAGCAAAAATATTTTCAATTGATTTGTGATTTCTTTGCCTCTTTTGTATACTTCTTTTCTGTACAACCAAGCTACACTCGGACTTCTTGTCACTGTTGTGTGCTTTCCGAATACCCTGAGGGTTATCTTCGCTTTTAGAATGCCTCTACAAACCTGCTCACATAAATATTCGCACAGCAAGTGGCTGCTGGGAAAGGATAGAGACTACTTGGTATGCTGTATGATTAGAAAGTAATTTTTGTAGTAAAATTTTAAATTGAAGTTAGATTAGTGAAACTCCTTAAAGCTAGTTTCCATATGCATTAATCCACAAAATTAGTCTTATGGTTGTTTTCTTAAAGCTTAATTTTTAAATGAATCTGTCTAAAATACTTTAACTGAGGTTCACGCTCATTTCTAGTAACACAGTTTGAAATTTTCGGCAAAATATTAGTATAACTTTACTTAACGGTCTTATCATCTGAGTTCAGTTGTCTCTAACCTTTGCGACGTCACGCCAGTTGTACATCTCAAATGCAGATAGGGCGCTATGCGCTTAGTCCTTCTTTTGGATGCGTGGGCGTTCCGTTGTTTACTTATGGACCTAGAATCAAAGTAGCTTTTAGCTGAAGCTTCATCTTTCTTGCGGACGACATGGCTTATCCAACGCATTCGTTGGATTTTATGCGCTAAAATAGTTAATATTTGTTGCCGTAGAGCTCAACCATTTTGTGGTTCCATCTTCTTCGATATTCAACGCTTACGCAGACGAGGTGTGTTCAAAAAGTATCGCGAATTTTGTGTTTTTTCAAAAATTATTTATTTATTCATGAATATCTATTTTGTCCCCTTCAAAGTAATCCCCATGAGATATTATACACTTGTGCCAACGGTTTTTCCAATCTTCGAAGCACTTCAAAAAATCATTTTTTTTTTATCTTCTTCAGCTCCTCTTTCGACGCCGTCTTTATCTCGTCAAGAGAAGCGTAACGTTGTTCTTTCATAGGCCTCTTCATTTTAGGGAACAAGAAGTCACAGGGGGCCAGATCTGGGAAATACGGTGGCTGCGGCATCATTAGTGTGTTGTTTTTGGCCAAAAAGTCGCGCACAAGCAACGATGTGTGTGAGCAGGGGCGTTATCGTGGTGCCAAAGCCAATTTTTGTTCTTCCACAAATCCGGGCGTTTCTGGCGAATTGCTTGGCGGAAATTTGCGCATAACTTGCAGGTAATATTCCTTATTGACCGTTCTTCTCTGTGGCAAGAACTCATGATGCACCACGCCCCTGCAATCGAAGAAAACTGTCAGTTACGATTCGCGATACTTTTTGAACACACCTCATATATGATAATAAGGTGGACTTATAGAGGGTAATTCATGTTCGTTGAGAGAATAATATGTTTCTCTGTTGTCTATCGATTCCAAAATAGTACCTATTGGTAAGAGTTATTCTGTGCTTGAGGATTAGTTTATTGCTGGTTCCAATATATACTTACAAAGTCCTCAACTTTCTCAAATTTATAGCTGCCACCAGTGACGTAGTTCCCCAGACTTGAAGTAAAATAATAACCAAAATAATATCCTCCATTTTTATTCAGTGTTGAAATGTCTGAGTCTCATCTAGTCCCTTTTTGGTTAGACTATGTAAAATAGTATACCCGTCAAAGCTTTACCAGTATTAGAGTTTCATATAAGAGTATACCACCTCAGATTCCAGATCTTGATTTCCTCGAGTAGAAAAGTTAATCTTAATTTCATTTACCAGATTGTTATAGCTTCGTTCGAAGCCTTTCTTCAATTAGAAAGTTCAAAGTCTCAGGATAGATACTGCATGTATGTATATACTGATTTCCAGGGCATTGCCTGAATTTGTGAGGTCTTTTATCCGGAAATGTGCAACCAACATAAAGTGAAATATTCCAAGGATGTTAGATAGAAAGTAATTGTTATTTCAAAAAAAAGTCTTCTAAACGTTCCAAACACGCTGGAAGCATGAACGACTAGGAGTTGAGCCAAATTTTTATAAAACTTTAAAATACTTTGACAAACAGGGTTTGTATTTCAAGGCTGAAAGCAGTGGTTGCTCTCTACCGACGAGAGGCAATACTGATTTCTTATTTAATCTACAAGCCAGCAGAGCAGTATTTGTGATTTTAAGAGTTAAGGTGATATCAGATATGATCCTCAAATGATACTATAGTGCCACTTTCTATATAAATTCATTTGTGTACGAAATTGGTTGGGTAGAACTTGGAGTCTCTGATAAACAACTTTACAACCAAATTTTTTATTCTAGTAGAGATATTTATCTCTGTAGTATCTATGACTACCTGCTGCCTTTTTCTTAATATACAAGCGTCCAATGGTTTGAGTGGTTTAAACATCAAAGTCGTTTTCGGACCAGCAATCATCGGTCTCGTGCTGGGTTCGATGAAACTGCAGCTATTGACCTAAATGGCTATAATTTCAGATCACGTTTATAGTATTGGAAGGCTTCCAATGAATTTTCGTACTACCACAAACCCCAGCTGTTCTAGCTGTACGTCAGCTTATGTTGTGGAGTTATTGTGTCTTCTCGAATAAAATGAATGACGTAAACTCTTTGGGGTATATTTCTTCACAATCCTGTTTTTTCTCTTATATATAATATCTATAACTGGTTTACGTTGATCGAAATCTGATATCTTGAGGTATTAGGAAAACAAATTGAGTTCTTTCGAAGCAACAATATTAATTAAAACCGGTTGCCCACAAGCCAATTATTTTGTAATTCAATTTCAATTTTTTTTTTTTAACAACAATCTGCTATTTATCTAAGCAGAAACTACCTTACCACAGCAAGAAAGACTAGCAAAGTGTCTTAAGTGCAAATTACAGTACTTGGTGAGCTTGCGATGTTCATTGTCTCATCGATTAAGCAGCCACTGACCAAATGATCAATGGTCGGATTAGAAGTTGTTAGCATGTACAGTGCCATTATAAAGCTACAATAGACAAGTATGTAAGCAACAAAGACAACAATTGTGACAAAAACAATAGAACAACAAATAACAGAAAGATGAAGTGAGGTGACGGAATGGTGTTCAGACAATGGCTGCTTGACTGGACCATTTGGACAATGTAGTGGCGCATGTTATCCGATCAAGACAATGGCGCACAGAATTGTACTTGACGAAAGACATGAGGCTATGCGATGCATACATGTGTGTGTGTGGGTATGTGTGACTGTGAATTCCTCATGCAAGCATGAATACACGATAATCACATTAAAGCACACAAAGCGCTGGGTGAAGCGTCAGTGTGGAGAGACTGCGCGGTAAGCACTAAGCAGTGATTATTTTTGTTTTGCAATTGCTGTTTTTGTATTTTTTTTTTTTTTGTAATTTATTTGTTTTTTTTTTTTTTTTTTTTTTGCGCTGTGATTTGTCATTTATTGGACACTTATTGTTTTGTCCACGTGAAAGATGTCAATATGAGTGCTAAGCAAGCAATTGACGGGCGAATTCCGTCAGTGGGTGGGTGATTGTGTGCGTCAAGCCAGCAAAACAAGTTTTGCAAAGCAATAACAACAATGCGGAGGTACATAAAATGTCACTCTAAGCATATAACAGTCATTCCTTACTTTTTTTTGTTCACTAATTTCTGTTCGGCATTCAGCAAGTGACGGATTTAATTGATGGAGAAGTCTTTGTTTGTGTATTTTCTTTTTTTAGTCTGTGATTTTTTGTGATTTTTATACCCTGAACAAAGTAGATTAAGTTTGGCACAAAGTTTGTTGTAATCAGGAGATGATGTAAGAGACAAAATAAAACGTAATAGAATGATAAACGTGATGAGCTGAGTCGATTTAGCAGGACTGTCTTACCTGTCTGTATACCATATAAGCAAACTAGTCCCTCAGTTTTTGAGTTATCGATCTAAAATTTGACACACGTTCTTTTCTCACTAAAAACCTGCTAATTTATCGAAATCATTGATATCGGATAACTCTGAGATATAGCTGCCATACAAACTAATCTATCAACCTCAAGCCCTTATATGGAAAACTTTTTCATTTGACGAGCTATCTTCACGAAATTTGGCATGGATTATTTTTTGAGACATGGACATAATATCTGAACAGATTGTTCAGATCGAACCACTATATCATTTAGCTGTCATACAAACACAGGGACCAAAATCAAGTGCTTGTAAGAAAACTTTTAAATTTTCGAAGATATCTTCACGAAATTCGGCATAGATTATTTTTTATGGCAGCGGTATAATCTCCGAAGAGATTGTTAAAATCGAATTAGTATAGCATATAGCTGTCATATAAGCTGACCGATCAAAATCCAGCTCTTGTATGGAAAACTTTTTTATTTGTCAAGATATCTTAACGAAATTTGGCACATATTATTTCTCAAAGAAATGCTATAATATTTGTAAAAAAACTCTTAGAACGGATAACTGTAGCATGTAGCTGTCATGCAAACTGACCCAACAAAATCAAGATATACATTTTGTATACTCTTTTATAATATACAAAACAAATTTATGAAGGGTATTATAATGACTGTTAACGTTTTTTCTCGTGTTTTTCTTATTTCTGATTTTTGTAATTTTTTTTTAATTTTCCCATTTTTTTTTTTTTTTGTGTTGTTCTCCCCCAAATTCCTATCAATAACTTTTAATGGGCGCATTTGAATGAATGCCGCACAAGAAAACATTGTATGACAGTATTTTGAATAAAGCCGGAGAAAAGTAAGTACAATAACAACAAGTCAACAGCTGCTTAATAACCAAAAGCTACCAAAAACAACAACAGCAATAATTATACGAAGCTGGCAGGGCGTCTCACGCCGAGTCTCAAATAATTGAAAATCACAATAAATTTTTTTATTATCTATAAATGTATATGTGTGTGTGTATGTAGCTGTGTGTGTGCTTGCAGTCTTGCGCTGCCAACCACCCAATTGCACAAGAAATCAATGCCAGCGCAATAAGAAATCTAATTATTCATTCCCTTGTGGGTGTATGTGTGTGTGCGTGCATTCCTGCCTCAGCATTTTGCTCGCAACTTTTTCTAATTTTTTTCTTTTTTTTGCCATGTTTTGACTAACATTTTCTTGTTTTCATTCTAATTTTGTTATTTTTAATGTGTTTTCTGCCATTTCTCGAGTCAACACACACACATACATATATATTTCGTACTAAAATTGATTTGCGCTTTGTTTTTATGCGAATACGCCAGTAAAAACTTGAAAAAATATAAAAAAGCAGCAACAACAAAAAGCATTTCTTCTACTATTAGCTACTGACTTCTCTGTAGCTGGCCAATACTTCACGCTCCACTAATTAGCTTTGACTGTCTGCAAATGGCGCTTTTACCAATGTTGTTACACTGTTGCTGTTGTTTTTGCTATTGTTACTGTGCTACTCAACGTTTTTCGGTGAATTCATGAGGGAAATTTTAATTACATTTGACATGTGGCAGACAGTGAAGGAATGACGACGCATCAGCTGACTAACTGACTGACGCGCTGACGGACCGGCTGAGTGACGGACGCGCTTTCCGGCTCTAATAGCTTTGCAGTTGCCACTGACGCTCGTGTCAGCTGAAATTGTCGTGTTGGCTGGATTTGAAAACGAGATTTTTAATAGCAAATCTCCGTGGATTTTTAAGTAGAAAATTTCATAATTTAAAGTCTAATGAACTTAATGTCGGTCGCTGTAAGTGACGTACAGTTTGCATTTCATTTAAATTTTCAGCTTAAATTTCATTTAATGTGATGCTGAATATTTGTGGCAGCTAATTTAAATGGTTTTCGTTAGAAAATTAATGTTTTTGACGTCAACATCGAGGGTTTGTAATTAACGGTACTGAGATTTTTGGCTGCGCTGGCTGAAAAATTAAATTCCTTAGAATAATAATTTTATTTATTTTTCTGGATAGGCTTTCAGTTTGTTCTAGAGTATACCGTTTGACGTTCAACCGGCCCAAGATTTTCTCACTTTTTTTGGTGTAGCCACGTCTTCCTACTCTTTCCAACGAAGTGGAGGTCTTCTTCTGCTTCCACCGGCGGGTTCTGCGTAGGGTACTTTCAGAGCTGGATTATTTTCGTCCATCCAGATAACGTGACCTAGCCAGCGTAGTCGCTGTCTCTTTATTAGCTGAACTATGTGGATGTCGTCCTATATATCGTACAGCTCATCGTCCTATCGAATGGGTTATTCGCAATTGTCAATGTGCAAAGACCATAAATTTTCCGCAGAACCTTTCTCTCGAAAACTCCTAACATCGACTCACCAGATGTTTTCATCGTCCATGTCTTTGCACCATACAGCTGGACGGTGACGATGAGTGATTTGGTCTGTGTTCGTCGAGACAGGACTTTACTTTTCAATTGCCCACCCAGTCCAAAGTATCACCTATTGGCAAGAGTGATTCGGCGTTGGATTTTAGTTCATAATTAATGCTGATATTGTTGTTGGCGTTGATGCTGATTCCAAGATAGACGAAATTATTTATGACTTCAAATTTATAACTGAGACATTTCGTCTTGCCCTCGTCCATTACCAGACCCCTTTGCTTCGCTTACTTATCTATTCTGAAGAAAGCAAAACAAACGCCGCGGTTGTTGAGGCTATCGGTAAGGCCAATTAATAGCTTATAGGTCTAATAAATATAAATCCATTATTTTTCCAACAGATGGCTTTAGTAATCTGTATCCCCTGTTGAATACATTCTATACAGTCGGGTTTTACTATATCCCTAGATAAATAAGATTGTGTACTAAAAATTAGTATCGAGACAGTTTTGTGATTACTCATTTTAGTATTGTTTGGACCCGCCTCGAAGATGGATACCGGCAAAGAGAAAATCCGCCATGTTAGTCGAGAATACAGGTAAGAGAATGGAAAGCGTTGATTGCGACCATCATGTAAACTTCGTTTTGATTGCATAAGAGCTAAGCATGGCATAAAAACCTTTTGGTAACATTTAACTAATATTGGATACAAAAAAATTGTTGGTTTAACCGAGCATTCTACACTCTTGCTACAACGGTAAAAGCCGGAAAAATACTTCCTACACAAAAATATTTTCCTTGAATTTCAATAACAAAACTCACGCTATGTACTGGGGTCCACATTTTGGTATATGGGATCCTGAAAAATTATAGTCCAATTTCGTAAATTTTTGGGACGAAGATGAAATTTTTTTTATAACTAGAGTCACTATCAACCGCCGTAAACGGTAGCCAAGGTATGATTGACTTTTAGGAAGGTTTTGATATAAATTTGACTCGCCTGGAATTTCAATCGCCCTGGCGACTTCTAGTTTCGGCCAATTGAAGAGCAATTGTGTTCCATCAGGTACAATGTCAGTCCACACGAATCGATAGAAACTCGCCCAAAGCTTCAAGTGCTTTGTTGAGAAGTTCTGTCTATGGCAAATAATTTTTTTTTTGTTTTTTTTTTGAAAAACTTCCCTCAAGAGAAACTTGTGAAAATCGATTGTCTCAGTTTTTTGCCAACATGAACGAAATGAAATAGTTTCAAAATGGCAACAAGACGACGAAAAACGCGGTTTATACTTGACTTCATCCTTCTAACTATTCTACCTTTAATTAAATGGATTTGCTTTTACTAAATTTTATATTTAGTCCATTGAATGTATCTCTGGTATACTTTAAGGGGGTATTCTAGTCTAGAAGCATGAATTTCAGGTAATTTTTAAAGTGTCGTAAAAAAAATGCAATTAATATTTTTTTTTATTTGTTATTTATTAATTTTTGAAGAGTACAGAAAAAAATTAAAAACTAAAGAAAGCAAAAAATTTCAAAAATTATAAGCTGACGAAGTGGGGGGTCTCTAAAAATTTCCATGTGACCATGCCATGATTTCAACCCTCCAAGTTATCTGAAACCAAAAACAAAAAAAGATTATTAATCTAGAATATTGTCGCAATGGTCGGAACTACGGAAAAGTGGGAAACATTTTTTTCACAAAATGGCGACTGCCTGAAGAAAAAAAATTTTTTTTTTTTTGATCACTTTTTCTGACTATTTCAAATTTTTTAAAAATAATAAAAATAACAATTTTGGGATGGGGCTAGTTCCAACCATACACAAGTCTATGAAGAAGACTCTATAAAAATTTCAAGTAAATCGGCCCAGTAGAACCTGAGAAATCGTGGGCATCGTTCCGAAAAAGTCAGTTTTGAGAAAAACGCGTTTAAAGTTTTGCGTTCCGGCCGAACCAGTTTGGATGCCGGGTCAGAAAAATGCCTATAGCTCCGAAAATAATTTGAATTTTGAAAAATCCTCTTGTACACATATTCTTGAATAGTTAAACTTTAAAATATATAAAAAAAATTTCGATTTTTTTTAATTTCTAGACTAGAATACCCCCTTAAGAGTTATTTGTAAGGAGTAATGTTAGTTATCTAAAGAATTAGTAAAAACAAAAAATCAGCATATTCCCAACGAAATGGAAGTTCGGTGAAAATAGGTGTATGAAATTATTTGAAAACAAGTAAGGAAGGGCTAAGTTCGGGTGACACCGAACATTTTATACTCTCGCATGATAAAGTGATAATCGAGATTTCATTATCCGTCATTTACATATTTTTTTATTTCGCTGTAAAGTTAATTAGATTAGTAGTTCCTGAGATATGGTGGGCGGCGCCACGCCCATTTTCAATTTAAAAAAAGCCTGGGTGTAGCTTCCTTCTGCCATTTCTTCCGTAAAATTTAGTGTTTCTGACGTTTTTTGTTAGTCGGTTAACGCACTTTTAGTGATTTTCAACATAACCTTTGTATGGGAGGTGGGCGTGGTTATTATCCGATTTTTTCCATTTTTGAACTGTATATAGAAATGCCTGAAGAAAACGACTCTATAGAGTTTGATTGACATAGCTATAGTAGTTTCCGAGATATGTACAAAAAACTTAGTACCACTTTTCCAAAAAAAAATTACGTCCAAATATGCCCCTCCCTAATACGATCCTTTATGCCAAATTTCACTTTAATATCTTTATTTATGGCTTAGTTATGACACTTTATAGGTTTTCGGTTTTCGCCATTTTGTGGGCGTGGCAGTGGGCCGATCTTTCCCATCTTCGAACTTATCCTTCTTATGGAGCCAAGAAATACGTGTACCAAGTTTCATCACGATATCTCAATTTTTACTCAACGGACGGACAGACAGACATCCGGATTTCAACTCTACTCGTCACCCTGATCACTTTGGTATATATAACCCTATATCTAGGAAAGAAAGAAGATTTGGAAGTCCAACGTAAAATCACAAGGACCAAAACCCTCACCCTATTATGCCCTCTCTGAACCTACTAATGATGAAGTTCAACAATATATACATACATATTTGAAAAGTAAGTCTAAGCAATTTCTTGTAACTGTCATATGTATGGTGTATCAAATTTCTTTTTTAACTCTACTATAAAGTTTTTTATTCAAATTTTTAAAACTTTGATTTAGTGCACAATCTGTCGGCCCCATCCTGCGGGCGTATTTGGCCACAAGACAGTTAAGAAAAAATCATCAAAGAAATTGTGCACTAAATTCTTGTACAAAAATTATCCCGATATTGTAGGAACGATAATTTCAGCGCTTCAATGTCAAATCCGTATCATTGCTCTGTTTTGCTAAGGCATCGAGTAGAGGTTTCTGATGCTTACCTCATTATTAAAACTATAAGAGCCATCACTCAGCTACCTTACGTACTAGATTGGACTATTTTTGGGACCACTGTAGATTAAAGCTGCCATACAAACCAAACGATCTGAATGGAGTTCTTGTATGGAAAACTATTGGACTTGACGCATATCTTCTCGGAATTTGCCGTGGCTTATTGGCCAGAGAATCGCTTCTATAGAAGTAAAGGTAGTTGTTATATCAATTGTATTTTGACGAAAACCATAATGACAGGCAAACATTCTGAATTTGAATATTTAGTGAATTTTAAATTGTCTGCTGTGATTACACTTCTCACAATTTCCTTTGTTTTTTTATTGTTCTATTAGCGAAAATTTCACACAGCTTTTATGTTAGTAATGCCATAGCCCTCCTGAGTTTATTTTTATTTAAAACATGTTATTTATTTTCTATTTCTTCTTGAAACACTTTCAAATAAAAATACAAAAAGTCATATTTTATAAGCCGCCGATATCCTTACTACTTTCATGCCGTCGGTAAATTGAAATTGAAAGCATCTCTTTCTTTATAATGCGAAATTTCCCTTTCTCAATGTGGTTCTTCTCAAATTATTTGCTGAATTTACAGCTATTTCCAAACTAATAAATTCTACAAATCAATCACTGTATTCAATAAACCAAAAAATTTTACGCCATACCCCAAACATTTACGCAATACTACTCAATACCACGAAAACCGTCGCCAACAAACCAGAAACACAGCCGCAAGCCGCGCCAAACACAAGCCGCCACAGCGCATAGCATTCGCATACTAAATGTGCGGCGAAATCCGAAATCGGCAACAGCACCAACAACTGGACACCGAGCGGTAGCGACTCCGAAAACGGCAGCAGCGCGCAATGCGCATGCGCCGAACCTAACAAAGCACAGCAAAGCCCAAAGCGACCGAAGGCACAGCCCATTGCTGCCACAACCACTGACACACGGCACAGCACCGACGCTTATGTACAACGGTTAAGCCACGCTGTTGTTGCTGTAGGTGTAACATGCCTATGTCAATGCTGTGCAACAGAAGAGTAACGGTAATATGGGAAATGGCAAAAGAAAAATTGTAGGTGTCCTCCCTGTGAAATAGAACGCCTCCCTGGACTTCCAGTGGCAGCGGCGCTTTACGCATACATATATAGACACAAGCGTGTATGAGCGTTTATATGCTGAATAATGAATTGTGTGCTTTTTGTTGGCCGCGCGCGTTGCATTTTCCAGGCGAAAGCCACAGCCAGCTTACAAGTGTAACACGTACATTATCAGTGTATGGGTATATGGGGAGGTATATATAATAAATTTCAGTGCTTATGTACAGCTATGCATATATAACTGTATTTTTTATTGTCCATACCATGCTGTGTATATAAGTATGTACACTCCTTATATACCACATATATACTTGCGCTGGTGTCCAGCATGTAGGAGCCTGGCTCTTTCGCTCGCCTGCTGTGGGCACCGGGGCGTATGTGTACCCTCGCATTAGTTACCTTTTTGAAAATCCATCAAAGTGCATGTCGCCCGCCGCCGCACCGCACCGCGTCGCACCTCAGCGCTCCGCGTAGCTCTTCAGGCGCATGCTGTACGCTTATTGCATTGCTTTTGTTTTCACATCCGCCATCATCTATACATACAAATTTGTTTGTTGTTATTTTTGCCACTCTGCTTTTGATATTTTTCTTTAATCATTTTAATTAATAAATAAGCGCTTGAAAAATAGCATCAGCAAGCACAACAGGCACAAGCGCTCTTGCACTCTGGAGTGCTGCAACAAGCAAACGCAATCACACACACACACACAACCACTTGCATGCCCTGCATATGTATTACAGGTTAGATGTCAACTCACCTGCATTGCCAACACAATAAAGCGCCACTAACTCAAATTTACTTTACTTAGTTAGATATTCCCTAAAAACGCCGTGAGTGCAGCGCAAGACCAGGCAGCGGACGGCGCTCGGCGTTGGCGGGGTGCGTGAGGCAGCGGCAGCTGACGCTGTGGCTCAGAGTTCAGCAATCAAATTAAATTTCTGGTTATTATTAAAAATGACATTTTAGACAATACACAAAAGCATACAAACACACAAATGCACACATATAAATATTCACATTTCTACATACATATATGTATGTATACTATCTATATATACTATATATATGTTTATATAACGGCACTATTTCACGTCCTTTATTGTTCGTCAGCGCACGTCAATAGTGAAATCCGATTAGAATTTCAGCTTAACTGCAGTTTTCATCGGTGTCAAGCAGCCTTCACCAGCAACTCCTTCCTCCCCTCGCCCCGCTCTTCGGAAATGCAGCGTTTTAATTGAAAATTTTCAGCGCTTCTTTTTGTATTTGCTCACCTCTCTGGGTATTCTCTGTATTGTATAATAGATTAGTGCGGATAGTTCGAGCGTAAGACTTGCTTGCTTGCTTTTGTTTTTGTATGGTATATAGGCATATCTTATAATAGCGGATTATCGAAATTGCATTAAACACTCCTTTCAAATAATCGTGGAATATTAGAAATAATTCAAGCAAAAATTTCATCGAGATTTGCGTTCCTGATTGATTCGTAGGCATTCGCTTGGAAATCGTTCATTCGAAATGACTGAGAAAATTATTGAATATTTATTTAGTGTGGAATACTAAAAAAACTGCCACAAAGTTGGTTATGTGAACACATAATACAAATAATTGAGTATTAGTTTTTAGAAGCTTTACTATTTAGTTCTAGATAAGGTAGTCTACCTTAAATATATAAAAATATGCGTATTTTTGATACTTTTCATAAAGAATTTTTAGGATGGCCTTCAGCTTCTTCAGCCAATTTCGAACTGTTCACGGTACTCTTTATGAAGAAGATTCAGCTTTATCGGGACGAGTCGAACAAGTACGCGTTTCATACCCAAAATATGCTCCAAAATCATTCGAATGGACTCGTGAGAGATGTGAAGCTCTTTTGCCATCTCTCTAACAATTGCCTGATGAGTTTTAAGCCCAATTTCCTTCACTTGTTTACTTTTTCTTCCGTTTTTATTAGCTGAAAGGGTCGAAGGTCGTCTAAAACGAGGAAAGTTTCAACGATCTTTCGCCCGTCGTTGAAGGCTTTGTACCACTCGTAAGCTTGTGGTTTTGATAAAACTGTATCACCGTAAGCCTTTTCCAACGATTCCGCATACGAACTTTGCTTGGAAATACAAAATTGAGACCAATTCTTCTTTCGATATTTTTTCCCATGTAAAAATCGCAACGCACTACTGAGGTGTACCAACTTAAGCAACTGCTATAAAACGACGAGACTAACAAGGTTAACAGATCGCGCATTTGGCATAGTAATTAAGGACAGTCCTACCAAGTTAGCAAACTAAATTATTTGAAATATCTTTTACCCGGGGAATTTATTTACAATTCCTGGGTGCTTTTTTGTTACAATGTATAATTCACAAATCAATAGTTCTCGGCCCACAATTCCGACCTCACTTTTCGAATAGCTTCGCGGAAGCTAGGCATAATACTGAAATAGCATCCCTTGTTGACAGTTTGGCCGGTCGAAAGGATTTCGATAATCTCTATTTTTGACCTGTTTTGACGTGGTTTGTTCGGCTTCGGCTCACCTATGCCACGATATACGGTCGATTGACCATTTGCTTCCGACTCGTAAGCATACATAGATCCAAGACTCAACACCAAAATTAATACGTTTCATGATATCCTGGTAATCAGAAAGCTTTGTTTCACAGACGTTAAGGTTAAAAAAAAAACAGACTTTTTTCGACATTTTTTTCTCATATAATAAATTAAATATTTTGTTAGAGTTTTTTAATGTTACAAACATACACTTTTAACAAAGAAATTTTGAATTTTTTTGGAAAAAATGTTTTGAACTCAACCATTGCGAAATCATTTTCGGTGGCTCCTCAGAAAAAATATGCGCCCGCGTTGGCAAGATAATTTCTCACAGGATTATCTAGAACGAAAAAATACGTGTTAGAACCTTAACTTAGAATTTAGATTAAGGAAAAAAACCGAGAATCGGATTTTGGGCAGACATTTTTACGAAAATAATTAAAATTGTGTGAATTTTTTTTTTTTTTTCAAATTGTTGTAAACGAAAAAACCCTTGGTCCAAGTCTTTAATAATTGCATTTCAAAGACTTATGTAAAATTTCAGGAAGATCGGTTGAGTAGTTCTCCAGAAATGTTGCCAACAGACTTGAAAAACACAGTTTCGCGTTTCATTTAAAGACGGCGCACCTAACCTAGGTAGCCTCCAGCGCACGAGTTTTCAAAGCTGTATCTCCGAAACTATTGCTCGAATCAACTTGAAAATCTAGGACAATATTCTAGAGGTGTTATAGAATTTAACAATTAAAATTATAATTTTTTGAAACCCGTAAACCCATGTAACTTCTTAACGCGTCGCTGTGGAAAAAAAAATTTAGTGATTTTGCAACCAATCGTGCTTTCACTTTTCTTAGACCCAAATGAACTTTCAAAATGGTTTTCACTGATCCTCTAATTCCAACGACGCCAGCAAAACCCCTGACTGTTAATAGTTGATCCTCAAGCACAAATTATGTTATTTTATTGACGTTTTGGTCGATCGTCAGTTGATGTTGATGGCCGTCTTGGACGTGGTTCGTTGTCAACGAATTCTTGACCCTCTTTATAATTTGTACCAATCAAAATCAGTTGCTCGTGGCAAACAATTATCATCGAAGACTTTCCCAACATGCTGAACGTTTCAGCACCAGAAATTTCATTCATTCCGCATACAAAAGTTATTGAAAGTTCTATGTTGAATAATTTCACTCCTCGAGAAAATCGCCGGATGCACTTTGCGTACTTTAGCAAGACCAAACACTAATGATTATTTTGATGTGACATAGAAGTTGTCATAGACAATCATACCAATTTAAAAATAAAAAAATTTTACGAATGGATTTTTGCGCGAAATTTTTATGAAAAATTCTTACTATTTTTTGCCCATAGTAGTATAGTACTAGACATTTATGAGTTATTAAATAATATTATATGAATTTTAGCAAAATATGTATCTCGAATACATTTCTTTTGTAAAAATTACTATTGTCAGACTATCCTTTGGGAGCCAAGGGACTCATATCTCAAGCTTGATGCTACTGAGGTCATGCACTCCTTGCCCAGCTTTGAGCTCACTGTCAACGAGCTCAATACCAGTATAGCAACTCCTAGTTTTAGTTGTCAGGAATGCTGTCTAAGTGAGAGAGCATTTCGTTATGTGCCTTTCTGGAACCCTCAATGTGGCAAGTTTCACAAAATCTGATAGCAACCTATGCAGCAATGGATCTGCGGGCTACATATGTCCAAGGAAAACTAATTAATTAAACATTTACCTGACACCCAACTCTAAACTATGACGAGACCACATAAGAATTTACTTTTGTGGTTACCAGGTATTTGATAGATGAAGTAAGCGTAGACGAGTTTGCAGAAATTTTTAAAGTGTTTTCTGTTTGCTAGTCGATATGTCATTTCTCCTTACTTATTCCGAGATAGAAAAATTTTATTACCAATTTATATTGTTTCTAACTTAAGTTAGGAACTTTAGATGGCTATATAATGTATATACTCTTTGTGTAATGACTGTAAAGGAACATACTACTCTGTCCAAAAAATAAGGTGACATTTGAATATAAACTGCGCGCGTCCAAGGATTTGGAGAATTATATTTTTTTTAGGTTGGTAGTACTGTCAGTCACATTAATGTCAAATTTCATGTGAAAATATTCATTAGTGTTTGAGATACGTGTCGTTTTGTAAGCTGCTAAAAGTGAGGTTTTGTTTTTTGCGATGTCGAAATTTGTTGAGCAAAGAATTTGCATTAAATTTTGTTTACGGAATCAATTTTCTGCTGCGGATACGTTGAGGATGGCGCAGAAAGCCTTTGGTGATGAGGGTATGTCTAAAAAAAATGTTTAGAAGTGGTATAGTGAGTTCCAACCCGCCGTGAACGTGTCGAAGACGAAGAGCGTCCAGGGCGTCCATCAACCTCAACCGACGAAGCTCACGTTCAACAAATCAAAGATTTGGTGTTGAAACCCCGTCGATTAACAATTTGAGATCTTGCTGATGAAGTTGGCATATCGAAAGGCTCAGCCAACACCATTTTGAAGGATGTTTTGGGCCTCAAGCGCGTTAAACCTCGACTGGTACCGAAAACAATGATTTTTTTGGAAAAAGGCGATGAGACTTGGATCTAAGCTTACCCCGAAACAACCGATCAATTCAGCGAATATCGTGCCAAAAGAGAGCCGAGACCAAAAAAATTGCGTCAAAGTCGCTCAAAAGTCAAGGTCATGTTGACTGTTTTCTTCGATTATCGTGGTGTTGTGCATTATGAATTCCTTCCAACCGGTCAAACAGTCAACAAGGAATGTTATTTGAACGTTATGCGTCGTTTGCGTAACGCTATCCGCCTAAAAAGGCCGGAATTGTGAAAGACAATTCTTGGTTTTTACACCACTATAATGCACCATCCCATACTGCCCTCGTATTTCGTGATCATTTCGCCAAAAACACAACCCATATCGTTCCGCAACCACCGTATTCACCTGATCTGGCGCCGTGCGACTTCTGGCTGTTCACCAAGCTCAAAAGACCGCTCCGGCTACACCGTTTTTATACGATAGAGGAGATTCAAGCCGCAGCGAAGAAGGAACTGAAGGCCATCCCGGAAAATCCGTTGGTGTAAGTGCATTGCATCAAGAAGGGATTACTTTGAAGGGGATGAAATTGATTTGGAAGAATAAATAAAGAATTTTCAAAATAAATACAATGTCCCCTTATTTTTTGGGTACAGAGTATACTCTTTGTGTATTGACTGTCAAGGAACATAATTCTTCTCCGATTAGCCAAAACTTATCGCTATCTCTCAGCTGCTTTATCTTTTGCTGGACGAGGTCTCTTCTGTCGAATATTATCCAATAAGGAATGCTAAGTCTCAAGATAGGTGATGGTGTTGCGAATAGTACGCCCAGTAGGCCGATTTTGTTGATAAGTTGAGCGAAACGCGCGGAAGGTATTGTTTACAGAATGATTTGTAAACATTTTTCAGGCGTAAATCTTTCCATGACAAAATGCCAAACAATACTAAACAAAAGGAACATAACAGCTTGAAAGGACTCACGTGTGATCTGTCAAAATAAGTACCTCTACTTGGATCACTAGTTATAGAACTAAACACCTTTCTTAATTTATTGAGAAACAATTATCCATTCCTCCTTTGCTTACAATCGTTAAGTAAATTAAAGTCAATGGATCATGTTAAAGGGTTCAATCAAAGAAATCGACTAAGACAAATACCCACAATCAAAAACAACAAAAAAGAAGTACTGAAACAAAATGTAGCAATAAAAATTCAATAAATAAAGGTTAAACGTGCTGCATGTTGTGCCAAAACGTGTTTCTAGGGCCATAACTTCAATCTAAATCGAATTAATCGATTATAGGGCAACCGACAACCAAGCGACATTTCGTTTCCGCAACAAACAAGCGAACCGAAAAAAACACAAAAGCCTGAAAAAATCAACAGGAACACAAAAACAACAATAACAGCTGGCAGCATTACTCAAAACTATGGAACAATATGCAAGGCTTTCCTGCCTCAACTACAGAAGCTCGACGACACGCAACTGAACTTAACCCTAAACCCGAAACGTAGACTCGCCACGCAAATGTCGCACCGAGTCAGACCGAAAGGGTTGAAGATTTATGACGGGAGAGGGGTCGTCCGCGTACCCAGCAGACGGCAGCAATGGGCGCCCGCTTGACTCGAAGGAAATGCCAAAGAAAAGTCAATGAAAAGCACTGGCACGGCAACCCACACACATCACACACATCGTTGAGGCACAACAGTGGGGTACGGCGTTCTAAAGACGACCGCCAGCAAGACTTAAAGCGGATCAAAGCAATTTTTATAACGTGACAACATGCAAGCCGTGACGCGCTTTGTTTTTTTTCGCTTGCGTTCTTACCGCTGAACAGCCCGAGCTCCATAAAACGCTTAGTTAACGGTATTTGATTAAGTAGCGGCGCACGGCGGCCACTTTGGTGGTGCAGGGAGCTCGCTGGGCTCCACTAGGATGCATGTCGAAAGACAATCACGTAGTGATTTGCGGAAAAACAATCAGCTGGCCCCCTCTTCCAAGTAAGACAACAACAAAATAGCACAACAACAACGGCGTACAATAAACAAATGCAAATCTAAATGAAGAAATTTCAACGTTTTAATTTCTCTGCTCATTTAGTTTATTTATTCAAAACATTTCGCTCGCTTCTTGTCTGCCATGCTGCGGTAGCATTATCGCCATTTTATCGCGTCGCCAAGCCGTGCGCCAAGTGAGGCTTCTTCAGGTCGCTAACGACACGACTTTGTTTTGTTTTGGCTCGCGGTAGTACCAACTGGCTCCGGGGGAAAGCATATCCAGCGCGGTATGCGTGCGGCTTGCACCTGTTATCCAGTGATAGTTGCTGTTGTTATTATTATTGTTGTGCACATTATTTTTTGGGTGTAATTTCTCATTAGTTGGCAGTTGTTAATTTCTGTTGTCACGCTATTTAAAGCGCAATCCAACGTCACCTATGCAACGGCGACGAGCACGAAGACGATGACGACGAAGACTAAGCATAAAGGGTTGACGAGGGCAACGAGGAAGTCGCTGTCGTACAGCTTTCTGATATATCGGCATGTCTGCAAATAATGAAAAAAAGGAAATTTATTTGTTTTGATGAAATCAGTTAAGTAAACAGCGGCGCTCTTTTCTTTTGGCTCTTAAAGTTTATAGGAAACGTTTTTATATGTTACGATTCAGTAATTTATTTGAATATTATTGAAGTAAAAGACTTCGGAACACGAGATCAAGGTTCTGTGGAGAGGCAAGGCAAGAAGTATAGATTGCCATTGTTATTGGCATCTCAAGAAATTTCGCATCTTTAGAATCGGTAGTGATGACCATTTGCCAGCTTCCGATTCAGTAATGGAACCTGACCCTAACCCTGACCCAAAAGTAAGAGAATTCCTTCTTAGCGAAAACTTCGCCGGATTTTATTGCTTAATGTAAGCCAGCTATAAACTAAGAGCTCACTTGGTGTAACTAATATTCTGTAACATACAAATCAAAATTGACCCGGACTGATAACACTAGCTAACAATTTTTTTGCAACTCTGATGTTAGTGGATGCTCCATGCTAATTTTAGGTTGCTAAAACTGAAAATGATAGTAAGAATTTCCTAACTCGTAGAACTTTTTGTGCTGCAGTCAAGGGGTGTAGCGGCAAAACCCAACCATTTACCAAAATGACAAAAATAACTATATATACTATAATGGAACAACGATATCAATGAAAAAGTCAAAGAAACAGTACTTGAAAATCGTCGTGTTAGCATTAGCGAGATAGCAAGGGATCTCAGACTGCCTGTGGATCAAGATGTGTTAATTTTGGTTCATGTTTTGAATATGAAGCGTGTCTATATTGGTTATGTTAGGTTAAGTAGGTTCGATGGCTGGTTATTGATCGCAAGTGGACTGCTATATGTAGTCCTTCTTCTTGGAACTTACAAATTAGCAAAACGTCAGTAGTCAATACAAACTTGCAAAGGCGTTTAATTCCCCGCCAGTTCGGTGGGATGTCTGAAAGTATGCGCTCCCAAGTGTTTAAGGCTTGAACTCCCAAACGCGAAATAGTCAAGAAGGAATTGTTGAGTTGATTCCATTTCGTCTTCTTCCATACAGCTTCTGTAGAGGGCATCTGGTAAGATTTCCAACCTTACAGCATGGACGCCAATAGAGCAATGGCCTGTTAAAAGCCCCATAACTAGGGAGAGGCTAGCTTTACTGAGTGTAAGAAGATTACTGGATCTCTCGCGATCGATATTTGACCAAAAGGTCAGGCTGAGACAGCGCATAGCCTAACGCCAGCCAAGCTTCCACGAAGCCAAGTTATCTAGTTGGAGAACACAAGAGGATATAGGAGTATCGACCCACTGCCATTCTACCGATAGCGGTTCTAGGGTGCCTTTCCTTGCTAACTCCTCAAATATCTTTGTAGTTTCCTGAATTTTCAATAGTGTGGATCACTAATCTTATTACAAAGACACTCGATGTTATTGATAACTAGGTTAGGCACTCCTCGATCAACCCAGAACGCACTGTCAATGAGTTCAAGGTTATTATCGCCGCTCTGCTATCTAAGCGAATGGCCACTTTTTTGACGGAGGCTGCACACCGGAGCAGTAGATCTGCTGCTAAATACCTTATTAGCTGCAACCTTGGGTTGGAAGACACTGCAATAGTCAAGAAGTCTGAAGCTGGATTCGATAGAGAACTGCTGAATATAAACACCTCCCTCAACCTTCCCCTAAACTTTGACCCATCCGTAAAAAAGCTCACTGCCCCTCGCGCCAACGGCTTCTTCCACCCACAACTCCCTCGTCGTTATATGAGCAGAGAAGGACCCGCCCGAGTTCGGTTTGCTGACTCCATGATCCAAGTAATCCGGTATGAAGTCAAAGTATGTGAGAATATCCAATAGTTAAGATACATATTCTTTTAAGAGCCCAGATTCTCTAAGTCTGATAGCAACCTTCGTAGCCATACACCTTCCGATCATGACACTATGTGCAAAATGGCGTTAAGTGCCATGGTTGGAGTGGACTTTAACGCACCGCACATGCTGGTGTGCGCCGCCCGTTTAACGCTCTTGAGTTTCTTTGCCCTCCACCACATAAAGAGTCCATAGAACATACTTTACTATGGTGTCATAGAGCCAAAGGACCACTTTTGATCCTTTTGCCAATGGCTCCTCTACAGCAGTATAAGGCAATCGATGTCTTTTTTGTTCTATCTTCGATATTCAGCTTCCATGAAAGCTTTATATCTAGAAAGTGTCCTAGATATTTTACTGTATCCGCCGACGGATGTGTCCCATTTTGGAACTTTTCCTTGTTTTCTAAACCGATGATACCGAATAACAATAAGGAAGTTTGCTACCATTCAGGAAAGTTTCTATCGGCTTTGACTTATTTCTGGATCTATATTAATCATTAGATTTTAAGACTAAAATGAAATGGGAGAGATTTGGCACTTTTTAACGAAATCCAAACTTTCTTCTTTATGTCGTCTTAACATCCCAAAATTAAAAATAACAGTGGAATGAGGAAACCAAAAACCCGCCGCCAATTACGTAGATTGCAACACACAAACACACTCACACATGCAACTGTCAATTGACGAAATGAGCGCAACGAAAAATCGTGACTTATTGACTTTCGCCGTTATGTCAATAGAACCCGCAAAAGGGTTCATTTCGTGTGCCAAATCACATTCGGCCAGTCGTAAATATCAATAACCGACAATGACACGCCACATCACGACGAATCAACATATTCATAAATTTCTTCCGTTTGTTTAAACACACTCCTCGCCATTTTTTCACATAATATTTTTTACACACACACACACACTTGCAAACATACACAATTTTATGATTATTTTCATTTTTTATTTGTAACGACCATGGAAAAAAGGGGTAAACCGAGAGGATGCCCCCGGAAAAACAAATTGAAATCAGCAGCAAATAAAAAAGGACGAGAAGAGAGTGTGAGGGAAAATTGAAAAATTGTGGTGAGGGTGGTGGGATGGCATTCCTTGAGACACACAATGCAAATTGAATGACTGCTGGGCGCCTCAACGAACACACACGAATGCCTTTGGGTGTGTGTGTGGCAAGGAAGTGGCTTAGGAATGGATATATGGAATTTTCGGAGCGAAATGCCTGTGGGCTTATGGTGTGGTAATGGTGATAAAATATGCAGTAAATTTGTGAATATGAAAGCAGGCGTCCGCATTGACTGCTTACACATTCAAATGTAGAAAAATTACAAATGGGAAGGTCGCCGGACGACACAGCCACACGCACATACACACACATCCGGAGATCCATAACTACATACATGTGCGCATATGATGGACGGGCTGACCCAACGGGATGTGGGTAACCCAAAGGCATTGCCAGTCACACACATATACACATATAAGCAGATATATAGCATGACTATCGGTGTGTGTGTGAGAACTTGTACGCCGTGGATTGCTGGTTGGCGTGTCTAAGTTTGCGAATATGAAAATTAATGTATGCGCACTGATTGATTTTATGAATTCAATTGAATGCTTCGATATATTTATTTTTCGCTTTTATGCTTGTTTTATTCTTTTTTTTTCTTGTTTTTTGTTTATTTTTATTTTTTACTTTTCGGCCACAGTTTTGTTTGCTTTATTTGTTTGGCACCGCCGTCATTCTTGGCGCCCTCTCGTTGGTGGTTGGGCGCTTTGCGGCTATTGTGCGCCGCAACGTGTGATTGTGGGTGGGAAGAATGACCAGTCAAGTGTGTCAGAAAAATGTGAAATCCCAAACAAATATGTGAATTACGCAAAAATTTTACGAAATAGAAAATAGCGAAAATTTTTAACTTTTTTTGCTGTAAATTTTTCAACCCAGCGAACATATTGTATACATATATTTTTATACCCTGAACAAAGTATACTAAATTTGCAACGAAGTTTGTAATACTCAAAAGGAAACTTTGAAGTCTTTATAAAGTATACGTACTTCTTCAGAACCAACTAATAACTGGCTCTCACCTCTGCTTAAAACCTGAAGTCACAAAGTGGTTCCTCCTTGGTACTGTCTGCAGTCTATTTTGCCTGTTCATACCAATTTCTTTATCAATAGGAAGATATGTATTCTACAATCTTATTCAAAAAATTTTTTTTACATAAAAAATTAAATATTTTTTTTAGAATTTTTTATTGTTACAAACATATGTACACTATTAACAAAGAAATTTTGAAATTTTTGAAAAAAATATTTTAAACTCGGCCATTGTGACGCCATTTCCGTTGACCCCTCTAAAAAAAATTCAGGATCATCTAAAATGAAGGTTCATCTTAAGTGAAAAGAAATACGTGTTTTAGTTAAAACCATAACTTAGAACTTGAACGAAAGAAAGGAAACTGAAAACGGATTTTTGCAGACATTTTTACAAAAAAATTTAAATTTCAGACATTTTCCTTATTAAAATATTTGTAATCGAAAAAAAAAATCATTCATCCAAGTCTTGAAGGATTGAATCTCAAAGATCTGTGTAAAATTTCATGAAGATCAGTTGAGTAGAAATCTTTCGAGATCTTCGAGAAATCTTTTGCCAGCAGACTTCAAACCTGTGAACCTGTGTTTCACGAATAACGCGTTTAAAGACGGCGCACTTAACCTAGCTAGCCTCGAGCGCACAAGTTCTCAAGGCTGTATCTCCGAAACTATTTCTCAGATCAACATGAAAAAGTAGAACAATATTCTAGAGGTGTTATAGAATTTAATAAGACCATGAGAAAAATCGATTTTTTGAAGCATTTAACCCCTTCAAGCCTCTAGTCACAAAGTGGTTCCTCATTGCTTCCCTCTGCAGTCCATTTTACCTGATTCGAACTGATTTCTTTATCGATGAAAGAACACATAAGTATTCTACAATCTGATCAAATTTGACCCGGACCCAATATTTGAATACAAATTTCTAGTGTCACATCAAAATAGGCTTCTGAGCCAATAAAAGCTTGCCAACGCTTACTAATCCAATTTTCCATACACTGGTTATAACTCTTGGTTAACCTTCAGCGAATTTTAGTTTTTTTCATGTTCGGTTCTCTTTTGAATCGCCATTCGCTAAATTGTTGAACAGTTTCTAGGTCATATTCATAAACCTACGACTAGTCACTAGTTAATGCATTTGATAAAGGATTTGTCACACATCTCTTTTGCGACTTTTGATACGAGTTTGACATTGTCACGCTTAACAAGAGATGTTTACAAGTAGATCGTCTGATATCTTCCTGATTCCAACATGATGATTTTGAAGTATTATTACTTTAAATTTTTCTTTGTTATCGTTATACGCAAATTAGGATGGACGACGATTCGCTTTAAACAACATCACCTTCTTTGACCTTCACGATCTTTTCTGAGTGCTTTGTGAGACTTAAATACTTATAATATGAATAAGTAGAGTCTTCAAAGCACTTCTGTAACATTTCCAATAATTTCGTGGCCGTGATTTCATTGAAAATACAAAATTTCAAGCGAATTCGGTGTTAATTTTTTTGCATAGTAAAAATCGCCATATAAATCATTCACATCGTAAAGAAACAGCTGGGAAACACTGACTGTTTGGCAAAAAGAGATCAAATTTCACAAGAACATAAAAAGAGTGCACCAATCCTGGAAAAAATATATATAATATTATGTCGAATATTTTATGTGTTCGGTTTGCGCCCAGTTTGCATAGAACAGTCCTAGTCAAATTTGACCTGTATGATAACTACAAAACTGGGCAGGATCTACCCATACCATCCACCGCTAGCCACTACCTATCAAAAAGCATCCAGAATAATGAAAAGCAGCTTTTCGAGGTGAGTCGATGCCGGGAGTACACCACTGGTCTTGCAAAGTTCTAGTGCAAATCTTCAACTATTATAACACCGCTACCACCAAAGGTGTTGTTGTAGAGGCAGAATTCTGCCGAGTAGACAGTGCTTGACCGGATCAAAAATCCGGGTCCCTTCCGGTAGGTAGATCCGAATGTCGTGGAAATGGCTTCCTCCAAAGGTATATAGTATTATATAGGAAGATATCCAGGTTATGTTCAATGACGTACGGGTTTTCTTGTGCCTTTAAAAAAATATAGTTTCCGCTTTTCTGTCGATCTTTTCGGGATGAGTGCTTGAAGTTTAACTTTCGCAATGTTTGTCAAAAAAGATACGTGACTATCAGTGAACATATAGCCTGGAGAACTCATGGTTCAGACAAAAATGGTGAACTATTCATATAAGCACGTTCAATATCTGATTTTGTTGGAACGATTGGAATTCAACATTGACCGAACTAAATGATTTTATAGCCAAGCATCTAAAACTGAGACAAAATTAGGATCTATGAGGCGAGAGCTCGGTAAAATGAGAGATATTTATGTAAAGGTATCGAAAATAGAAGATTAGAAGCCGTAACCCTGATCTTGCTCTTTACTCTGTTGTCGATGTAAAGCTATTTGTCCATACTAAAATGTTGGATGCGTTGGGTACAAAAATATGTGAATCTTCCGCTACAAAATATGAATACTCTCCATGTGGATGTTGGGCATACATGTTTACTTAACACATACATGTAGTCACATATACAAACACACTTACATATCTTTCATTGCAAATGTCATTGGCATGCGTGGCCGCCGCGAAGAATGTCACGCTTTTATGGCTTCTTCAGAGCACAGCATCCCTTCTCCCCCGCTCAATACAACTCGCAGCACAATATGCAAGTTCTGTGAAGACTATTCAAGCGCGCAGAAATGCGTATGTCGAAATACAATAAAATAACAATGAAGTGGCGTATTTTAGCAAATAACATTTGCATAAAATTCAATTTAAAAATTTGTTGTTTTGCTATGTGACCGTTAGCCATTGTCGTAATAGCTCAATCCACAAAGAACACCAGCAGCAGAAACTTATAAATAAAATAGAATGTGAATAAAATTGTTGTTCTAAAGTTGAGGAGCGAAATTTGGCAAGTAGGCATTTTTAAGTTGCCACTGGAGGCCCTTTATGTAACAACAACAACCACTATTTGTTCTTTTTGCAAAAAACATCCGCAAAGTTTTTCGCTACAATGAAGCTTTGAATTTATAGCCACGCCATGGATCATTGTGCAAATTTATTACACGGATTTATTTTCCTGAATATTTGACACAAAAGAAATGAAATATTGCTGGAAATGATGCGTAGGCAGAAACTTCGAGTTTTTTAGGGAAATCAAATAAGAAAAAAATTACATTCACTCATAAGTACATATGTATGTATGTACGAGTGTATAAATATAAAAAAAATATTTCCTTTCGTCTTCTAAGTTTGGAATTAAAAACACCAAAAATTAGATTTTTCTTATATTCACTTTAACCAAGTCCACAAACTAAATCTTAACACTTCACGGCACCATGTATGTAGGCCATCATTAGCAATGAAGCCTTGATGTTTTTATTGCAACAAATATCAAACTTTTATTCTGCTTTTATTAGCAGTTCAGATTACTTACATATCAAGTAATTTTCCTTCCTTTAGTCTCCACCAATATTAGAATTCTGTGGGCTTTTAGGAATTTCTCTTTTTGGCTCCTTCCTTATACCTACCCCGTATGTAAAAATATACAACCTTAGACTTTTTGCATATACTCGTTGTTGTTGTTGTTGTAACGGCAGAAATCTGCCGACTTTACAGTGCTCGGGCGGATAAAAATCCGGGTCCGTTTCGGTTACGTAGACCCGACTGTCGTGGAAACGGGTGTAATCGTCTCAGAGAGGTTTTATATATATTCGTATAAGCCTCTGGTAGTGTTTAATAAGTATAGTTGACTTGGCTTCGACAGCAACACCATTAATGGCAGAAATGGGACCTGTGTACCATCTGATCGAATCTGACGAAAAACTACTTTTCCACATATTTTAATATCAATATATTTGTATATATATATATTACATAAGAAGCATTCCAGCCCTTAATGCAGTTTTCCATAAACCTGTAACAATCCCAGCTGCCACGGCCTTCAGTGCCTTCAGTGAAGTTTCGGCTTAATTTTGGACCCCCATTCGCTAGGTTGTTGGATGTTTACGTCAGATCCATAAAGCCACATCTCGTTACCAGTAATGATGTATTTTGTTTAACGATTTTTCTCACTCAAATGCCTCTAACCGCTACCATGAAATCCACGAACCTTTATTTTGAAAATTTTTTGGTTCGATCTACTTTAGTCTTTGGCAATCAGAACTCTCTCGATCTTTGATTTATTGATAATATTAAGCCTGCTATATCATCATTATCCCAAAACGACCACATCGTCTTATTGCTTTTCTGCAAATCTTGAGCCATATGAAAGCAATGCATACTTTATTGCTCAATTTGTATAGGGTCTGTCAAGTGCTGAAGTTTTAGACCACCGAAAATAAGTTCTACGTAATCAAATCAATTTAGTTCACCCAGAAAAGATAACAATGTTAAAATGCAGTTATTTGGCTATTGACGTATAAAAAAGTATTAAGACCGGTAATTATGTTAAGAGGTTATGTCCAGCAGTACTATGATATTTTAATCGGCTCCAAAAAATTATATATAAAGGGTTTTGCGGTTCCACATTGACAACACTAAAGCAAATCTAAAAATAGATTAGGATCTGGTTACCAAGGCGACCTTTTGCCTAGTTTGTAAAATTCAGGGATTTTTTTCACAATGATTTGTGTAATAATCACTCAACTTGAATTGCGTTCTCTTGGTCAACGATTCTTCTCGCTTTGATTTTAGGATCTTCTTTTGTCTGCAGTCCTGTTAGATCATCTTACGAGTTGTTTATGTATTCACAAAGAAAATGTGCTATAATATCTTCTTTTTGTACCTCTTGACAGCTTCTTCAATAGTCATTATATGGTATTTCCATTCTGCTGGCATGTCTGCCAAGTAGACAGTGACCTGTGTTCATATGTCATTTTCTTTGAATTTTAATAATGGGCATATGCCGTTTATGCCCCGTTTGCCCGCTTCTTGAGCAAGCCCGAGAATTCCATAACCGAAATTTGTCGATTAAACAAGTAGTCAGAGGCATAAAAATTCCCTCTTTTTCGGAGTCTAATTGTTGGACGGTGCTTGCTCGAACCCAGTGCAGGTTAATCGTGAAATAGAATGTTAGATTAAATATCTTTGACGAAACCGTAAGTGAAAAGTTTAGTGTGTAACCCCATACGTCCAGCAGCACCAAAAATGCGCTAAAAGAAAAACTGTTTTCAGAAGGGATCACAATAGAAATAAATATAAAGAAATTCTTTACAATGTTTATTGGTACTTAAAGTTTATAAAAAAATGTATTTTAATTTTTCTTTACAAAAATTAGTACATAAAATATCACGTGACCCACGGTTGCTCCACGGTCTGAATCATTTATCCTTGAAATGTTGATGGATCTTTAAAAATAAAAATAAAAAATCTTGCAAAATGAAGTTGTAGTTATAGTCTGTCGAGCCGAATTTTTTAATTTCGAAAAATTTTCCAATTTACGGAATTTATAAAAAAGTGTGCGTTATACGTCACAAATGTCACTCTTTAATTATGTTTATAAAATTTTTTATTAAAAATATCGAAAATCCGGCTCGACAGACTATAGAGAAAACATTTTCGAATATTTAAAAAAAAAAAATCGCATCAAAAAATGTTAAAAACTGTTTGAGTTATCATGCAGACCGTTCCGGGAAAAGTAGTTTCGAGAAAAACGCGTTTAAATTTTCATGTGCCTCAAACGAAGGACAGCGACCTGTGTGCATTAAACTCTCGTCGGGCGGTCTGATTTTCTACCATAACTTTGTATCTATGGGGAATTTTTGCAATCGACTTTCACAGAAATATGCCTAAACTATAAAGAATAATAACCTATAAAAAAAATAGATTTTTTGAAAATTTTGGACGTACGAGGGCTGCTATATATATTTCTGGCCTAATAATGAAAATATGCATATTTATCAACGAAAATGTTTTTTTTTTTTTTTGTTGGATTTGGCTCGTCTTGGAAGACCCACACGGTCGATTGCTGTTTTGTTTCGGGCTGAAAATTGCTGAAAATACACCACCCCACACTTGATTACTATTTTGGATCCATCCGTTTAGCTGCTTATTCCTATGTGTCTGTCCATCTCAACTCTTACTCACTCTTCTCCGTAGGGAAAGGAAATATTTGAGTCAGATCTTAAATTTAATTCTGTGGTATAAGATTGAAAAAATTTATGGTTTTGCGTAGAAACGATAACTTACTTACTTAGAAACAATACTTACTTTGAACAATACCAGCTTTATCCTTTGAGAATGAAAACTATTTTGAAAAACTACATTCTGAGAAAAATGCGTTTGAAGATTAGAATCGCTATGTTCCCCACTGTGTTCTCTTGCTACAAGAAACGCTGTAGCGAATTTGAATTTTAATTTCAAAATTTGAGAGAATGTTTATTATAGTGTATACTATCCCATAATGCTACAAAATAAAACGATTTTTCAAAAATTTCACACTGAGACGATCCCTTAAGTCATGTCCGCACTATATAGCCCATCAATTTCTGACTTTAATATTATATTATTTACCTCAAACCGAAACCGCCACATCATCAGCCTAGACCACAAATTGTACCCTCATATTTTTTAGATGTAAATACATTTTACACATCGTGTAGTTCTTCTACACATCATTGAGACTCTGAGTTCAACAAATTCCATGAGAGGTTCAGAGAAGACCAGATCTTCTATGTCAAGAGAGACCCGAGGGCGTATACTTTTATCTTCGGAGATTTTTCAATCTCTGTTACAACCTACTTTATTACAGTTTTTGTGATTTTCCTTTATAATACTGCGAATTTTTTGTAGTTATACATATATGTATTTCTATTAACCAACGGTTTTTAAAGGGAATGATGGAAGACTATTGGTCTGAATTGCTATGTTAGATGCTAGAAAACTAAATGTTGATCCTTAGTTTAAGCTAGGCGGTTTGAGCCATCTTGATAATATTGTCCTAGAAGCGTTCTAAGATATCGAAACTGCATTTTTTCAGGTAAAGCCAAATGGTTATTCATAGGTTTCCTTTTTTCGCCGCTTTTCTAAATCTTCTTCTTATAGAATTGGCGTAAAACAAAGCGGGAAACAATTATTTGTTTCCCTTTCTCTTTTGTTTATTCAGACCACACACGCACCTTAAATACTTATTCTACAAACATCTTAAATATTTAATATTTGCCACAACAAACAAATTCCAGCGAAAACAAAAGTTTTGCCCAATGCAGAGAATTTTTTAATTGGCTTTAAAGCCATTTCCTCAACTGGCTTCTGCTATTGATTTTCAAACATAAACGCCGACTATGACGTCACCGGCGCTCGGTAGCGGGACAGTGCCAATGACTTTTGCTCGATTAAAGTTTGTGGGAAATAGAAAAAAGTTATGGAAAAAGTATAAATTACTTGCGACAAAACCCAGATTCGCCAGTTCTAGGCGCGCGTCTTGTGGCAAAAGTTAGTTTCTTTCGCTTTCTTCACAAAACACGACCGCCGCCGCGCTACGTCGCCTCCAACAACATGAGTTTCTTGCAGCGCACCCCGCGCAGGCGCAGAAAACTAAGTAAAATTATTCAAAACTTTGCCGACTTTAACACACAAACACACACACTCTTATATAACCAACTCCCCTTTATGGCCCGACTACAACTCTTGCCGCGCGCCGCTCATTTAGCACGCTTATTACACTCATTCATGTTTTTAACTTTTGCCGCTTTGCAGCGCTTTTGCCTCGCACTTCCGCTTTTAAGTGCTCTGAAATTTGCCAAAACAAAGCGAAGCAGCTACTGAATTAAAAACAGCGCTTAGATAGTGTGCCCACACTCGGAACGGGGCTGGTGGTGATGGTGCTGTTGAAGGTGGGCCGGCTGTCGAGCCGCTTCATGCCCCGGGGGCGTACGAGTAACCCGTTTTTCAAAGTCAGCCGCCGTCTCTGCTGCCTGAGTGTGCCTTGGTGTGATAACGGTGCGTTGTTCAGCCGTGCGGTATGTTGTCAAACTTTGCCGCCGCTGTTGGCGTTGGCAGCGGCGCGCAGCGCACTGCAGCGCCTTTAGACGTCACTCATGGCAAACTTATGAAAATTCTGTGAAAAGTAAAGCAAACTTTTTTGAGAAACTTTTCACTTTTTTGCTGCTTCTTTTGCTCTGCTATCTTCATTTTGATAAAATTTTTGGCTAACTCGGTAAACAATGAATGATAACGGCCCGCATAACAACAATAATATTTAGAGAAAACAAAAATGCTGTAAACTTTAATATTTGGCTAAAATTTTGTTGGTATAAGAATGTTCTAAAGCTTAAAGGTGCATCAAAAAAAATTGTTTCGCGCATCTCATACGTATTCTAATCCACAATTTCATATTAGTTTGATCGTCTTCTCTTTTGGAACCCAATTCAATTTCAATAGTCTTCCGTTGAGATGTGGGGCTTTTCCAAGCTTCTGGAAGCAATTAAATAGCCCCAGAAGACCATCAATCTGAATTCTTCTTATTCTTCTTCTTGATTGTCTTAAACACCGCTTACGCGATCAAGGACCTACTCGTCTCAGTCCTTGTTCCATCCACCGCACTTCTTGGACGGCGGTAATGCCAGCCTTTACTCTCATGAGGACATCTACAAGTTGGGCAGCGTCACTTTTTCAATTAGGGAACCGGACATTCCAGGTGCATGCCCTTAAATCATAATCCTTAAAACGTTTGCAGTGGTCGTCATCAAAAGGTAGTCCCTCATTCGTTCTGTCCTTTTCATTGGAGCTGTATTTATGCGTGGCGGGTCCCAAACTCAGCGCACAACCATGTAGAGGGATGTTTCGCATTCAAAGGAATGTTTTTTGGCTACTCAAAAGTCTAAGCCCGGGAGTCTTGTGCTGTTTGAGCCATATGTAAAAGAATCGTTTCCAAGTGAATGGTGTGCAGAGGACTTTTCTCACTTACGAGAACTTCTACACAAGACTCCATTCTCCATAATCTGAATTACTGATCTAAAATCAGTTCGTTCTGGTTCCCAGCTAGATAAAAAAGTTAAGAAAAAGAAAGAATTTAATCCATTGAGCTTCTATTGACGCGAAATATTCATCAGCAAATTCGTTCGCTCTAGACAGAAACAGATAGAACGTATATTTGTACTTGATGCCAAGTCCGTGCTAAAGGGTGAATGCATAAGAACCTCCAAACCAAACTCCTGAGGGTTATGGTGAGTCACTACCAATGTGAGTGGCCTAGCGTTGTCTTGAGGGAACATAATTCCTCTCCTATTGGCCAAAGCTGACCGCTTATGGGCGATTGCTGCCTTCAGATGGTGGCTAGCTTGGCCAGCGCTTGTGGCAGCTCATCGCAAACCGACCACTGCCGTCATCGCCTGATGTTGTCGTAAGTTATACACTTTTCATCATTAGTCACCTCCCCTTCGATTCGATTTTGTTTCGATTCAGCAACGATTACATTACAGTCGCATGATGATGTATACCCGCTCAGCTATGTCAATGAATATTACTTTACATATACAACTCCAGCATCCACTTCAGTTTTGATGAATCCTCTTCTCTTACAAAGTTTTTATCCAAAACATCTTTGGATTTTAAATTGGATCGTTTTGATATCTCCTTAATCCTAGCAATCAAGGCCATAAGAGTGATATTCGCTCAAAAAAGTTAAGATGACACTATATCAAGAGGCCTTTATAGCACTCAATAAGTTTCACCACAATTTCATCACAGCATTATCAAAAAATGGTTCTGAAAACACATCCTTTACCCTACAAATACCACGCTTAAGTAAAAATTAAGTGAAGATTGTTTCGTTGGTTGGTGGAAAGGCAGATGACCTCAAATACTCTGCTAAGTGTGTTCTTTCGTCTTTGGCTGCAGGTGTGGGCGACTCAGTTGATGTATTAGTTAATCGTTCTTTCATGGTAAAACAAGTAAGGAAGAACTAAGTTCAGGTTCAGCCGAACATTCTATACTCTTGAAACTTGTAAAGATCAAACACCAGGAAGTACTTTCAGGTACATACGGCTTGTTAGATACATATATGGAGTCAAAGGCAAGTTTTCACACGATTTTATTCATTGTTAGTACAAAAATATACTGTTATTGAAAAGTACGCTCTCTAAATTTTATTAAGATAACCAACATATGGCCATATACTACTGTGCCCTAAAAATAAGGTGACATTGTATTTATTTTGAAATTTCTTTATTTATTCCAAATTTCATCCCCTTCAAAGTGATCCCCTCCCGATGCAAAGCACTTATGCCAACGGATTTTCCAATCTTCGAAACACTGGTTATAGTCACTTTTCGGGATGGCCTTCAGTTCCGTCTTCGCTGCGGCTTGAATCTCTTGGTGAACAGCCAGAAGTCGCACGGCGACAGATCAGGTGAATACGGTGGTTGCGGAACGATATGGGTTGAGTTTTTGGCGAAATGATCACGAATTACGAGGGCAGTATGGGATGGTGCATTATCGTGGTGTAAAAACCAAGAATTGTGTTTCCACAATTCCGGTCTTTTTAGGCGGATAGCGTTACGCAAACGACGCATAACGTTCAAATAATATTTCTTGTTGACTATTTGATGGGTTGGAAGGAATTCATAATGCACAACACCACGATAACCGAAGAAAACAGTCAACATGACCTTGATTTTTGAGCGACTTTGGCGCGATTTTTTTGGTCTCAGCTCTCTTTTGGCACGATATTCGCTCGATTGATCGGTTGTTTCTGGATCGTAAGCATAGATTCAAGTCTCATCGCCAGTTATAATGCATTTCATGACCCCTTGGTAGTCGGTAAGCATCGTTTCACATACTTCAACGCGACGCCTTTTTTCCAAAAAATTCAATGTTTTCGGTACCAGTCGAGGTTTAACGCGCTTGAGGCCCAAAACATCCTTCAAAATAGTATTGGCTGAGCCTTTCGATATGCCAACTTCATCAGCAAGGTCTCTAATTGTTAATCGACGGTTTTTCAACACCAAATCTTTGATTTGTTGAACGTGAGCTTCGTCGGTTGAGGTTGATGGTCGCCCTGGACGATCTTCGTCTTCGACACGTTCACGGCCGGCTTGGAACTCACTATACCATTTGTAAACATTTTTTTTAGACATAACCTCATCACCAAAGGCTTTCTGCACCATCCTCAACGTATCCGCAGCAAAAAAATTGATTCCGTAAACAAAATTTAATGCAAATTCTTTGCTCAACAAATTTCGACATCGCAAAAAACGAAAAACTCACTTTTAGCAGCTCACAAAACGACACGTATCTGAAACACTAATGAATATTTTGAAATTTGACATAAATGTGACTGACAGTACTACCCACCTAAAAAAAAGAATTCTTCAAATCCTTCGACGAGCAGTTTAAATTCAAATGTCACCTTATTTTTTGGGCACAGTAGTATGCGATATAAAGTCACCCCGAAGTTCGAATATTTTTATGTTGGATTCAACTCATTTGTATCACACAGACATATTATTACAAGAAAAGGATTCTCTCTGAATTCCAATTATAAATCTGAATTGACCAATATTTTCGGCCAAAAGTCAACTATAGGTACTGGGGTCAACAATTCGGCACCTTCAGGACTACAACAGTTTTGGTTGGATTTGGACAATTTTTGGTCATCAGGTGGCATATCTGAAAGAAATTATTATTATAGAATTTCATGCCGTTGTATTAATAACTTTCTGATTTGTGTACTGGAAAGTGAAAGAATCAAATAAAATATAAAATTGTGTTATGTAAGAAGTAGGCGTTCGTTGTTGTAGCTTTAGTGATTTAGGAGATGTGTTAAACTTATTAAAGGGCGGTGCCGAGCCCACTTTTTCAAATTTCTTTTTCCACATGTTCCCCTAGCTACTGCGATCCCCTGTTCTGACCTCTATGGAATTTGGTAGACGACTTGTGATTAAAATCGAAGGGATTGTGGTATTTTTTAAAAACTAAAAGTAGCAGCGATTGACCTTATATGCTCTCCCGCGAAAATAGGAAAAGAGTACATATTTAAGTTTTGTTCTAGGAAATGACTCAGTAGGCTGCAAGTGACTTAGCTAGTTTACGATAAGGTTTTTTACTTAGGATTATGTGCCCAACAGCAGTTTTCCTTAAAAATTGCTATACAAGAATTATTACCGGCCACGCTAAAGCACTCAGCTCATTTAATAACTCATTTAGACTACAACTCCAAGCCATGCGCGTCACATTTTTACCAAAGCCGCACAGCTAATTACTCAACGGAATAGCAAAAACCGGAAAAACCAGCATAAAAATCATAAAAACACAATGTTTCTTAAAGTGACTACTTAGAATATGACTATAAAAATTGGCCTCTACCTCATAATCATAAAACCGAATGGGACACCGAGGAATATTTTTATTTTCTAACAACACAACAGCAGGCCTAATGAAGGACGGCGCAAGAAAAAAAATCATTAGCACTTTTCGCCATCAACAATTTGATTATGCAACACAAGAGCCGCAATAAAACGTGAGCGCAGAAAATAAGCAACAACAACGAAAGGAACAACAACTGCATTTAAATATAAAAACACAGCTGTGTCAAGCAGGTGACTGCCGCAGGAAGTAGCCGCTAAAAGGAGTTAATTTGCTGTTGCAGTAAAATTTTTTTCTTTAATTTTTGCATAAAATTTTTATTATTTTTATTCCTTGAAGAGAGTTGTTAACGCCGTGGACGCAGCGGTTGCTGCGGCTTGGCATACGACCGCAACCCTTTTTACGTCGATATCCTTAAAGCGGACATATCCTTGAAGCGGACAGTAGCTGCTGCGGCAAATGGAAATGAGCGGACGGCGAGCTGTGGGTAGAGCGACACGGCAACCAGCGCATAATTGCATTTTTATTACTTTGGAGGTGTGAAGAGGAAAAAGGCGTGAACCAGCTTTTTGATGGTGACGCCCGAACCACTGAAAATGACAGACTCTCAAGGCGGTTCATTAAGTTGAAAGCGCATTGAATGCTGTGCCGCGGTTGCTCCGAGCAACACATGGAGTATGCAATTTGCATAGCAAATGCTCGCACAACAACAACACTGGCGCAAAGAATAATATGGCTAAAAAGCATGTGAGCGGGCTTGCGGTCTTTGGCATATGTCCCACTCTATAATTTAGTATTGTGGGGTGTTTCAATTTGCACAAGATGATATTGGTAGACAGTGATACTCTTTTATCTTGTGGAATGTCGTTTATCTTTCAATAATATTGAAGCTTTCGAAATTTCACTTCCACTAGCAGTACCAAATGGCTATACCTGTTTGTCTCCATAGATAATCTACTGAAAGCATTCAGTTTGTTCTTAAAAGCCAATGAGTTTACTAGAGAGGATAGCCTTATCAAGGAATCTATAAGCCTCCTTTTAGCTTGGCAAACTGTGGTCCACAAACAGAGCTTTGTGCTTCCGAAGACAAATGTAGATCCTCTTTTTTCAGCTTTCCACTATAAACCTTTCGTTTTACCTTCATCCCGACAGTGCTGATATGGATTGTCTCGCATGACCATTAGAGCGTTGTTTCAGGCTGTCTTAGGCCACTCCACTTCATGAGTTTATATATATGTCACTATCACTGTTTTCATGATGAGAAATGAGTGGTTTTAAGTCCACAAGATTTTCTCAACATTCTAACCTAATTCAGCCGATATGTCATGGCTTGAAGACTCGACAAATTGCAGACTTTTTAGGAGACTTTGTTGTCTAAGCAATAATTTTAACTAATTTTGCTCGACTAACTTATTTCCTTCCGTCTAAATAAGGACGAACCATACTGGGTACCCCTTTATCTACATTAGGTATAAAAATTCGAAGTACATATGTATATATCTATGTAAAAGTGAATATATTTTTGTGTTACAGCGCAACTAATTCATTCATCAAGCGCATCAAAGGTGTAAAGAAACTTTCAATGAGTTTAATTTTCCACTGCGAGCAGCAATAACCTCACTCTTCCTCGTTGGTGCTCTGCTCAAATTGCGGTAGCGGTTAACCAGCAGCTCGGAAGCTCAAAAAAGGGTTCATTTGAGGCAATTTTTGTGCTCTTTCGCAAAAACAAAAAATAATTTCAAAATAAATAAAAGTAAAGAAGTCGCAGTAAATATTTACGAACTTGAAGAAAAATGCCCATTAAAACCAATTACAAGAAAAAACGTTAATCATAAAAAAATTTCACATTAAACAGAGTCCTCTCCCACAATACCAACATAACAAATTTTGATGAGCGTCACTGCTGAGCCTTGAAAAGCTGTCCGCTCACCAACCTATCCATCGAAGGCACCACAGCAACTGCGACCAGGTTGTTGTTATTATTATTTTTGTTTTCTTTTGCATAATTTTCTAAACAACGCCAATTGCCCGGCAACGCAAGGAAGCTCAGCTGTTCGAGGGGTGCTTATTCAAGAATAAATTGACAATATCGTTAGGGGGTGGGTGGTTTACTGTGATATGCAACTAAACGGAGTGGTGATTGACTATTTCAGTTAGCTTTCGTTTGAAAAATTTGATCCAAAAGAAGAAATATTCTTAATTAAAAAAAAATAACCTAAATGTTATGATATTGAAAGAGAAATCCATTGATTTTATCCAGGAAAAACTCATTAAAGGTCTACTCTACCACCAGTCAAGGTTATTGAAGGAGTGTCTGACCCTTTTTACCAGCAGCATCCAGCTACTTTTTTACCTGACTTCTGTAGGTACTTAGTCACAGCGGATTCGCTAAAAACTGTAAAGCCTGTAAGAAGGGCATTCTTACCCCAATTTTATCAGATTGGGAAAAAGTCGGGTTTCCGCTGTTCTCATCCGATCTAAAACTTAATCTATGTTCCTCTTGTTAGCTAAGCAGCTGCGGTCAAAACCCGAACTTGTACGGCTGCCCGATCCTTCTGAGGTCTGAGTAGTATTCAAGAGGCCTTCTGAACTAGCAAGGTTTATCTCTCCGCAATAATAGGTGTTCTGACTAGAGACGGTCCAAACGGCTAACAAGCTGTATGGCTACATATCTCGTCGGCCATAAATTGCCAAAGTTGTATAGGAAGACGAAGCGAAATCATCTAGGCACTTTCTTTTCAAACCAAAACCGAGGTTGAAACGAACTTGACTAAGTGGCTTGTCTAGTCTTTTAAAAAAATATGAGGAATCACTGAGTGGGGGAACAATATGTAGACCTAAGATCGCGGTGCATTCCTCCTTTATTAATCTTATCTAATGAGGAATCACAAGGAACCAGCGTTTATACTGTCTAATTGTTTTCTATTCCTTGCTTCAAGTACAGTATTTAATATTTATTGATTAGGTCTTAGGATTTTATTGTGCACGTGGCAATATCCAATAATTCAAGATTTCTTATAGGCAATATACCAAGCCATCAGGTACTTAAAAGGATTTGAAAACACCATCACATATTTTGAAGTCTGTGAGCTACCTTTTTCGGTGGGCCTTTAGTTTGAAAATAAAGGATGGATTA